>OU618545.1:24513666-25047971 GCA_914829495.1 Eilema sororculum | reverse complement strand
GGCCAGACGTTTTGCGCGGGGTGACCGCGGGGACGCGGTCGACACCGCCGCACCCTGGAGGACCGGGGACTCGGTCTCCTCCTCGCTGCGCTGTCTTTTGTGCGTAGCGCTGCTTTCACGCGACGATGTCGCACTAAGATCCATGTCGGATCCCGCCATGGAAGGCGCAGGTGTCGGAGGCCTCGACAACCTCGACAGCCTCACTGAACAACGACGGGTCTGTCCTTCGGGAACTTGGTCCCGGCACGACACTGCCATCTTCTCTTTGCGCTCACGCGCCTGTCGCTCGGGAGCTTGGTCCCGGCACGACTCATCCTCTCTGCCAGTGCTCGACATCGTCCTGAAAAGGACAGTGCCGATACAGACAGAGGACACCAAAAAACAGTATTACTGCTTGCCGCAAGATTAGCTTTTTCAGATTTAGTCACCCAACGTGCCACTCCGTTACGGTGGTCACGTTGGGGTCCAGGGCACACGACGGGGACGTACTGAAAAGCTCTTGGGGCGTGCCCCACCCCCCAACCTTTTTTTTTTTTTTTTTTTTTTTTTTTGTTTTTTTTTTTTTTTTCGTGGTGGAATGCGTTTAGGCACTTCGCTCACCCCCCACGGGGGCAGAGGGTGGGCTTCGTGTGGGACTCCTAGCCTCCGACCGAGGCCAGACTACCCACTAAACCACCACGGTGTCCGTCGTCACCACATATCGACGATGGCGGGAACAACATCTTCCGCCATCGTCGTGTGGGTCGCCCGCCGCTGATCTGCGGCAGGCCCGTCTCTGGTGCGGCAGAAGAGGAGTCCTTCTGCCACCCGCCTAGGCAAGGCACACGCGACACGACGTGCGCCTTCAACCTCGAGGCCTATGTAAGGGCAGCAGACGCCCCCGCGTCTACTGCCCGGCCCGGTTAGGGGGGGAGGAGTTGGTGGTACCGCCTCCTCCGAGCCCCGGTTCTCTTGCGGCGCTGTGGGAGGGAAAGGGGGTCACATTCCCTCTCCCTCTCCGCCGCCTCCTTCTGCGAGATAACCGTCTCGCAGAAGGTCTGAACCGCTGCCCACGCCTCATCGCCGCCGTCGACCATAGACAGAACTACGGCCGGCAGCGAGAGGTCCGTCCCCACTTCGGCGATGAGAGCACGGCGCTCCCCAGCCCACGCGGGGCACTCCTCTAGGGTGTGCTGCGCCGTGTCATCATCGCCGCCACAGTGGTGGCACCCACTGGTCGGCTCTCGTCCCACCCGGCACAGGTAGCTTCCGAAGCATCCATGCCCCGAAAGGACCTGCGCCATGCGGAACGTTACCGACCCCCGCGATCTGTCCATCCAGTCTCTGAGGACAGGACGGATCGCCTCGACGGTCCTTCTGCCAGCCGTGGGATTGGCCAGCCGCCGCTCCCACTCCAGGAGCATGGACCGTCTCACCAGGAGCCTCCGCTCTCCCACCTCCGAAGGTGCCGGGAACTCGCCCCGGCTCCGGGCCTCCTCGCGCCAATGATACACTAGCGCGAGGACTCCGGCCTCCAGCTCCCACGGAGGAGAGCCCGCCATTGCGCAAGCCGCCTCGAATGAGATGGTGCGGTATCCTCTTACCGCCCCGACGGCCATCACCCTCTGCGGACGTCGCAAGAGGGCGCCCCACCCCCCAACCTAACCTAACCTAACCTAACCTAACCTAACCAACCGCATCTAAAACTTTGTAAATTTTTTATAGCTAATTAGCATTGATAAACCTATACAATATATACATATTTAGATTCGGGACGCTGCCGGCTATTCAGCGCGACCATAAATTTTCACAATTTTCATAGATTTTTCACGAAAATCCCTTACTTACGTCACTTTGAGCGATTTTCGAACGTTTTTTGGCAGCAAGTTTGCTTGTTGCCAAACTTTTTGTACCGACCTGAAATTCAAATTACACCATATTGTGTGAGACGACTTTGCGCGTCTTCTGATACTACACACGAGAAGATCAGGCGAGTCCTGTGCATAATAACACCATATTTCGCCAGCCGAGTAGGGATTTTCGCCACTTTTTAACTTTAAACAATTTTTTATTAGCTCTTTTGCTGCGGACACTCGGTGTTAGTCGTATACCATCAAGTGCGCGGATACATTACCTATCTTCCGACATACCACACGGATACATCATTATCTGTATTTGGTATCATTAGGTCGATTCCATAGGTTGTTTATTAAATTTTCATTTTAATTTTAGTTTCCGAATTTTTAAAGGGTCTAGGGGGTGCCTAGCACCTAGGGACGCTCAAGGGGGACGGCAACTACACCGCCGAGCCGTTCAGGCGATTATACTCCAAGATGTTCCCGAGGGAGCGAAGTGCCAACTTAGTACCTACCTACTAAAACTTAACTCCTCGTTTTTGGTTTACCATCGGTCGTAACCTGTGCATCTAGCGATTGGAACGTGTCCACTGGGACGCCCTCTGTCCGTCGGTACCGTTCCCGACTTTCTAGGTGGTACAGTTCGCCCAATAATAAACTTTTTAGTCTAAATTTTTAATTCAATTTTCGGTTTTTGGGCGCTATTTTCAAAATTTTTCAGGAAAGCCTATACTGTTTTTTGCACCACCGTGTGGCCGCCGACGAGGCCTTTCCGTAGGTACCTCACACGACCGCCTAGGGTCCGTAGTTTTCGTGAAAACCGCGATTTTCATATATACGAGCCTCGCCCGCCCACCCTGATTTTCTCCCTTAGGCACATCGGCTCGGTTGGGAAGGGTCGCGGGGGTTCAGGCGAGGTCGCCCGATACCGGTTGGAATCGGATCATCGCGAGGTTATTAACTGCGGTCTTATCGACATACGAAGTCTTTCGTATCTTAGTGTTACTTTATTGACCTTATTGACTTTACTTTTAACTTGATACGACAATAGTTTTATTGCTGATTATTGAACCAGTATACACTAGTATACGGTGCGAGATAACGAATGCTACATTCCAGGGTAGCACTACTCACGCGGACAATACTGTCCCAGTGTTTAAGATAAGTTTATTTTGTTTTTACTTGTTTATTTTGAACCTCACACCGTGCTAAGACTGATTGACTATACATTTTTATGTTTACAATTTTACAACTTATACAATTTTATTTTTACATTTTAACCTTGACTTGTTGACAATTACTTATTCTGACTATATACAATTTACAACTTATACATTTTAAAATATGCCTTTGTCACGTTCACCAATCGGTAAAGACCAACCCTGCCTAAATGAGAGAGATTCGACATTTGTATTGGACAGCAGTCCCGTTATAGGAGTAGGGAAACGCCAGACGGGGACTGTCCGGAGGAGCATTGAGAAGATCCAAGGCGTTATTGGGACTTCTTCGCAAGCCTTGGAAAAGGGGGCCGTCCACCTGCCCCCCTCGCCTCAACCTCCGGGACAGTCCTTGAATGTGCGCTTAGATAAAATGTTAGGATGCTGTCGTATTATCAAGGCACAAGTAGGGATCTCACGAAATCTCAAATCCGAGATTAAACATAAAATAGAGGACATGGTTGCCGCGCTGGAGCGGCACATAAAGGCGTTCCGGTCCGATACGGGGACTGGTAAGGACCAGGCGGGACGGAGCGCTGGTGCGACGGAGTCACCCGCCGCGCCAGCCTCCGCCCCGTGCTCACCCGGTAATAGGGGTACGAGTGACGTGATAATTAGGAAATTAGAGGAGAACGAAAGATTAATAAGAGAGAATGGGAGAGTGATGAGTGAATTAAGGGAGAGAATGGAGAAACGGGATAAAAGGGAGAAAGAAAGGGAGAGGGAAGGGAAAGAGACATACGCGAGTGTAGCAGCGGCTGCTAGCTACTGCCGGGAAGTTACACCCCCACCACAGACGCTCCACTCCGTATGCGTCTCCTCCACGGACGAGAATGATACGGCGGATGAAGTCCTGGGGCGCATCAGGGAGGCTATGGGTGCCAAGGAGGGCTGGATAAAAGTAGAGAGAGTGAGGAAGGCTAAGGAAAGAAAAGTGATAATGGGGTGTGCAAGCGTGGAGGATAGGAAAAAAGTGAAAGAAAGGCTTGAGAGAGTCGCAGGTCGGTTCGTCGTCGAGGAGATCAAGAACAGGGACCCTCTTCTGATTTTGAGGGACGTGTTAAAGGTTCATGATGACCATGAAATCCTTCGCGCCCTTCGGAATCAGAATGCGGCCTTGTTCGGGGGCCTCGTCGACGGGGACGACCGAGTGGCCATTAAGTTTAAAAAGAAATCGCGCCACTCACAATTCCATCATGTAGTGGTTAGCACCTCGCCCGTTATTTGGAGGAGAGCGACGGAGGCAAAACACCTTTATATAGACCTCCAAAGAGTCGCGGTGGCTGAACAGACGCCGCTCATCCAATGCACCAGGTGCTTGGCTTTCGGTCACACCAAGCGATTTTGCTTGATGCCCGAAACCCAGGACCTGTGTGCGAAATGTGGCAAACCACACAGCCAGGAGGAGCCCGACAAATGCTGCAGAAAGGGCCTAGAGCCGCACTGCATAAACTGCACTCGTGAGTTTGGCGAAACGAAGCACCATCATGCCTTCGATAGGTCGTGCCCGGTACTTCAAAAGTGGGAAGCGATGGCCAGAGCAGCCATAGCGTACACCTAGGGATGCTCTGACCACCGAATTAAATAAACAACTACACAATGCGCTGACTATATATTTAATATATAAGGCAAGGCATTATAGTAAATAAATAAAAACATAAAATAACGTTTAAAATAATATCGATATTAACTTAAAATAAAACTAAAATTAAAAAGTAAAATAAATTTGAAATAATCTCATAACAAAAATTTTATAAAAAATTGCGCTCACTTTAAACTTTCAACGTAAGCAAATCAAGAATCTCGACCTCCCTCTTTAACAAACAGAAAGAACTGCCTCAATATTACATGTTTCATATTTATGTAACGTATATTTATTGTTTATTTGTGTCCTGTATTAAATTTGTTTCCTTATTTTCGATTCTTAAGCTTCTATACAATTGTTAAAAACCTACACTGTTCTATATAATTAAAAACGCACTTGATACAATTTTCTTGTGAAAATTGGACCAAGCTGAAAACCTGCCTTCTAATACTATTCTATTCTATGCTACTTCACGTAATCGTTATATATCACCTCTTTCTTCGTATAATGTATATAAACTCAAAATATGTTATAAAATCACTATAAAAATATATATTGTTACTGTCTGGTACATAATTTTATCGTATTGTCATAGTATCGTAAACTGTATAAAATATTTATATAATTAATATATATATATCCATAAAAAATAAATTATGTACCAAAAACTTTTAACACTGAGTGATGGAGGCTGGGCAGCCGCCAGGCCTAGGCCCGTAGACTGCCTGGCCACCAACAGTCGAGTAGTTCGTTGTTTCGTCCTATAAAGATTCGGCCCAATAGGACGAATCACAGAAATTAAAAATAATTAAAATTATCGTTCACTGATTCGTCCCATTGATTTTTTTTCTTCATTTTATACAAAATTTGTATGAAGTAGTAACGTCAGCAAGGAAAATTCTTAAAATAATATTGCGGAGGGGTAATAAGATTAGTATTATTTGAAAGAAGACTGGTGTCGCAATTTCAAAGTGCGATATAAGTCTTCTGTGTTGTAATACACCATAATGTTTATATAATATATATTCTTATAAGTATCAATGTAGATCAACAGACGATACTTGGGCTATCAAATTTAAATTTTAAAATTATTATAATATTAGGTCGGCAGTGCACGTGTGACTCCCCTGGTGTTATACACGTACATAGGCCACGTTAACCACTTTCCATCGTGTATAATTTCAATAAAGACTCTTCCCATCCGTCGTGGGGGTATTAAGGTAGAATGTGCCCAGCTGACTGGCAGTGACCTCCACACCATAAGGCTCATATCGAAGCATTTCAGCTAGGCCAGTTGTTGCTTCCAAATACCCTTAACGACTGTCATAGATGTTCGTATGGCTACCGGGACCGTCAGCTTAACGTGCTCTCTGAGGCACGAACAGATCAATGCAAGTATCCCTATTCATGCATACAAATATTTGCACTAAGCGAGGATCGAACCCGCGCCACCAGCGTAGCGGCTGCGTTCACCACCGCTACGCCACGGAGGATCTTACTACTCAAATTGATCATTGTACGCGTCGATACGGGGCGAGAGGGACTCTGTAGCGCTAGCGCTTGCTGCGTGAGGACATGTCAAAGTTCATTTGGGGTGGTCACGACACCCCGCGAGCGCTCGTGTTATACTTTCACGGAGGTTATTTTATCAGTAGGGTACCTGATTTCAATTATTTGATGAAAGTAAATTATTTTATTGTGCATTTACTATAATAAACATATATTGATGTATTTATAAGCATAGCTTTTATTTTCACAAACTTTTATTTAGGTACCTTTTTGTGTTCGTATCTAACATTTTTTTCTCAAACTTTTTGTTTTCAAATGTGTTGGGACGAAGAATTATATCTGATAATGAAGACGTTGTTGCAATGGATAGTGATGCCAGCTTGGATGAAGATTTTTAGTGGACACGGCCGACCAAATGTGTGGCAACTACAGTACTTGTTTAAATGATATGTTCATGTTGACCATTATGATTTTTCTTTCATATACTGGATACTTCTGGCATCAATGACAATGTTATCTACAGTTGGAATATGGCGCAATCGTAACGTAACAATAAAAGGCCTTTGAAATCATTGAGTTTGAGCATGCTTCAAGGTCACCTTGGAAAAATATCTTCTCAACCAGGGTTACTGAACTCAAGAGGATGTTGAATGCTTCTGGACCGAGCAGGAAAGGAATGTCACCAACAAATAGCAGCGCTATATAGTTTGTCCACGCTCTAAAGAGTATAAAACCTCGAGTCACTGCATTTTTTTGCAAACAAACCATATGTCAAAAGCACATGAAGTTAATTTATAGTTATTGTAGCGAGACATAAGAATTTTTATTTAATTTTGTTATGTAATAATTGTATTTACATTTTTAAAAAAGAAGAAGTTTTGTTTTTTTGGTTCTTCGAAGAGAAATGTCAATATTATGAATGAAAAGCCTGATCATTATAATGTCTTGTAGATCAGTAAATAAGGTTGGTTATAAAATGTAGCTTTTTTATTTACATACGTTATACAACACACAATAATAAAATGCTGGTGTAATTCCATTAACTGCTATTATATATACATAAATCCACTTTGAGTATGTGGGGTGTGGCCACAAATCCCTGCGAGTGCTCACGAGGCTAAAAACCGCGCGAGTGATCGAGGGTTAACAGCAAATCAAACTGTTTTATAGATTCAAATTATATTATCTTCCAAACTAATAATGTCTACCAAGGCTTTAAGATCATTTTAAGTAATTTGACCACGGGTGCCGTATCGCACAAAGTAAGTGGAAGAAAAAGAAAAATTATCGCGTGAAGTCCCGAATAGGCATAAATAACCATGAGTTTACACCGCGATAGCTTAAAAATAAAACTATGTATGCAACCCATGCACCGGGTACGCCACGATTGTATGTCTATACTGGACATGGCTGCATCGTATAAGCCGATAGCCGATAGGTACCCGAGTGCCACCACTGCTGGGGCTGCTCCACAGAAACGTCGCTTCACACGCTGGTAGGACGTCCAGAGAAGATAGACCTGTGCCACGTCCTCCAAGTAGCCCTTAAAGTGGAAAGCCCCACGCTGCAAACCCTGGTACTGGCAATGGTCGGCAGCGTGATTGTGTGAAATGCCGCCGTTTTCTTTTGTGTGGTGGTGAATATTGCAAAACTATCTCCATCCTCGATGAGCTAGGACCTGGGAGTTATAATTGGGCTTCTTATATTCGTACGCGCTATGAAAGGCAAAGTACACTATAACTAGGAAATAATATTATATAAACAACACGTATCAATAAACAATAATGTCAGCACTAAACTTATACGAGTAAAACCCCACTCTAAATCTCAGTAAAATCATGTAGAATAATTAGTATATAAGAGTGTGTAAATATTAAATAAATTAATCTTGTTCCAACTGGTAAAACATCTTTTACTTACTCCGCAATATTGGTGACCCCGACGTGATTTCCTAGTGCTGATATAATTGCAGGCCAACTGCAGCCCTGAAAAGGTTTTCAGCAGCAAACCTAGGAACTATCACAGATCACTGTGGAGCTATATTTGGGAAAATTCACCCAACAGCCCACCAGCTTACCGACCACCACCATCAGCGAAATAGCACATTTCAGTTGGCTTCCCACAAGCGGGTCTAACCAGCTGAAATTTCAAGAGGCTAAACGCAATCATGGCACCGATAATTCCAGCCGGAACACCGTCAAAAAACCCCGGCACATCAGCTGAATCAATCAGCGACAGCCAGGTGGTGGCTGCAATTAGCATTACGGAGAAAATACCATCGTTTTGGACAGATTCACCGCGCTTATGGTTCGCGCAATTCGAGGCCATCGTAGCCTCCCAAAAACAAGGTGACGAATATAAATATAATATCGTCATCGCAAAATTACCAAAAGAGGTCATACATCAGGTTAGCGACATCCTGACGTCACCGCCAAACGCAGACAAGTACCTTAAAATCAAGGAAAGATTAATTGCGTGCTATGAGGAAAGCGAACAACGACGCTTCCACAAATTGCTATCGGAGATGGACCTAGGTGACTCAACACCATCACAGCTGTTGAGAAAAATGAAAGAAGCCAGCTGCGACAAAATGACCGAAGATACCATCAGATTATTATGGTTCAGACAGCTTCCGGTATCAATCACCTCCATATTGGCAGTCTCCGAAGACCTCGACCTCACAAAATTATGCGAAATGGCGGACCGAATTTATGAAAATATGCGCTATAAAACCAAAACAAACAACTCGTCACAGAAACCCGCCGACGTTTACTTAATAACAATGCTGACGTCACAAATTGCAGCTATGCGAGTTGAAATAAGCGAGCTCCGCGGTATGAGTAATCGCCGACCGATGCAACGCAGCAAATTCCGAGCAAGGTCGCAATCACGCTCACGGTCACGTACACGGCTATGTTATTATCACAGACGATTCAAAACAAAAGCATATAAATGCGATCAGCCGTGCTCGTGGATAAATAAAACCGATAAAAATTCGGGAAACGAGAACTAGCGCAGAACACGACGGGACTCTGTGCCATACAACCCGCCAACCGTCTAACTATAACCGACTCAAACAGTGGTTATAGGTTTTTAGTAGACACGGGAGCAAATATTTCTATATTACAAAACGCACAGGGTAAGAAAAACGCGAGCAACTACAAACTGTATGCCGCAAACGGGTCAATTATTGAAACTTATGGCGAAAGCACATTAATGCTAAATCTGGGGTTACGCAGACCTTTTACTTGGACGTTCGTAATCGCCGATGTAAAAATGCCTATCTTAGGAGCTGATTTCCTAGAGCACCACAGATTATTAGTGGATCTATACGGCAAAAGGCTGATGGACCAAGAAACAAAATTAACGACGCCTGCGAAAATTGCAAGAGAAACACACGTGCCTTCAATTAGATCCATCGACGCGAAATTACCCGAACATATAAAGCACCTGCTAGAGAAATACGTAAACGTCACTAGACCAGGACCATTTAAAAACCCACAGAGCATGGAATACAGCATCACATCATAACAAAAGGTCCTCCAGTTTATGCCCGCGCGCGCCCACTACCACCCGACAAATATAAGGCAGCAAAAAAGGAATTCCAAGAGCTAATAAACCTAGGAATATTAGAACCTTCCAGTAGTCCTTGGGCATCGCCTCTCCACATGGTAAAGAAAAAGAATGGGGAATGGAGACCGTGCGGAGACTACCGCGCGTTAAATAAAATAACAATTCCCGACAGATATCCCTTGCCAAGACTGTTAGACTTTACATACATCGCAAGTGGAAAAACAATATTCAGCAAAATTGATATAAAGAAGGCGTTCCACCAAATCCCTGTTGCGGAACCAGAGAAGACCGCAATAATCACGCAAATGGGTTTATTTCACTGGAATTTCATGCCCTTTGGCCTCAGAAATTCAGCTCAAACGTTCCAGAGGTTTATGGACTCCCTGTTCAGAGACCTGGACTATATATATGTCTTCGTGGACGACATACTCATAGCAAGTCAAAATACCGAACAACATTACGTTCAATTAGAGGAAGTATTCAATCGCCTAAGTAAAAACGGCATCTCAATCAATACGAGCAAATGCGAATTCGAAAAGACAGAGATAGATTTCTTAGGTTATCATATAACGAGCCAAGGAATCACCCCCACGTCTGAGAAAGTACGAGCAATAAACGAATACCCAAAACCAAAGGTGGTAAAGGAGCTACGTCGATTTTTGGGAATGATGAATTTCTACAGAAGTAGCATCCCACACGCCGCCGGACACCAAGCTCCGCTCAACAAATACTTAATAAACTCCAAAAAGAATGACAATACGCCAATCGAGTGGAATACGGAAGCTAACCAAGCATTTGAACACTGCAAACAGGACATAAGAGATGTCACAACACTCGCATTCCCGGAAACAGACACACCACTAGCCATTATGACAGATGCTAGTTTAAAATGTGTAGGCGCCGTACTTCAACAAAAAGTTCAAGGAAAATGGAAACCCGTATCATTTTTTTCAAAAGGGTTAAGCGAGACACAAACAAAATATTCCACATACGATCGAGAACTACTCGGTATTTACATGGCAATAAAAAACTTTAGACGACTAATAGAAGGTCGCACATTTACAATATACACGGATCATAAGCCACTGATTCATGCATTCGACAAGAAGCAATCAGTGGATGAATCCCCTAGAAGAATAAGATACCTAGAATATATTGCACAATTCTGCACAGACATAAGGCACGTCACGGGCAGCGAAAACGTGGTAGCCGACGCACTATCACGGGTAATAGAAACAATAGAACTACCCCAAATTCTCAACTGGCAAGAGGTAAAAAAATACCAAGACAGTGACCCGGAGTTAACAAAACTAAAACAAAACAGGTCACTAAAAATGGCACGGGTACCAATACAAAACAATAATACCAAAATTTATTGTGATATATCCACCGGTACAACAAGGCCATACCTACCACAAAAGTTCAGAAAAACAATTTTTGATAGTTTTCACAACATGAGCCACCCAGGGAAAAACACAACAAAAAAGTTAATAACCGCAAAATACGTCTGGACTAGCATGCACAAAGACATTTACGAAATGTGCAAAACATGTTTACAATGCCAGCAATCAAAAGTTCAGCGGCACACAGTATCACCCCTGGGCAAATTTATGCCAGCAGAACGATTTAGCCACATACACATAGACATTGTGGGCCCTCTAACGACATCACAAAACAAAAGATACATCGTCACTATGATCGATCGTTGTACGTCATGGCCAGAAGCATATCCTATTTCGGACATCACAGCAGAAACTGTAGCCAAAACTCTATACGATGGCTGGATCACACGTTTTGGATGCCCCAATTATATAACAACGGATCAAGGACGACAATTCGAGTCTGAGCTATTCAGAAGCCTAACCAAATTCCTGGGTATACAAAAAATCCGTACTACACCATATCACCCTCAATCAAACTCCAAAGTAGAAAGACTGCACAGAACCATGAAAGCAGCTTTGATGGCAAGAGGAAATACCGAAAATTGGACGAAAGAATTACCATCGGTATTATTCGGGATACGTACCAGCATTCGACAAGACACTGGATACTCAGCAGCCGAATTGGTCTACGGAACAACAATAAAATTACCAGCAGCATATTTTGGCGACTGTTCTAAAAACACAACGTACGCAGAGTTTGTGGAAAAAATTAAAGATAACATAACGCACATGACGTCAATTCCACAACGACAAAGCTCAAACAAAAACATATTCGTACACCCACGCTTAGCCGACTGTACACACGTATTTCTACGATGCGATAAGCTACGTCCTACGCTCACACCACCTTACGACGGACCGTTTCTCGTAGTCAAACGTGACAACAAAATAGTCACGATCAAGCGAAACGGCAGGGAAGTGAACGTGTCGATTGACAGGCTAAAGCCAGCATTCACGACGAGCGACGACAAGATAGAAGCTCAAAATCAAGAGCAAGATAAGGCAGAGCCAATTCAAAACATAAAAAGAACACGTTCGGGAAGAATATCACGACCCACCGTCCGTTTCAAACAATGATATAAAAAGGGCAAAATGAAAATAAAAGTCACTCCACAGCAAGCCACAAGAAACAACACACAAGATGGGAAGCAGTCAAACCCACGAAAAGGAACAAATAAACATGGTGCAGAACAATAACCTGGCAGAGAAGGCAGAAAAGAACACACACATGGCAGCAGAAAATTGAAAAAATAAAAATCTGGATCGGAGCAGTCATCGCTATAATTATACTAGCAGCAATAATAATAACAATCACCAGACTCGAACGGAAAACTAACAAAGTCATGGACAAAAAGATAAACAAAATAATCAAGGAAATGCAACAAGTGTAACCAACTGCAGAAAAAGTACAACATCAGCAAACATTTTTATAAAGGGGGGAGTACTATGACGTGCTATGCGTCATAGGCAAAGTACACTATAACTAGGAAATAATATTATATAAACAACACGTATCAATAAACAATAATGTCAGCACTAAACTTATACGAGTAAAACCCCACTCTAAATCTCAGTAAAATCATGTAGAATAATTAGTATATAAGAGTGTGTAAATATTAAATAAATTAATCTTTGAATGAATTTTTTATAGCATTTATTATGCTAACTGTTAAGTTCGAAAAACATTGGAAAAAATGAAATGCTCAAGTGAGACTCGAACTCACGACTAAATTAATCTTGTTCCAACTGGTAAAACATCTTTTACTTACTCCGCAATACGCGCCTCTCTATAGGAGGTGTACATTTCGATCCCCAGCAACACCTCGAGGTTAGTAGTCACTAAGGTCGGCCAGGGTGTCTGGGATATCCTTAACAGAACGTATTAGATTCTCCAGCCACAGCGACGGAACAACATGCGGTTATAGTCGGTGTGAGTGTGACATATCCACCTAACTATTAGGTTTCCGTGAGTTCCGTTCACAAATATATTTATCTTGAAGACTATTGTAGTACAGTCAGCATCACATCGATCTTGACGAACAAAGTAGGTACTCAAAATGATCTTAAAGCCCTGATTTTCCCCTCTTCCTGTTGACCGATTGTTCAGATATTTGGAAAACATCGTTAGTTTGGAAGATAATATAATTTGTATCAATAAAACAGTTTGATTTTCTTTTAACTGACACTGACTGTACATCTTTTCAGTAAAATCATCGAATCATCACAATAGTTTTTTTTTTTTATATAGGACACGTCAATTTGACTTCACCTCGCCTGATGTTAAGCTAAAGGCAAAGTCTCGGAAAGAGGGTCACCATCGTAAACATTTACCATGTTAACAGTGGTGGCACTCAGCTTGACGGCCTCATTAGATGCCTTTTCACGCCCCGCTTAAAGGACCCGGGACTGTAGGAAGAAGGAAACACGTGAGCTGGCAGGGAATTCCAGGTCTTAGTGGTGCGGCATAGGAATGAATCACTGAAACGCTTGGTTCTAGCAGGTATACTCTGCACCGTAAATGGATGACATCTTAGCCCTGCACGTGTCGTCCTGTGAAGGAAAGGGGAGGGTGGGACTAATTGGAAGAGCTCGTCAGAACATTCACCATGGTAGAGACGGTAGAAAACTGCCAAAGACGCAACATCTCTACGCATCTGCAAAGGCTCGAGGGTTTTCGTAACCTCAGGATCCCCAATAATGCGGACCGCACGTCGCTGCAACCTGTCGAGAGCATCTAATAAGTACTTTGCGGAGCCGTCCCAGAGATGTGAGCAGTATTCCACGCAGGAACGAATTTGGGTCTTGTATAGAAGACACCGCTGCTCCGGCGTGAAAAAACGTCTCACTCTGTTCAGGACTCCGAGTTTACGCGAGGCTGATTTGATGATACTCTCGATATAGTTTTTGTTATTCAGTTTGCAGCGAACATCCATACCGAGGATAGTGAGGTGATCCTGCAGTGGCAGTGGTGTGCTCTGAAGAGTGGGAAGGGGAAGGAAAGGAGATACCTTAGCTGTAAACGCACATGCCTGGGTCTTCTTGGCATTGAACTCGACCAGGTTCCTAGCGCCCCATTGAGAAATGTGGTCCAGGATCCGGTCCAGCTCTGTGACAAGAAGCTGCCTTTTTTCCGCGATATCAGACTGCTTGGCCGCAGGATGTGCGTGATAACTCCCATGTAAGGTGCTGTCGTCTGCATAGCAGTGAATGTTTCCGTTACAGAGCATGTCATTGATATGCAGAAGAAAGAGAGTGGGAGATAAAACGGAACCCTGCGGCACGCCAGCATTTACCTGCAAGAACTCCGAAGCTCGTCCATCACAAAGGACGCGAATACGGCGCCCCTGCAGGAAGCTTGCAACCCAGTTACACAGTCTAGGAGGCAGGCCGAAGGCTGGTAGCTTGGAAAGAAGCGATTTGTGCCATACCCTATCGAAAGCTTTGGCGATGTCAAGACTAATTGCCAGTGACTCACCGTGCTTCTCCATAGCCTCACCCCAAAAGTGGGTCATGTACGCCAGAAGATCACCCGTTGACCGTTTCGGTCTGAAACCGTATTGCCGGTCACTAAGCAAGGAGTGATACTCTAGGTGGCGCATGAGCTGTGTGTTAATTATGTGCTCGAACACCTTACACAGCACTGAGGTGACGGCTATGGGTCGATAGTTGGCTGGGTCCGAGCGATCCCCCTTCTTGGGGATCGGCTGGACATTCGCCTCCTTCCAAGCCGAAGGCACTGTACCCGAACTGTAGGACAGTCGGTACAGCCGCGTTAGCATAGGAGATAACTCCGCTGCACATTTTTTAAGTACAACCGCTGGAATACCATCAGGACCACTGGCTTTCCGGACATCGAGTGATTGCAGTACTGCACGGACATCGCGTTGCCTGATACGTATATCAGGCATTGCGTGGTCACCAGTGGGCATTGTCCGTGGTTGCATAACACAATCATCGACTCGGGAGTTGGCCGCGAAGAGATTGACCAGCAAATTTGCTTTCTCTTGCGGCTCATGGGCCAGAGATCCATCGGGATTGCTCAGCGGGGGCAGCGAGGGCTGGCAGAAGTTGGCTTGCACGGCTTTGGCCAGTTGCCAGTAGCCACGGCTACCCGTGGGATGCGCCACTAGCTCTTGGCCCAGCCGCGCTATGCGCTGGGCATCCGCCCTGACGCATGCCCTCCTGCAGACCTTTGTGGCTCTGTTGTACGCCGCCTTGAAGTGACCCACGTTGGGATCGCGTGTGGCGCGCGCCCGCACCTAGGCGCGGTACGCAGACTGTTTATGTTCAACAGCCTCCGCGCACTCGCGCCCGAACCACGGACGCGCTCCGCGGACTCCGGTGACATCGGTGTATGGGATATAGTATTCCATACCTAGACCGATCTCACCGGCGACGGCAGTAGCGCTCTCAGATGGGTTCTTACCCTCAAAGCAGCGTTCAACCCACGGGATGGACGCATAATAGTCGCGCAATCCATCCCAGTCCGCTGACGAGTAGTGCCATAGCCGCCTCTTCCCCTGCACGGGTCGTGGGGGCGCTACAATGGGCACGGTGGAGCGGACCAGACAGTGGTCGGAGTTACCTAAAGCAGCAATCACCGAGACACTGTACTGGTCCGGGTGACTCGTCAACAGAAGGTCAAGCAGAGAGGGCTCTAGGCCGGACTCTCTTGGTATCCTCGTGACCTTGTGCACCAATTGAGTCAAGTCATGCGCCAGGGCAAATGCGTGAGTGGCTCTTCCCGCATGGTTTGTTATGGCGGAGCCCAACCAGATCTTGTGGTGGGCGTTAAAATCCCCCAAAAACACCAATTCGGCGTTCGGAAACCGCTCCTGCGCATCATCTGCCGCCTGACTCAGGTATTCGAATAGTCGAGTTATCTCTGCATCTCCTGTATGGGAACGGTAAAGGCACACATAGACCTGACTCGTGGAGCCATGGTCTACGTGTACCCAAAGGATGGAAAAGGATGGGTCCTCTAGACAGCGCAAACGGCGACAACAAATATCCGCCCTAACAAACACGCACACCCCGGCTTTTGCTCGGAAATTTTCCTCGATAACATAGCCGGGGTAAAGCAGGTAGGTCGTGTCGTCAGGGCGGCGTATTTGTGTCTCCGTTAGAAACAGCATAGCTGGTTTCGCCGTCTCCAGGTGTTGGTGGACGGCGTTGAGGTTCTTATGGAGCCCACAGATCTTCGTGGACTCCACCTCAAATAGAGTTTTTGTGGGAGAGTCCCTAGCCGCTGTTTCAACAATTTTTGTTTTGTGCGCTGCCATGAGGTGAAGGGTAAGGGAAGGCGTGAAAAAGAGGTGATTGTCGCCGCAGCACCGCGTGACAAAACATGGGAGATTGGTTTCATCTATGAATGTGAGGCGCGACGAGAGCCGACGCGCCGAACGGAAGGGCCCCCGTACCCTCCCGAATATGGTCGCCGGGCTCCCGTCCGGTCGCCAACCGGCACGACGAGCCATATCGGGATTATGCGCGACCTGGTGGGGCAGCCTCCCAGGGTGGTTAGTCCCAGTTGGGCCCCTGTACTATGCCGCGGGCGGCCAGCGGCACCACCGTTTCTACGGGTCTCCCTGCCCGGCGCGGCGCCCCGCGTCACACCCCACTAGACTACGCCAAAACCCACCGGTCCCACTAGTGCTGCGACTACCATCACCTCGGCCCGGCTATGCACTTGCTGATCCCTGAACGCAATCCAACCGAGATTGGATTACTATGGAGGGTTTTTCGCACTTGTGCACGGTGGTACCAACCCGGTCGAAATAAGTGTCAAATTTGTGCCATCAAATTTCTACCACCTGAATGAAAGGAAGTAATTTCCCAAAAGTCTCCAAAAGTAAATGGTACATTAATGGATTGCTACTACATATACCGTCGTCGACCATCAGCGCGTGCAATCATGCTCCTGATACCGGCTGTGACACTGTCCGTAGTGTAGCCAAATCTGCGCCCGTTGCACTCTTCACCTACTAATCTCTACAGCTGTCCGCAATGCTTTCAACCTGCGAGCAAACCACGATGACTCAACATCGAATGCAAAGGGCACGGTCACCTTGCCACCATTATTGAGGAGAAAATCCTCGCTTAGTGCAAATATTTGTATGCATGAATATGGATACTTGCATTGGTCTGTTCGTGCCTCAGAGAGCACGTTAAGCTGACGGTCCCGGTAGCCATACGAACATCTATGACAGTCGTTAAGGGTATTTGGAAGCAACAACTGGCCTAGCTGGAATGCTTCGATATGAGCCTTATGGTGTGGAGGTCACTGCCAGTCAGCTGGGCACATTCTACCTTAATACCCCCGCGACGGATGGAAAGAGTCTTTATTGAAATTATACACGATGGAAAGTGGTTAACGTGGCCTATGTACGTGTATACGTGTGTACGTGGGGAGTCACACGTGCACTGCCGACCTAATACTCGTATTATAATAATTTTAAAATTTAAATTTGATAGCCCAAGTATCGTCTGTTGATCTACATTGATACTTATGTATAAGAATATATATTATATAAGCATTATGGTGTATTACAACACAGAAGACTTATATCGCACTTTGAAATTGCGACACCAGTCTTCTTTCAAATAATACTAATCCTATTACCCCTCCGCAATATTATTTTAAGCATTTTCCTTGCTGACGTTACTACTTCATACAAATTTTGTATAAAATGAAGAAAAAAAATCAATGGGACGAATCAGTGAACGATAATTTTAATTATTTTTAATTTCTGTGATTCGTCCCATTGGGCCGAATCTTTATAGGACGAAACAACGAACTTGCCCAACAGTCGAACGGCCTAATGCTTTTATTGATACCGATTAAAAATTTAAACCGGGCATTCTGTGGCTTATTATCTAATAAGCCGCACAATAAACCGCGTCAGTAGTAAAAACCCCATTAATAGTATATCCATCTCGAAACTATAACATCTAGTAATTACTTCTAAATTCTATTTTCTAAATTATTTTGTAATTGAATCCGCCAACAAAGACCCCACAAGATTAATCCAGTGGGGGAAAGCGCGCGAAACTTTAAAAAAAAAAAAAAAAAAAACCTAACCTAACCTAACCATTTGCATAAGGGCCAGAGTAGGCAGGGCACTGGGAGGTTGGGGTCGCCGGCCCCCGCCTCTCCAGCCCCTCCCCCGAGCGCACACGGGAGGGAAATACTAGGAAAGCTAGAGGAGAATGAACGATTGATAAAAGAGAATGGAAGGATGATGCAAGAACTTAAGGAAAGAATGGAGAAACAGGAAGAAAGGGAAAAAGAGAGAGAGAGAAAGGAAGTAAGCTCAGGAGCGCGGCTCCCTGAGCGGGTGTCCAGGATTTACATAGTTTTAAGTTGTAAGTTTGCATCAAAGCTCGATAGATGGCGTTGTACTACAAATTAAATCGCGCTATGGTTTCGTTATAACAGCCACTATATAAACCGAGTCCAAATGTATGTACGTCGATGAGATGAGATAAACACTAGCGGGTCATTCATTTGTAATAATAATAAGCAAATGAAATAAATCAATTGTGGGTCATCAGCAATCTAGTGTTTTATTGCATTCAAAAGCAGGCGCCTCTTCCATTCCGATCGGAACCCTATCTATGGTCCTATTCGAGCCGGAATGTTGAGATTTTTTAGGCGCATTTATTGGTAGTTACCTAGGGGGGATAGGTACTACCCAACTCCTAGCATACGCGATCGGACAAAGCACTTCGTATAGTGCCCAGGAAGCGCCGCCAGGTGGCGCTAGTGATATTGTTCCGTAGAAGTGGTGTCAACTGAAGAGACAGCCTAAGGTCGTGCGGAGGAGGAGTAATCGTCGTCGGTGCCGAGTCGGAATTCAATGCAGCCTGTGATCACCAACAGAGGGCGCTGTATGTCAAGTGAACAGCAGTTGCAGCGTTATACGGATTGTGATAGTGAGTGCTAATAAAAACGTGAGTACATTTTGAACCTTATTTCTTAGAAGATTTAAACTTGAAAAGTTAGTTTGCAAGATTACATCAAAGATAAACTTCAGAAATTATAGTGAAGAAGATTAGTGCAATTTGAACTTTATTGTTTAGAATAAGTTAACTTAGTGTAATTATAAGTGGTGTTGGGACTTGTATTAGTTTTAAGCAAAAGTCTGTTGACACGGGGAATCCATGCCGGATTTTAGAGCGATATAGGTTAAAAGTTGAAACACTTAGAAAATTTCTGCAATATTTGGACTTAGCCTATTACAGTTCTAAACACTTAGAAAATTTTACAAGTGTTGAGACTTTACTAATTAAAGGAGGATGGGCAAAATGTATGGACTTTGGTCTACCTACTCAATACCAACGCCACCTATGCTAAATAATAGAGTATATTTTGGCGAACCAATAACACATAATGAAGCAGTTCTAGGGGCTGGCATTTTTTTTTAAAAGAGAATACAAATAGATAAAAATAAAACACCAGTGATTAATCAATAATATTATATTTATAGTATTACATGATGCTTGTATCTAAAATTACATCATTTATGTGTGCGGCAGGCAGTATCAAAGCTTCCTGATGGCGTGCCCAGCATAAATACCACAAGATTGCTATTACATGGGCACATGTCCCAATTGTACGACGTCCAGTCAAACACGTCAAATAATAGTAGCTAAAGGCACCTCTTCCTTGATTCTCTGGGTTTATTAACACATATGTGTGTGTAGTGTTTCTTGGCCCTGGAATGACGTGATTGTATTCGCCCTCGTAGTAAAAAACTACTTTCCCCCACATCGATGTTATATCTATTGATATCATCGAGTTCAGTGTCTCTGTACAATTCGATAATATACATTCCATCGTTTAAATGTTCGGCACAGTAAGAACTGGCTATTTTAATATGGTAAGTGCCTAGGGCGATTAGAATGAGGTGTTCCTCTTCTAATCGAGGAATATCTTCAAAACCAGGCATATTTGCTGCCATGCTGGTAAATATAACCCGTCGCATATTTAAGTTTTTTTGAATGACATATTCGGCCAGATAATTTTCTAAATTCATTCGTTCATTAATAATTGCAACTATTGCGTCGGCATAAGCATTGTCACGGATTGGCAGGTGAAAAGCATTGATCAATGCTGCAGCAATCCGAAAATGCTCTAACATATGAGGGACGGACGTATTAAAATTATCTATCCGTAGAAACTTGTAGTCGCGTTTGAACCTTCCGTTCACTACTTCTACTACCCATCTTACAATCGTAATCAAACGAGACTTATTCGCCTGATCTGTGGATAGCTGTGTATTATTTCTATCCTTACTGGCTGGCATATGTGCTTCGTAACCGCATGCTTCAAAGTCAGGTATAGCATCTCTGAAGCCGCGATCTAAAATGAACACGTCATTCCTTGCAAAGAACCAATGAAATGCGCTATCCTGATCATTTAATAGATTGCTCATGATCGTGGAATCTGATGTAGTGGCTGCATAAGGGCCTGTTACATCAATAATATAGCCATTGCTGCATACAATGAGAAACGGTTTCAGCAAATTCCTATACTTATGAAGACTATAACTACGTCTTTGGAAAAGGAAGTTGCTGCTCTTCTGGATGTAAATGTACGTCCCGTCACAAATTGATATTAATTTGGAATTATTTTGGTCTCCAAAAAGGGCACTTGGTATCAACAAATTCTTGTTAAGCGCTTCATTTCTACTTAAATGATTTACTCCCAAGTGACATGGCACGAAGTCTGCCAGTAAGCACTCTCTCGCCGTCACTAAATGGCGTTCGAATGTTCGACGCGATATTTTTAAAAGTGATGCTAGGCGTATGTTAGGTTCGCCTGTTCGAAGTTTCATTAGATATCCACCTAGAACCACATTTGGCGCGTTCGACCGCTGTCGTAGTGATGGAGTTTGTTCGAGTACCAAATTGAATTCGGCGACCGTAAGTCCTGTCCAGTGTCGAAACTCATTTTCGTCTACTCTTTGCAAATTAAAATCAAAAATAGTCGATGGATTCTCTAAAGCTGTTCTATAAATTGAAATGATGTCCAATATATGGTCTTGATTAAAATCATGAGAAACATTTCCGTTGAGCAACTGGTCCCAATCGTGCACCATTATGTGTTCATTACAAACACGAGCACTTGTTGGTATGTAGAAATTGTAATATGATAACATGTAAGCTTTTATGCTATTAGGTATTTGAAGCCGTGACTCGTTTAAACAACCATTAAATATGCAATGGCGGGCCGTATTAGATGCTCTAGCGAGATTTCGTTGGATATCTGGCATAGCTGGTAGAACTGGCATATCAACATCTTCGTTGGCAGCTCCTGTAGCTGGCTGTGCCCGTTCGGCGGTGTCAATTGTATCTGGTGGAACTGACACATCAATATCTTCGTTGGGAGCTCCTGTAGCGGGCTGTGCCCGTTCGGCAGTGTCAATTGTATCTGGTGGAACTGGCACATCAATATCTTCGTTGGGAGCTTCTGTAGCCAGCTGTGCCCGTTCGGCAGTGTTAATTCGTTGCCAACATCGATGGCACGTGAATACAACTTCACCTTCATCGAAGGATACCTACAGATAGGAAAGAAAGACAGAAAATGTTTATTAATGTTGTGTTATTTTTACTTTTGGCCTCCTGGTCATAGCATCATTTCTCAATATGACATTTTATTATTACAACCTTTAAACTTATATTATGCACGTGGGATTGAGCCTAGTTTAACATGTATTGTGTAATTTGGTCTTCTCCATTCTATATAATTACTAACGGTTGGGTATGACATAATCTTACTTAGGAACTCTTTTTATTTTCAGTCCAGTAAATCTATAAGTTTAGGTATTTAAACTATCATGGTCAGTAACTCGAACAAGCTGGATTCCTAACGATGCTTAAAGGAAACTCAAAACAATACCATTGTAAATATCGCGATACCTCTAATAATAATGACATAAGTCGCTTCGGACCTCGAAGCGACCAAATTCACAAGAGGTATTAGATCACAATCAAAAGGATTAATTATAAGGTACTTAGGTACCTAGTGCTATAGAATTAACAAACAGAACTTACCTCGCGTGAAGAATGTCTTCGTATATATACTTCAACAAAAGGTCTGGATTGTATTAGGGTATACGTTATTAAATGACGTTGCCGCTGACGCAAAACAGAGCGCTCACAAACAACACATAGAAGTCTATTTCCTTCCATTATAAAAAAAATATGGGAGTCCAATTAACAAGCACAGGTCAAAATAATAGCAATATTCAACAGTCCGATAAACAAGCAAAGGTCGTAGATAATTCGTAACAAGAACAAGGAATCGCACAGTACAATACACAACGACAAGCGAAGGTAAACTGCGAGGTGCTGTGATAAGGACAGTGCGAGCGGGCGAGGCGGGGTGCGGGAGTTGCGGGGGCAGGCTGCAAACATGTACCTGCGCTTGCGTCGCGTCGTCGGGAATTCAAAACAACCTCACGCCCGATCGTCTCCCCCACAAAAGTATAGAACATTCGATGTAAATTCTGTTCCAATTAAGAAAAAAAAATAAAGTCTGCTCTAATTAAGAGAGAAACCCCATGAGCTACACATTTGCGGCCATACCAAAAAATGAAGTACATAAAATATCCTTTAAATTGACATATAGCTTGTCGGTATTGAGTAGGTAGACCACTTTGCCCATCCTCCTTTGTAATCCTTGGAGTTTATTTAATAGTTGATATAATAAACTTTTTACAACTTCCTAAAATTATTCCACTTAACTAATACAAAATGGAGGCTGTGGAAGGGTATCTAAGATTACAAGATGATATTATGGAAAAGATGAATAAAGCCAAATCTAATTATAAAAAATGTCCCAAACAGCGAATTACTATTTCATATTTACAAACTAACTTAGAAACGTTAAATGAACGATTTGAAACATTTAATTCTAATCATCAGCACATTATAAAAAGTGTAACTAAGGCAGATCTACAAAATTCTGATTATTATAAGAAAAATAAATATGATGTTGCCGAAGAACTTTATATTGATTTTAAATGTTTGTTAAAGGATTCTTTAACGGAAATTCAAAGTACTTCAACAAGTTCAAATGTAAATGATAGTTCTAGTAATAATAATAATAATAATAAATCTTTATTTGCGAGAAGCATGGTTTTACAATAGGTGTAAGGCAGTGTTTCAAAAGTACAGCATGTTTCACCGTGTTCGGTGTGCAAATATTTATAAGGAACTAAAATAAGACTAGATTTACATAGTTACCTAAATTTTTTTAGAAATTAAAAAACATTATACAGTTAAAAATAAACAAAACAAAATGGTAACAATATTAAATCTATAAGTAATTTTACAAACACTTAGTAACACAAAATGAATACTTTATTCCTATTAAACTAATTTACCTACATAGATTTTTTGTATCTGTAAGTAGTGTGCGCCATAAATTCTTGTATAGTGTAGAATCCTTTCTCAATAAGCCACTTTTTTAATCGAGGTGAGAAGCGATTTAATGGCAGTTCTCGAATCTCTTTAGGAATTCTGTTGAACACCCGTATACACATACAGAAACAATTTTTCTGTTGAAGCGTTGTGGACATGTGTGGCAGCCACAGCTTGGTAGGGTCTCTACTAAGATACTTTTTATCTGTACATGCTTTTGTGAACAAGTCAGGTTGCTTTTTGACGAATAGGCCAATTTCATGAATGTAGATGGATGTGAGTGTCAGTATACTTAGTTTTTTAAAGAGGGGCCTACAAGAGTCAAGTGGGGCTGCACCACAGATTGCTCTAACACATTTTTTTTGCAACAGAAACACTTTCTCTACTGCGGTTGAGTTTCCCCACAGTAATATTGCGTACCTTAATAGACATCCCACATACCCATGATAGGCTAACAAGGCGGTCTTTTCGTTTGTCATTTTCCTGGTCTTCCTAAGCGCAAATATGAACCTGTTTATACGTTTGCATAATGTTTCTATGTGAGCCTTCCAGTTACAGTGATTATCTAGTGTAACTCCTAAAAATGTAGTGTCTGTCTCTTGCGCGATCTCATTATTTTCGAATTTTATATTATTTATGTTGGGTACTGTGCTGTTGTAGTGTTTGTGTTGTATTATTTTGGTTTTAGTTAGATTTGCAGTTAGATTGTTAGACTTTAACCATGTGGAGATGATTTCGATTGTATCTTTCAGGGTTTGCCTATGGTCAGCCTCACTGTTCTTATCTTGGGAAACTACAACGGAAATGTCGTCTGCAAACAATATGCACTTGTGGCTAGTGACTTTCGGAATGTCATTAATATAGAGGAGGAATAGTAGTGGTCCCAGGACGCTTCCCTGAGGAACACCGACTCCATTATATTCTAATGTAGACCTATAGGAAGTAGTAACTAGTTTATCGTTCATACGTGTTATCTCTACACATTGTTTGCGCTCGCTCAAATAGCTACACAACCAATCTAAAGCGGTTCCTCTAATGCCATAGAGCTCGCATTTATTCAAGAGGATCTTATGATCTACAAAATCAAAAGCGCTGGACATGTCAAAAAATATAGAAGAGACGAGCCTTTTTTTGTCCAGCGACTCCGTAACACTTTGTATCAGAGAGAATGCAGCCAAAGTAGTGGATTTATTTTTTTGGAAACCATTTTGCTCTTTCATGACTATGTCATGTTTATTTAAAAAGTTTGTGATCCGTGTGTGCATTAACTTTTCGAAGACTTTTGAAAATATCGGTATAAGAGTAATGGGTCGATAATTAGCTAATTCATCTTTACTGTCTTTTTTGTGAACCGGTTTCACAATAGATGTCTTAAGTTTTTCAGGGAATACTCCATAATAAAAAGAGAGATTGACCACATGGCAAAGTACCCTCGAGATCTCTTTAGAACTAAGTTTTATTATTTTTGTAGCTATGTCATCATGCCCTACCGCGTATGTATTTTTAAGTGACATAATCGCTTTTTCAACCTCTTTTTCAGAACAGGGTGTTATGAAGATACTAGAGTCGACCCTGTCAATCAATCTATAGTTAGGGGTACAGTTGTTTGGTTTGTTTGTTTTAGAGATATAAAATTTATTAAATTGGTTGGCAATTTCCGATGGATCTGTAATTGAGTTTCCGCCGCTATTTATGTGTTGTATTTCTGTATGGTTCTTTCTATTGTCAAGTTTATTGCCTATTATGTCCCATGTAGCTTTGCATTTGTTTTCGGATTCATAAATGTGTTTGCTGTTTATGTTTCTACGGGAAGCTATTATGCATTTTTTAAGCAAATTATTATACTGTATATAGTTTCTCTTGGTGTCATCATTTTTGTTTCTGTAATAGGCATATCTCAAATTTCTTTTTGTAATGGATGACTTTTTTATACCCTTGGTGATCCATTTTGGTGTGTTATTATGCATTTTGATTTTGATTTTGTTTACCGGAAAACACAGATTGTAGAACATGGTGAAGATCTCATGAAACATATCATATGCCTGATTACAATCCGCTTCCTCGTTCAGTACATCTGACCACGACAAACTAGAGATACACTTTTTGAATTGTATGATATTGTCTTCACTATAGTCTCGTCTGTATATGTATGTGAATAGGGAGTTAGGTTTATCATATTTTACAGGAAATGTAAGTGTTTGACCCGTGTTGTGGTCAGATAAATTAAGTTCATGTACTTCCCCTGTGGCGCCTGTTATGTTACTGTGAATGTGATCAATGCAATTATTTAGTCGTGTCGGTTTGGTGATATGTGCTGTGAGGTTGTGATTCAGAAGAAAGTCATTTAGTTTAGAGGATGTGTCACTTTTTTCTAGCATGTTTATGTTAAGATCTCCCGTAATAATAATTCGTTTATTGTCCCTAAGATTTAGTTCATGCATCAGAGTTTCCAACTTATCAAAGAAGATAGATATATCAGCACCAGGGATTCTATACAGACAGATTATTATACACTGCAGTGAAGGCACATCAACGCCACAGCATTCAAATGTATTCTTGCTAGCTAAATTTCTACATATTTGTAAAGGCCTGTATTCTAAGGAGCGGTCGAGCAAAATACACACACCACCACGATTTTTATCTAGCCTTGAAAAAGAACTTACTAATTCATAGTTATGAACACATAAATTAGGTTCTTCACCCAATCTCATAAAGGTTTCCGAGAAGCACAGAATCTTAACATTTTTTTTTTGTAGTCTAAAGTCGTCTAAACATAATTCTATATTTTCGGTTTTATTTAAAAGTCCTGCAATGTTTTGATGAAATAGTGTGGTTATGTTATTAAGTTGGCATTTATTTTTATGTTTCGTAGGACAGAAAAAACTTATAATTTTTTTTAAGATTTGGGCACGTGCGTGTTGTGGTTACATTATTACTGGCCGACGCACTAGGGAGTTCAAAGCTCTCATGTTGAAAGGGTAGGGGCTCTTCCACGAGATTGACTGTATTAACCTTTTTTATATATTGAAAATAATATGGTATGGTTCCTTTTAGAGCCAAGTTAGTACGTTTATTTGAGACTAGGTGGGATCGAATGTTTTGCTTTTGAGTATAACTTAGGAATTGTCTTTTATAATAGCAAGAATCTAAAATTAAGTTGATTTCATGACATACATTCTTTAGGTACTTTTTTATAGATATATATCTAGATCCAACTACAGATTCGACATTCAAAAACATGCAATTTTCAAAATTATTACAAATATTTTTTAAGACATTGTTTAACATGCGTTCATTTAATGATATATTTCTAATCACATTTAATATTATCACATTAATTTTATGAAATGACTTTAATAGGCCTATCAATTCGTATATTATTTTATTAGGATTAGTATCATATTCTCCAATACAAATTACGAAGTAGTTTTCACTAGAGTCTGGTATTTGCTGCTGACAAGCTTTTAATATTTCTGTGGTATCTGCGTGTGGTTTAATAGTGGATGATATACTATACTTTTCATATTTTGTATTAATTCTAGAAGAAACGAGTCTTGAAGCCAGCCCTGACAACTGCTTTCCTCCGGCTATCAATATTTTAGGTCGAGTGACTTCTATGGATTCTTTGGTAGAAATTCTTTGAGTCTTACTATTAAGATTGGCGCCATCTATTGTCGTTTCATAGAATTCTTGCGGTGTCGATAAACTCTCTTCAATGGGGTTTGCTAGCGGTTTTTGCTGTGATCGCAGACGCTTTTTAGATTTTTTGGAGTTATTTATTTGTATGGATTCTGTAGAACTCGAGAAGTCAGTACATTTTTTTTCAAACCGTGTAATTTCTTGGTTTTGTTCCGTAACTTTTTTCTTGAGTTTATCATTTTCCGTGACCAATATTTCTATCTTTGAATGAGCGGTTTCTAATTGTTTTTTTAATTCCTTAATCTGTT
The DNA here is from genome assembly GCA_914829495.1 of Eilema sororculum. Taxonomy (NCBI): domain Eukaryota; kingdom Metazoa; phylum Arthropoda; class Insecta; order Lepidoptera; family Erebidae; genus Eilema; species Eilema sororculum. Next base: position 25,020,434 of record OU618545.1, on the reverse strand, counting down.
CCATAAACAGTTCTGTATCTTCCCCGTAGGATTTTCTAGTAGAGAGGTCAGGGCAACTTATCCCCAAGTAATCTGAATCTGATGCGTTTGAGTTGAAGCTTCCGTCCAAGGTCTTATTTCGCTTTTTTCCTCGTCGAATAGTGATATTCTGCATTTCCGAATCCATTTTTGTAAAAATCTGCCACGATCGAAATAATAAGTAGTGGTACCTGTTGACAATTTCGTGAACTAATTTGTTTTTAGTTGAGCTATTCACCGCTGGATGTCAGTATGCTTAAACTTTGCTACGATAATTTCTGTCAAGATCGAAGTAATAAGTAGTGGTATCTGTTGAAAATTTTGTGAACTTTTTCTTTTTAGTTGGGCTATTTACCACTAGATGTCACTATTCACAATTCTTGTGTGATGTAACTGTTTTATCGGCAGTAACTGCAACAGTTTGTAACAAGATTTAAATTCAAAATAAAGTTTTACACTAACACAAATATGATGAGTTTCAGGATATATTAGCTTAAAATAGCCACTCATGTACGGCACCCGCCTTGATCCGTGTGAGTATCGCACTATTGTGGCACTTTGGTCTATACTTTAGTAAGATTTTCTATTATTGAGAACATTCACTGTTTGGTACACTTTTATCACATAATGTTTTTAAGTCGATAAACGTGATATTCTTCGGAGATAACATTTGTACTGCATATTTGTCTATTTAACTTTGATATTATGCACAATTCACAATATTAAACTCGCTAAATATGGGTTAATCAAAAAAAAACAAAATCACTTTCCCGCGATCTATGTTTACGCGACGGTAGCGCCAAGCGCCAAAAAAAGAACTGTGGGAACTAGTAAGTGACTGGTAGGCAATAGGTAGGCTTCGTTAAATGAAATAGATAGGTAAATACAAGGTTGATTTTAATTCACTATTATTACTTTACACTACAAACTTATTATGATATAATTAATGAACTTGGATGCGAACTTTAAAATAATCTTTACTGGAAAACGTAATGTTAGGACTGCGTGTGCGACAACGAGCGAGCGTGGATTCGCCTTCAGAAACCGTGGCTGACTGGTCGTACGAGCAGTGGCCGGCGGCGGCGTCCGCGCCTTCGGCCGCCCAGCACTGCGCATGCGTGTTGCGCATGCGCGTTGCGCGGCCTCCTACTCGTACGACTCGCTCGTTGCGCGATTAATAAAACTACCTAACGTTTAAGTAGGCACCGCAGGCGCCACATCACCCCCCCCTTGAGCCCGGGCTACGGGCGATAATAAGGGCCATAATGGTCAGGGAAGCGTACCGTACGGCCTGATCGCGTTCTTCTAACGCCGCTGGGATCCTCAGCTTCAGGTGTAGAATTGGTGACGTGTGAACGGTAGAGTGGTGTAGATGTGCTATTTTGTGTTGTCTGAGCATGAGTGTTATTGTCTAGTGTAGTCTGGTTAGTATGCGAGTCACGGAGTATGTAGGCCGGCTTAAGTCTGTCTATTGATACTGTGACTGTTTTATCCCTAAGGAGGAGTTTGAAAGTTTTCTCCCCCCGTTCGAGGACCTTATGTGGTCCGGTGTAAGACGGTTTGAATGACCCGCATGACGCGTTATCCCGTAAGAACACGTGAGATGCCGTCGCGAGGTCCTTAAATATAAATATGGCGCGGTTACAGTGACGCGATGCTTGTGATGGTTGCAAGTTCCTTGCGATCATGCGTAACCTATCCACAAACTCTGTTATGTCCGTAGTGTCATGTGGTTCGGGTTGTAAGAAATCCCCTGGTAGTCTCAATGTCTGACCGTATACTACTTCTGCAGCTGTCGCCTGAATGTCGTCTTTGTAGGCATTGCGTATACCCAGGAGTACCAGTGGGAGAGCATCCACCCAACTGTCGTTCCCGTGACAAGTTATAGCGGCTTTAAGCTGCCTGTGGAACCTTTCGATCATGCCGTTTGCTGCGGGATGGTATGCGGTAGTTTTTCTGTGTTCGAAGCCGGCTATCTCGGACAACTTTTTGAAGAGCGCAGACTCGAATTGCCCCCCACGATCTGTCACAATTTGTGTAGGACAACCGAAACGCGCAATCCATCCATATAGGAGGGCTCTTGCTACCGTTTCAGCCATGATGTCTTTAATAGGTATTGCCTCTGGCCATCGCGTGAAACGATCGATAGCGGTTAGACAATACCGATATCCTTGGGACAACGGAAGGGGGCCGATTAGGTCAATGTGGATGTGCATAAACCGAGAGCGTGGCAGTTTATATGTACTCAAAGGTGCTGAGACGTGCCGTGTTATTTTGGACTGTTGACACGCTATGCAATTTTTCGCCCATTCTCTGCAGTCTTTCCTCATTTCAGGCCAGACGTACCGCTCAGCAACGAGCTTGGCACTAGCGTTCGCCCCAGGATGGCTGAGAGAATGCAGGCTATCGAAGACTTGTCGTCGAAATGTTCTCGTGACATATGGTCTCGGTGTCTTGCCGCTCTCATCGCAGTACAATTCAGACCTCGATCCCGGCAGTAGAATTTTTTTTAGGTGCAGTGAGGTACTACCGTCCAGCAACTGTTTGAGTTCCAGGTCGGTACTCTGCGAGTTTGCTAACTCGTTCAAGTTGACAGGCTGGACGATTTCCTCAATTCGGGACAAGGCGTCAGCTACGATGTTGTCCTTGCCTGAAATATGCCTGATGTCCGTGGTAAACTGTGAGATGAAATCCAGATGTCTGAATTGTCTTGGTGAGCAATTTTCCTTACGCGTGTGGTACGCATAACAGAGGGGTTTGTGATCTGTGTAAATTACAAACTCTCTAGCTTCGACCATATGCCTGAAATACTTGATAGCTTCATATACTGCCAGTAATTCTCGATCGTACGGCGAGTATTTCTGTTGTGCAGGGCTCAGCTTGCGCGAGAAAAAAGCTAAGGGTTCCCAAGCATCACTCTTCAGTTGCTGCAGAACTGCACCTAATGCGGTATCTGAGGCGTCCGTCACAATGGCGAGTTTAGCATCTATGTCTGGGTGTGCCAACATAGTAGCCTGGCAGAGACCGCGCTTGCAAGCCTCGAACGCTTCAGTCTCTTTGGGTGTAAAGCTCACGGGGTGAGAACCTTTCACAGACCCCGCTAGGAGCGCGTTAAGAGGGGCTTGGTGATCTGCGGCACCTGGGATGAAACGCCTGTAAAAGTTTATCATCCCTAGGAACCTCCGGAGTTCACGAACGTTTTTCGGTGGTGTGAAGTTAGCGATAGCGTCAACCTTTTCTGGTAATGGTTTGGTACCTTTTGCAGAGATGCTGTAACCTAAAAACGTTACCTCTGACGCTCCAAACACGCATTTGGATGGGTTAATTACCATCCCATACGTTTGCAACCTAGTAAACACCTCGCGTAAATGATCTTCGTGTATTTTTTTATTTGGGGAGAAAACTAAAAAATCATCTAAGTACCCATAACAAAAATCTAGTCCCCTCAACATCTCGTCTACAAAACGCTGAAACGTCGCCCCCGCGTTCCGCATCCCAAACCCCATGTACGGAAACGAATACAGGCCGAAGGGGGTGGTGATAGCGGTCTTAGGAACATCATCAGGATTGACAGCAATCTGGTTATAAGCGCGAACTAGATCAATAGTTGAGAACACCTGGCAACCGGCGAGATTGTGTGCAAAGTCATGAATGTGACGTATAGGGTAGCTATCGGGGATCGTTCTCGCGTTCAGCATTCGGTAATCCCCGCAAGGTCGCCAACCATTATCTTTCTTGGGTACCAGGTGTAAGGGGGACGCCCAAGGTGAATCGGAGGGTATCGCTATACCGTTTGCAAGCATAGTTTCAAACTCCGCCTTAGCGATTTTTAATTTGTCTGGTGCCAACCGTCGCGGTGTACACGATACGGGTGGCCCAGGTGTAGTGCGTATATAGTGTCTAGTGTTGTGTGTAGGTGTCTTATGAATACCCGACGGGCGTGTAATGTCAGGATACTCGCGCAGTATATCATGATATGTAGAATCACCAATTCTTACCTTAACTGAAGAGACGATGTCAGAAGAAAGGGCAGGCGAAGCCGGAGTCGCGAGCGATGTACCGCCATCAATAAGGCGTTGACCTCGTACGTCCACGATTAAGTTATACCACGATAAAAAATCCACCCCTATTATCGCCTTTGTTACATCAGCAACGATAAACCTCCACTTAAAGTCTCTGCGTAAACCTATGTTTAATTTTAAATGTACATACCCGTAGGTATTTATAACACTGCCATTAGCCGCACACAACTCGTAATCACTTTTACTGTTATTGAATTTCACGAGCGATTTAGGAAAAACACATACGTCACTTCCGGTGTCTACGAGGAATCTGGTTCTAGTCTCTCGATCCGTCACGAACAGGCGACCAGTTGCCCGACAGTCATTGGTCGCCATCACTGACTGCCGGTCGCTTTTCCCGAGAAGTCACACGGTTTTCTGCATTGGGTTGCTTGGTCGCCGAACCTATAGTGGTACCAGCAAACCGGGAACTGGCGATAATTTAACTCCGACCGCGTGGTAGGCGCTCGGTCTCGTGAGAGGCTTCGGTTCCGGTTACGAGCGTGGTCACCGCCTCTATCACGAGACATCCTGTTTACGTTAGCGGCTAGGGCCTGTACCTGCTTGGTTAGCTCTGAAATTTGCACCGCCATTGGATCCGAGCTGCTATTTGAAGGTGAGGTACTCACAGCTGATGTGTACGCTACTTGCGGCCCTGCTACGTCATGAATGGCGTCCGCAAGCTCTGCCAACTCGGCTAGGCTGGCATTTTTTTGCGAAGCGACGATGGCTTGGGTACTGTGGGGCAGGCGTGTGGTCCAAATAGTGCGTAGGAATTCCTCCGGGACGCCTGGCCCTGCCAGGTTAAGCAGATGGCGGTGAAATTGTGAGGGCTTTCGGTCCTTTTGACGCATAAAACCATATACGTAAAACACCACCTTTACGCAAAACGCCTAATTCGTAAAACACAACTTACGCAAAATACCAACTACGCATAACACCAACTTGGAGTTACGCAAAACACCAACTACGCATAACACCAACTTTTTCATAAAGTTATATTTTTTTAAACGTGCTGAAACGAGCTTCTTTTGGACTGTTGTATTTTCGTCTATTTCAATTAGGTACTCAAGAACAAATTGGATGTCAATATTGAAGAATTTAATGCAGACTTTGAGGTAGCAGTCATTTTGAGCAATCATTTTAAGCAAACAGTATAGAAGAATGACGAGGTTTGCTGCAAATTTAGCTCTACTTACATCAAATATCCATTACAATTAATTAGCGTGGCAAACAAACGACATAGGACCAACAATCCTCTTGAAGGATGGAACCGAAGACTTAATTCAAGAATCCACAGAAATCCATCCTTATTAAATAATAAATAAATAAATATTCCACAACATTCCACACAACGATATCTAGACCCATGGTAAGCTATTATAGCTTGTGTTATGGAATCTAGAATGCGGATGAACATACTTATATACTTTTTTTTTGTAAATACATACATATTATACATAGAAACACCCAGACCAATGCAAATAGCCATATTCATTCATACAAATATTTGCACTGAGCGGGAATCAAACCCGCGCCACCTGCGTGGCAGTCGCGTACACTACCGCCACGCCACAGAGGCTGTCAATATTAAAATAATATATTGTATTTCATAAATAAAATTAAAATAGAGGCTGGGTATAATGATCGGGCAATCATTGATTTTCTAAAAAAACTCGTGTAAAAAGTAAACGGCGTAATGTTGGATATCGGCTTTGATAGGCATTGTAAGAAAAAATTGAAACAATTAAATTATGGGCATATAAAAAATCCAATGGCTGACATTGGATTTTTTGAGAAAATTGATAATGTTAAAATTATTATGTAACAATCATTGGAGTAACTCTTTTACTTTACACACATTAACTATAGGTATGTTTAAGTCATACATATATACTATACATACATACATAAACTCATGCCTGTATTCCCCGAAGGGGTAGGCAGAGGTGCTAGCACCCACATTTCGCCAGTTTATGTTTAGGTCCCAATGTAATAGGTGGCGAGCCTATTGCCATTAACCGGGCACTTATAAATCTGCGATAAATACAAAGTCGTTTTAGTTATTTTGTGCATGATTACGAATTTAATTTAATTTTCTTTGATTTCTACTTATTTATATCTCTAAGAAATAAGTTTTGTTTTATTTTGCCTCTTTGACGGGTGCACCCAAAATTCCGAAGTATTTAATTCCAAATTTATGTACCTATTCCGATTTTCAAAAATCACTCAAATAAGCCCTCAAAATTCAAATAAATAACTCTAAACTTCTAACTTTATAAGGTGGTGTTTTGCGTTTGTGGAATTGTACGTAGTTGGTATTTCACGTATCTTTTCTAAATCATCCGCATAAAACCATAAAATCGTGAGTTGGTGTTTTGCGTATGTGGTTTTATGCGTCAAAAGGCTTTCGGTCGCCTAGCTCCTCGTGCATCAGTAGTTGTTTAATTTTATTCTCACGCGATGCAGACAATCGCCCGATTAACTCCGCTTTGAGCCTCTCATATTTATTTGTTGGGGGAGGGTTGGCGATGATGTCCTCCACTTCGGCCGCGTACTGGGTGTCTAAGTTTCCAACTACGTAGTAGTACTTCGTGTCGTCCGTTTTGATTGCGGCTATAGCAAATTGAGCCTCCATCTGTGCGAACCAAAGCGCAGGTTTTTCAGCGTAGAACGGTGGTACGCGAACGCCGACGCGAAAGGACTCGTGCGGTCCCTCCGTCTTACTGCCACCTACACTAGCTCCCGTTTTCATTTTTTCAACTGACTTGTCTTCCGAGTCCATCTCGTTGGTTTTGATCGTCGGGGGTCACCACTGTGGAAACTAGTAAGTGACTGGTAGGCAATAGGTAGGCTTCGTTAAATGAAATAGATAGGTAAATACAAGGTTGATTTTAATTCACTATTATTACTTTACACTACAAACTTATTATGATATAATTAATGAACTTGGATGCGAACTTTAAAATAATCTTTACTGGAAAACGTAATGTTAGGACTGCGTGTGCGACAACGAGCGAGCGTGGATTCGCCTTCAGAAACCGTGGCTGACTGGTCGTACGAGCAGTGGCCGGCGGCGGCGTCCGCGCCTTCGGCCGCCCAGCACTGCGCATGCGTGTTGCGCATGCGCGTTGCGCGGCCTCCTACTCGTACGACTCGCTTGTTGCGCGATTAATAAAACTACCTAACGTTTAAGTAGGCACCGCAGGCGCCACAGTAGTGGCCAAGAAGTAAAGGCAGTATGTAAAGTAAGGTTACCAGAAATAAAAATTCCTTCGTTTTCTGGGAATTATGCTGATTGGAGTACTTTTAAAGATTTGTTCATAGGTTTAGTTCATGAAAACACGAACATAGATGACTCACAAAAATTCTATTATTTGAAAGGGCACTTAACCGGGGAAGCAGAACAATTACTCAGAAATATAAAAGTGACATCTAATAATTATAAAATTGCGTGGGAAAAGTTGAATCACACTTATAACAACAAAAGGTTTTTGGTTAATAATATATTAAAACGCCTATTAAATCAAAAGTCTTTAGTAAAAGAATCTGCGGCGATGGAATCCAGTGAGACTATGGTCACACATCTTTCGACCGGGAATAGTCGCAAAATAGTTTTGCTTACTACTGCTTTGGTAAAAGCAAAGTCGAAAGATGGAACATATAGGATGGTCAGAGCTCTGCTGGATCAGGGGTCGCAAGGATCCTTTATTACCGAATCCATGGTTCAGTATTTGGGTTTAACTAAAGTTGCGACCAATAACACTATTTTAGGTGTTGGGGGTGACACGTGTGTCACATCAAGATACACAGTCACAATAAATGTGAGGTCAAGGAAAAATCCGAGCCATCAACTTACCGTTAATGCCTACGTACTCAAATCGGTAACAACTCTTCTCCCAGTTACTAAAGTAACTAAGGTAGAATGGGTTGACTTGACCGAAGATGACCTAGCTGACCCAGAGTACTACAGGCCTAACAAAATTGATATTTTGTTGGGTGCTGAGGTGTACAGTCAGATCCTCCACGCAGGCATTAAACGCAATGTTAACGGAACTCTGTTAGCACAAGAAACTGATTTGGGGTGGATTTTATCGGGTGTGTCAGCTGTAGATCCTTCGCCCGCGGCTTCTTCACACAAAATAACGGTCATGCATTCTTGCCTACAAGCAGATGACTTGTTACGGAGGTTCTGGGAGATTGAAAATGAACCATCTGAATCAAAAAATCTGCTCACAGAGGATGAAATTAAGTGTGAAGAATTATTCTCTACAACTACAGTACGCAACGATCACGGTTGATATGTTGTTCGGTTGCCGCTTCGTGATCGAAGTATGCTTGATCGGTTTGGTGAGTCTAAGTGTATAGCTGAAAAAAGATGCAAGGGGTTAGAAATAAAATTAAATAAAGATCCTAAATTAAAATTAGAATATGGGAAAGTTATTAATGAATATTTAACGTTGAATCATATGATAGCGGTAAATAACAATGAAAGTGATTCCGTCCAAAAGCAAGCTATATACTTACCTCATCACGCCGTAGTAAGGGAGGATAAAGTAACAACCAAGGTGCGAGTAGTGTTCGATGCGTCCTGTAAGGGAAAAAATGGCTTATCATTAAATGATATGTTATTGGTTGGGCCAAAGTTGCAGGCGGATCTCCGTCACATAATAATGCGGTGGAGAATGAATAATATATGTCTGGTTGCTGACATTGAGAAAATGTATCGGCAGGTGTTAGTTGATCGGAGAGATTCGATACTCCAACGCATACTGTGGAGAAATAACTCAAATGAAGAATTAAAAGAATATGAACTTATCACTGTTACTTTTGGGACGGCTTCGGCTCCCTATTTGGCAGTGCGGTCTCTCCAGCAGTTAGCTCACGATGAATGTCAGAATGATCCATTGGTAGCGGCAAGCATTCTGAATGATTTTTATATGGACGATTACATGTCTGGAGCTGAAAATACAAATCTAGCTTATGAACTTTATCAGAAAATGAAAACAACCCTGTTAAAAGCAGGATTTAAGTTAAATAAATGGAATAGTAATAGTTACGAGCTATTAGATAAAATAAATAAGGGTATAAAGGTTAAGGACGAGGAACTAAAATTAAATGGAGATAATATAACCAAAATTCTCGGACTTACCTGGGATGCTCGTAGCGACGTTTTCGAATATTTTGTAGAGTTGCCTCTCCCCGCTGCACCTGTGACTAAAAGAAAAATTATATCCGATATTTCTAGACTTTTTGACCCATTGGGATGGCTAGCACCTAACATAATTATAGCAAAAGTCTTGATACAAAAACTGTGGTTAGCTGGTGTAAGCTGGGATGAGGAAGTGCCAAGCAAGTTGTGTAAAGAATGGATGAACTATCGTAAGAACTTACCTTTGCTAGTAAATGTGAAAATCCCAAGGTGGTACAATACGAACTCCAAAACTAGTATACAACTGCATGGGTTCTCTGACGCTTCGAAAATCGCCTATGCCGCTGTGGTCTACGTTAGGGTTGTAGATATGCAGGGTAACATACATGTGGCATTAGTTAACTCAAAAACGAAGGTAGCGCCCATAAAGCAGGTGTCAATACCCAGATTGGAGTTGTGTGGAGCCGTACTGTTAGCCAAATTAATGCTAGAAGTAGCCAAGGTTCTGAAGATAGAAACAGATAATTTACGTGCTTGGACTGACTCCGAAGTGGTACTGGCTTGGCTTAACGGCCACCCCAGTCGGTGGAAGACCTTTGTCGCCAATCGCGTAGCGGACATATTAAACACTCTGGATACCCAATTTTGGTCACACGTTCCATCAAAGCAAAATCCCGCCGATTGCGCCTCACGAGGGGTAGCTCCAGGGGAATTGTGGGAAACTTCCATATGGTTTAATGGGCCGGAGTTCTTACGCGCACCGGTGATTAATTATAAAAAACCAAAGCATTTGGAAACTCATTTGGAAGCTGTAAAGGTTCACACTGGCATCCTTGACAATTCGTTTTGGAACAGATTTTCATCGCTTCAGAAATTGTTACGCATAGTAGCATATTGTAGAAGGTTTTTGAAATATAAAAGGTCTCAAGTCATTCAAAATAGTAACAAGGAATGCACTTTATCAACTATAGAACTTACTGACGCGATGAAGATCTGTATTAAGAGGTGTCAAGAAGAACATTTTGCAGAGGAAATTAATGAATTGGAAACGTCCGGGTCTAAATTAAACAATAGGGGTAGGTTTAAATCATTAAATTTATTTTTAGATTCTGAGAGAGTAGTACGTGTAGGGGGTCGCCTCGAACGGTGCCACGTTGAAGTTTGACCGCAAACACCCAATTCTAATTCCAAAAGATTCTTTTTTAACAAAATTATTAATAACTGATGCACATTTCAAAACTATGCACGGGGGACCTCAAGCTATGATCACATACTTGAAGTCCAGATACTGGGTTGTGGGAATTAAATCTCTTGTTAAAGAACATTATAGAAAATGCGTCGTATGCATCAGATATTCCCACAAAACAAAAAATCAACTAATGGGCCAACTTCCCTCTTCACGTGTGACGCCTAATAAGGCTTTTTTCAATAGTGGAGTGGATTATGCTGGTCCAATTAATATTAGGATGTCACCCGGTCGCGGAAATAAGGCATATAAAGGCTATATAGCTTTATTCATTTGTATGGCGACGCGAGCCATTCATTTAGAGGCGGTCAGTGATATGACGTCAAAGGGCTTTTTGGCTGCGTTTAAAAGATTCGTGGCCCGACGTGGTCACTGCGCTCGTCTTTATAGCGATAATGGCACAAATTTTGTGGGAGCTGCGCGAGAACTAGCCGAGCTGTTTGACGAAGAAAAGTCAAGCTTTATACCTGAATTATCCAAGTGTCCAAGTATCCACACCTATTTGGGAATACAGCGTACATGTTATGTTATAAACCTTATAAAACCGTTAGCTTATTATGCTTTGCCAATCTTGCCACTTGCACCACACACTAATAAGAAAATACTTGCCACGTTTTGTGACACGTCAACAGTCGGTGGAGACGTCATACGTCACACCATTATATGTCAGTGTCATGTCACTGTCAGGATTGGCGGGGAGGCTATAGTGTGTTGTCTGTGGTCAGAAAAAAAAAAGTATAATTTAACGATCTTTTTTATTTATTTTGTATTATTTTGTTCTTAAGTTTATTCTGTATACCTAACCAAATATGTAAAAATTGTGCGCTGTGTTTTTAAAATAAAACATTTCTTTCTTTCTTTCTTTCTTTCTAATAATGGCACGCAGTGGACGTTTATTACACCTCACGCACCTAATCAAGGAGGTTTATGGGAATCGGGTATAAAGTCTACGAAACATCACCTTAAACGGGTGGTCGGGAACGCAACGTTGACTTTTGAGGAGCTGTCAACAGTCTTAGCGCAAATTGAGGCTTGCCTCAACTCGAGGCCTCTCTCTTATTGTGAGGATCAGCGAGAGCTAGAGGTATTGACCCCAGGCCACTTTTTGGTTGGGGAACCATTAGTTATAGTGCCTGATACAAATTATGAAGAGTCGAACATATCCACTCTTCGACGTTGGCAAGTCACTCAAAAAATGTCACAAGAGTTTTGGCGACGTTGGTCTCAGGATTATTTAAATCAGTTCCTGCAAAGACGAAAATGGACTTACCTGACGCCGGAACCTGCTCTCGGTGATGTAGTCTTAATTAAGGAGGACGATTTACCTCCAGGTAGATGGTTGCTTGGACGGGTAGAATGTAAACATCCCGGGCCTGACGGTATCACACGTGTGGTTAGTCTTAGAACCAAGACGTCCATTATAAAGAGACCGGTCTCTAAAATATGTGTTCTACCGGTAGCACATTAGCTTAAGTGTTTGTTGGTTTTTATATTTTTCTAACGAAAATTCTTATGTTTTAGCTTTAAGTTAAATGGTGTAACCTAGCTAAGTAGTATTTATACTGCATTGTAATAATCATAGATGTTAGTGTTAATTATTAACCTTTCACCAAGGGCTTTAATTAAGGACATTTTGCAGCTTGTCCTTGGCGGGTGGTATGTCCAGGATTTACATAGTTTTAAGTTGTAAGTTTGCATCAAAGCTCGATAGATGGCGTTGTACTACAAATTAAATCGCGCTATGGTTTCGTTATAACAGCCACTATATAAACCGAGTCCAAATGTATGTACGTCGATGAGATGAGATAAACACTAGCGGGTCATTCATTTGTAATAATAATAAGCAAATGAAATAAATCAATTGTGGGTCATCAGCAATCTAGTGTTTTATTGCATTCAAAAGCAGGCGCCTCTTCCATTCCGATCGGAACCCTATCTAGCGGGCGACGCTGCACTCCATAGCCATCACGTCGAAAGACGAAAGAGAGACGAGCGAGCATGTGATGGAGAAATTACGAAAGGTAGCGAATGAAGATGAAGGATGGGTTATGGTCGAGAAGATAAGAAAGGCGAAAGATAGGAAAGTGATAGTAGGTTATAAAACCGAGAATGAAAGGAAAAGGGCACAAGAAAGAATCGCTGCACAGCAGAAGGATCTGGCCGTCGAGCAGATCAAGAATAAGGACCCGCTCCTTATTCTGTACAACGTACTGCGAACCCATACGGATGAAAATTTGTTAAAGGTCATAAGGGCTCGGAACCATAATGTGTTCCGAGGCCTGACCCCAGAACAGGACCGTATGGGAGTGTTATACAAAAAGACGGCCAGAAACCCTCACACATGCCACGTGGTGCTCAGGGTCTCTCCAGAGGTCTATAACCGTGCCCTGGACATGGGGAGACTGCACATTGACCTCCAACCCATAAGGGTGGCGGATCAATCGCCATTGGTACAGTGCTCCTCATGCCTAGGGTATGGACACACCAGGAGGCTCTGCCCCAAGAATGAACTAAGGTGTAGTCACTGCGGCGGGACTCATTTAAGAGCCGATTGCCCCGACTACGCCGCTGGTGTAGAGCCGACCTGCTGTAATTGCCAAAGAGAGAAGCTGAGCAGCACGGGGCATAGCGTATTCAGCGACGCATGCCCTGTGAGAGAAAGGTGGGATACTATAGCGAGGACCGCCACTCAGTACCGGTGCTAACGTTGTCCCGGGGAATGTGGCCCCTTACAAGGTGCTGCAGGTGAACCTCAAAAAGAAGAAGCTGGCAATCGATGACTTCATACTCGAAGCCTCAAGGCGGAAAGCCACGGCCGCTCTCATTCAAGAGCCCTACGTAGGCAACATGGCGAAGATGAAGTCATACCAGGGCGTAAGGGTCTACCAGAACACTGGGCAAGGAGGAGGGACTGTGAAGGCGGCCATTGCCGTCTTCGATCCGAATGTGGATGTTGTATAGTACCCGCAACTCACCACTAACAACATCGTAGTGGTGGGGATCCGGACCAGTGCCTGGATGATCACGCTGGTGTGCTTCTACTTCGAGCCGAAGCCAACACCACTGGGGCCCTACTTAGAGCGGCTCAAAGAGGTGAGGCGGAGTTTAGGTTCCCAGCTTGTTGTTTTTGGGGGCGATTCCAACGCGAAGAGCACCTGGTGGGGTCACAGGTTTGAGAACGATAGGGGCGAGTTACTGAGAGGGTTACTCGCTGAAATGGACCTCCATGTCTTGAATAGCGGAAATATTCCAACTTTCGATTCTGTACGAGGCGGAAAAAGGTACTACAGCTATGTGGACATTACGGCTTGCACCAGTAACGCGGTCGCCTGGATCGGCGCTTGGAAGGTTGACACGGGCCTCACGCCGAGCTCAGACCACACCGGCATAGAGTTCAGCCTCAACCTGGCGAAGGCAAAAGGTACAAGTATCAGCCGTACCACTCGCGCCTATAACACAAAAAAGGCAGACTGGGATGCTTTCAAAGCTAACATGACTCGGCTGCTTCCGGATATAGTGATAGGCGACACAAGACACGACAACGAGCTCGATGTCTTGGCCGAAGCTTATACGAAGGCAGTCGAGGGTGCGTGCAGAGAGAGTATCCCAGTTAAAAAACCGGGGGGGCTGATCTCTTCGCCATGGTGGTCGGAATAACTCGCCAACTTAAGGAAGGTAATGATCACCTACAAGCGTCGAATCAGGAACGCTGCGCCGGTCCGAAGGGAATGGGTGATAGCGCAGTACCTAGAGAAAAAGGAGATGTATGAAAGCGAAGTAAGAATGGCGCAGGTCGAAAGTTGGAAGAACTTCTGCGGAAAGCAGGACAGGGAGGGCCTATGGGAGGGCATTTATCGTGTTATCGGGAGGTCCACAGTGAGGGAGGAGGACACGCTCCTAACCGCCAATGGCTCCTACTTGGACGCTAAAGGCTCAGCCGAGCTGCTGGCCCGAACTTTCTACCCGCAAGATCGGGTGGAAGAGGATAACGGAGGGCATCACGAAATCAGAGAACTAGCGAATAGACTGGATAAGGAAAGGGGTCATCATAATGATGACCCCCCCTTTACATTGTGCGAACTCTACGATGCTCTCCGTAAATTTAATCCCAAGAAAGCTCCGGGGGCGGATGGCTTCACGGCCGATATCTGCACCCACGCCATTGGGGCCGACCCCTTACTCTTCTTGAAGCTGCTGAATCGGTGCCTTCACCACGGCTACTTTCCCAAAATATGGAAGGAAGCCGTGGTGGTTGCACTGAGGAAGCCAGGAAAGGACTCGTACGCCGTCCCCAAGTCGTACAGACCTATTGGTCTACTACCCGTCCTGGGGAAGGTGTACGAGAGGATGCTGGTGGCTCGTCTCAACTTCTACTTACTGCCGACGATTAGCCCCCGCCAGTACGGCTTTATGCCACAAAAAAGCACCGAGGACATCCTCTATGACCTCATGGGTCATATAAGGGCTAAACTTAATGAGAAAAGGATAGTCCTTATTGTGTCCTTGGACATAGAGGGCGCCTTCGATAGCGCATGGTGGCCGGCAATTAAAGTACGACTGGCGGAGGAGAACTGCCCGGCGAATTTGAGGCGAGTCGTCAGTAGCTACCTTAGCGACAGGGAGGTAAGGGTTAGGTATGCGGGCGAGGAGTACAGACGCTCCACGGAGAAGGGATGCGTCCAGGGGTCTATTGGCGGACCCTTACTGTGGAACCTATTACTGGATCCCTTATTGCATTAACTGGAAAAGGGGACAGGATGCGTACAGGCATTCGCGGACGATGTGGTTTTGGTGTTCGATGGGGACAGCGCCTTGGAGATTGAGGGACAGGCCAATGCCTCTCTCGAGCATGTGCGGGAGTGGGGCATCCGAAACAAGCTGAAATTCGCACCGCACAAAACTTGTGCGATGGTAATCACGCGGAGGCAGAAGTACGATGCCCCACGCCTCAGCATGGGCGGGGTAGGGATTGGACTGTCCAAGGAGATCAAAATCCTGGGGCTCACCATCGACGAAAAACTCACCTTCAACACTCACGTCACTAATGTATGCAGGAAGGCAATTGGTATTTACCACAAGCTGGCGCGGATGGCCCGGATCAGTTGGGGATTGCATCCCGAGGTGATCCGGACTATCTACAACGCCGCTGTGGAGCCGACGGTGTTGTATGCAGCCAGTAGCTGGTGTCCTGCGGTGGGAAAGCTTGGTGTCCAGAAGCAGCTGAATGTGGTGCAGCGCGGTTTCGCTCAGAAGCTCTGCAAAGGCTACCGCACGGTCTCCCTGCACTCGGGGTTGATCCTGGCTGGGATGCTCCCTCTGGACCTCAGAGTTCGCGAGGTGGCCTCGTTGTACGAGGCCAAGAGAGGTGTGCCCCAGCCATGGTTGAAGGATAGGGAGATCGAGCGGATGGCCCCAGCAATTGAGGCCCCTCACCCCGCGGAGCATATGAACCTGGAGTTCATAAGTCTGGTAGCGTCCAAAATCGAACGCAAGTTCAGATCTTCACGGATGGGAGTAAGATTGAGGGTCGAGTCGGCGCCGCGTTATCCATGTGGGATAACGGGGCCGAAATAAAGGCCCTCAAACTTGCTCTCTCCCCGTACTGCACCGTCTACCAAGCAGAGCTCCTGGCCATATACAAAGCGGCCAGTGAGGCCCTCAAGCGAGGTGCGGCCACATTCGGCATATTTAGCGACAGTAGAGCCGCACTCATGACGGTTACCAACCGCCATGCCCTCCACCCTCTGGCAATTGAAGCCAGATCTGCCATCAAGCGGGGATTGACCCAGGGCAAGGAAATATCCTTGTTCTGGGTCAAGGCCCACGCCGGCTTGGAGGGAAACGAACGAGCAGACCAACTCGCGAAAGAGGCGGCTCTACGATTAAAAATTGCGCCGCATTATAGCCTGTGCCCCGTCTCGTTCGTGAAGCGGGGTCTGCGTCAGACCTCGCTTCATGAATGGAACGAAAGGTACAGACTGGGCAAAACGGCTTCGGGCACCAGGCTCTTCTTCCCCTGCGCACTGGA
Organism: Eilema sororculum; assembly: GCA_914829495.1. Lineage (NCBI taxonomy): Eukaryota > Metazoa > Arthropoda > Insecta > Lepidoptera > Erebidae > Eilema > Eilema sororculum. The sequence continues at coordinate 25,003,929 of OU618545.1, read as the reverse complement.
TGCATACAGCATCGTCCGAAGGATTGAGGTCTCCGGCATCACCACTCAGCTTCTGACGGGGCACGGTGGGTTCTCCTCATACTTGTACCGTTTCAAGTGTAAGGGGGACCCATTGTGTGCCTGCGAGCCAGGAGTGGAAGAGACGGTCGTCCACCTCTAAGCGGACTGCCCAATCCACCAAAGGGCACAATATGACCTAGAGCAAAAAATTAATTTGAAAATTTGCAAATCAAATCTACCAGTACTCATGTCAAAACCGTACAGAAGCTATTTTCTTGAATACTGGGAGGTAATAGCAAGAGTAGTAAACAAAAGAAATAGTAATTGACATATCTAGCATAGATATTTGTAAAAATACCTGGTAATAGATATAAGTAAGTGTGTAAACAGTCAGGAAATAGAATGTAAGACAAGTAGAATTACCGTAGAAATATTAAGTAAAATATATATTAAGTAGAAATGATTAGTTATTTTATGAAACTGTAGCAATAGTAAGTAAGATTTTTTGTAACTATAATATTGTTAAAAAATAAAGAAAAGACGCTCACATGTACACCCATCCCCTAGAAATCCCTAAGTATGAAAGGTTAGAACGAAAGTACGAGAAGCATAAAAGATAGAACTAGAATGATAAAGAGGCTCGGAATGAATGTGTGATATATGTATACAGATAGTTAAAAAGTAAGAAATGAACCATGAGAGGGTTGTAGCTTTTCAGGTAGACTAGAGTAGCACATAAGTTTAGTTAGAATAGGCTTCGACTTGGGTCGAAGGCGTCAGTAATAAAAAAAAAAAAAAAAAAAAACCTAACCCTGGGATAGTTAAAAAGTAAGAAATGAACCATGAGAGGGTTGTAGCTTTTCAGGTAGACTAGAGTAGCACATAAGTTTAGTTAGAATAGGCTTCGACTTGGGTCGAAGGCGTCAGTAATAAAAAAAAAAAAAAAAAAACCTAACCTAACCTAACCTAACCTAACCTAACCTAACCTAACCTAACCTAACCCCAGTCGCCCTTCACCTCTGTGGCGATACGGATCGTTTCTAACCTTTCTCCGCGTTGAAAAATCCAAAAAAGTGGGTTTTCTTGCACCGATCGCGACGTACCGTACACCAAAAGTTGCGTCTCGCCGACGCGCATCTGCTGGTACATCGTTCTGCAAGCGCCCGTTCACCCAGTGCCCGTGAAAAGCGGAAAAGTGAAATTTTCACTCACGTCACCACGTGGTTTTACATAAAAGTGTTATTAATACTGTGCTCTGTGCTCCGATCTGCGTGAAAAAGGTGTCACCGGCTGCGGGCAGCGGAGCCCCACCCGCCGCGCTGGTCTGTTTTTCCGGAAAAGCCCTGGTTTTTCTAGGAAATCGAGAAAAACAAGTACCGCTCTCTTGGCATATCTCCGGCAGTGATTGATTGGTTTCAAAGTTACCTGTTTGGTCGCCGGCAACGCATACGCATCGAAGAAACTGTCTCCACATGGTGCTCAATGTCTGCTGGTGTACCACAGGGTGGCGTGCTATCTCCTCTACTCTTCGCAGTTTTCATAAACTCAATCACTAAACATCTTACTTCTTCCTACCACCTATACGCAGATGATCTGCAGATTTATACTAGGGCCACCCAGGATAAACTGAGGGATGCTGTTGACATTATAAACGAAGACATGGGCAAGATATGCAATTGGAGTAAATCATATGGTCTGAGGGTGAACCCAAGTAAGACTCAAGCTATAGTCATTGGCAGCCCTTACGCTGTCTCAAGAATCGACTGGTCGCTTCTCCCTTTAATCTCCTGTGATGGTACTAATGTGAATTATAGTGACAGAGTCACAAATCTAGGCATCTACATTGACAGCAGTCTTTCTTGGGGCCCTCAACTTCAGGAGGTTAGCCGCAGAATGTTTGCCACAGCGGGGTCCCTGCGTAGGCTTCGCAGTCTGCTGCCAATTACCACGAAAACTGCGCTAGCGCAATCTCTTTTTCTTCCCACCCTTGATTATGCTGACGCCAGCTATCCAGATCTCACCGAAGACCAACTAAATAAACTTGAGAGACTCCAGAATCTCAGTATACGGTTCATATTTGGGCTTCGCAAATATGACCACATTTCCGAATATCGTGCAAAACTCAAGTGGTTACCCATACGCCTTCGCCGAAATGTTCATATTCTTTCCCTTCTTTATAACATTCTTTTTCATCCTCTCACTCCAGTCTACTTAAAGGAACGCTTCAACTTTCTATGCGACACTCATTCAAGGACTTTGAGATCATCAGGAAATCTGCAACTGAAAATGCCAAGACACTCCACAATGTTCATGGACAAATCCTTCACTGTCCAAGCTGTCCGATTGTGGAATGCCTTACCGGTCACTATAAGACGTGCGCAATCACTGCCAGTCTTTAAAAAAATGGTTACGGCCCACTATTTGCAAGAAAAATAGTGTCTGAATGTGTCTATATTAGAACTGTGTCCCATAGTATGTATCCTCTACGTATATATATTATTATGTATAAGAACTATATAAATTTTTAACTCCTTGTAAATATTTACTGTTATTTATATTACCAATGTCTTCTGAAATATTATTAGTATGTATTCTATATTCTATAATATACCTACATATAAGTACTCCTAATATTTACATATCTAATAATTCTTCTAAAAAAAAAATCATTATAATAATCTCTCAGTACACCAAACTGCCCCTAATCTCTCTGTCTGATTCTTACTCCATCCTATGGTTGCCTGTAAGAGATTGCCTCAGAGCGATAAGGCCGCCAATTGTGTACCACATAAATTGTACCTTTTATTTTTTGTAAATATCCTTGGTGAACAATAAAGAATTTTTTATTTATTATATTATTTACCGCGTGGCCACGAGGTCCTGGTTCCAGCAGTCTGAGGAGGCTGAAATTTTGCATGCAGGGAGAACTACACTGGAGCAGTATTTTTCCGGAAACAGAAAAATTTTCCGGCAAGTAGAAAATTTTATAAAGCAGTTAGAAAGTTCCAACTTTGACATCAAATAGCAGCGGAACCAAAGCAGTTTTTCAAAATCGGCAACTGCTATTATTTGCGCGCTAATTAGAAGACAAGGACCCGAAGTTTGTAGATTTTTTGGACTATTATTTTGGCCACCAGAATTAAAAATTCAAAATTTTCACATTTTTAATATTATTTTTCGGAAAAATCATTATTTTTTATTTGTGTTTATATTATCTTGTAGGCTCGTATTTTATACTAATTTTAAGATTTTTTGTAGATTTTTATGACAATCCAGTTCAGAAATATCAAATTTTTAGTGTTTTTTCAAAATTAATTTAAAACGGGTAAAAAATCGTTGTTTTTAACAACAGGGGTGGGTTCAGACAACTCCCCTGCACTTGTTTAAGCCCAAAGAAGGGCAATCTAGCTATAAAAATAACGATTTTTGTAAAAACCAACTTTTTGGTCCCAGTGGTACCATAACTTTGAACTAAGAAATTTCCGGACTGGATGGGCCTACGAGACTGCGATTTCTGATATTGTACGTGGTTTGGCGTGGGTTACAAGCTGCGCCACATTTTCGGCGATTCGGACCGAATTTCTTGTTTAGGGTTAAAACCCTCCCCAGGGGATAGAGGACATCAAGCGCACCCCAGATATCGATTTTGGGAGCTCTGGGACGAACCGTTCCGGAGTTATAGCCGGTCAAAGTTTGACCTTGGCTGCACGGCGGCCATCTTTGTATTCTTTGGACGGCTGTAGCTCCGCCGCGGGGGGTCGTAGAAGCTCCGGATTTCAACTGGGGGCATCAGGGGAACACCGGCTTTCTCACCCTACGCTTTTCGGGGAAAAGGGGGAAAATTTTGCGGAAAATTTTGTCAAAAATTTTTTTGACCTTTTCGCACCAAGGAGTGGTAGAGTCGGCCGAGCCAACCAGTAGGAAACTTTTTGCGGCTCGCTGGGACGCCTGGGACCCGAAATATACGGGTTCAAAGTTGGGCAAATCCGCCATCTTGGAATATTGCAAACCCGTATATCTCGGCAACGGGTGGTCGTAGCGAGTTGCGGTTTCCGCTGCCTGACTCGGCTCGTCACTCCGCTCTGGACCAGTAGGGAGGGGGTTTGACCCCACCAAATTGGGGGGTCAAATTTTTGAATTTTTGGGGTCACCCTATTGGGCAGACAGGCACGTCGGAGGTAGGTCTCGCCGGGACCTTTCAGGGGAGCATAATCTCGACGGATTCGGACCGCTGGTTCGCGAGCAAACCCGGTTCGAAGTTTTGGTACCAAACTGGGACCAAAACTTTGGAAGCCGATTGTATCCGAACCCGTGGACCTAGGACCTTCGAGTTTGGGATCATTTTAGAGGGCTCGGGGAGCTCTATCAGTTCGTCCTGGTTGGGGGACTCTACATAGAGCTCGGGTAGAGTTGACCTGTAGAGCCGATTTTAGCGGTGCGAACAAGCTTAAATTTCTACAGGGCACCTATCTCCTGGGTTGGGACCCTATCATAGGGTGACTTAGGTTAGGTTATTGTGTAATTTAGCGAATAAATAGTTTTTTAAGACTTGTATATATTGTAACCACTACTGGATAACTACTTTTACCGAAAGTAGCTTTTTATGACCTTATAAATATATTTATAAGTGATACGTCAACACCTGACTCTACATAGAGTCGAAACTGTATTTTAACCTTAATATTAAGTAGCTTAAGTGACAAAAGTGTAGTCTTTTGACTGGGCCCTATTGGCCAAGAGTAACGACCTTCTTGACCGGGTAGCTGGGCTACCTAGACAAAAGTAGAGGCACTCTACTGCCGTTGGCGAAATTCTACCCCGGTTTCCAAAACAACTCTTGCTCTTGCAACTGTTTCGACTCGGGACAAACACACACGCAACTACCCACCCGTACTGCACATACACACACACACACACACACACATATACACTCCACCTGCACATAAATACACGATCACAAACACAGCCAGCGGCAACAACACGGGCCACACGAACGGGACGCCCATATTATATTATTATCTTATTAATCTGTATTTTCAATTTGACCCTCTTTACAGGTAATAGTTTTGTAGGACGCCTCTGACCACTTTTGTGGCAGGGACCTAGGCTTAAGTATCGTTGTCTCTTATTTTATTATTCTTTTTGTGTACTATTGCTCTATCGAGCTAACCACTTGACTGTGTTGCGTGGTAATACCTGCACAATGCCAATGATGCACGCACCAAAAACCCATCAGGCGGGTTCCTCCCCACGAGCCATAGCTACCACCTCAACAACGTCGCCAAGGGCCTCTACCTCAACACTGTCACCAACACCTCGGATCACCAAATCGGTGAGAGTCAGTGTGGGTGAAATCGAGGCAACGACCTCAAGTCAAAATACACCACCCAACCAAAAGGCCACCACGGTGGATACAAAAACGGTGACGAAAACAAAGCCAGCTCAGGCTCTCAACATTAACTTTGGTCTAACCCGCAAACCACCAGCGGAGAAACCCAAACAATTTACCAAAACCAGCAAACCATCTGCTGAACCGGACACGTCACCAAACACAAAGGCCAGAGTAGAGGTCGCCCTGAAAAAATCTGAGATTGAGAGCCTAACGCCAGAAGGAAGGTACTCTGTGGCGCTGTCATGCCTAGATTTAATAAAACAAGGTTGCGATGAATCTAGAAACCTCAAGAGAGAAATAAAGCTCCAAATTGAGGCTCAAGAGAGAAACCTCCGGAGACTTATCATCGTAGGCGAGGAACATAGACTCAAACTCCAGACTGAGCAAACTGGACAGGGCGGTGCCATGGAGTCTATACAAGCCACTTCCATGGCAGAAAATGAGGTGCTTAAAAGGCTAGAGGAGCACACTAAGCTCCTAAATGAGAATAGCAAGGCCCTCTCCGATATAAAAAGCAGCTTGGCGGTAGTCCGGGAGAGTGGGGGGTTGTCATATGCGGGAGTGGTGGCGAACACCGCCAGGGGTCACCCCCCGATACGGCCGGCGCTACACTCACTTGTGGTAACCTCCAAGGACAACAACAAAACGGGGGAGGAACTACTCACCGACCTGAGGCGGACCGCGCGGGAGGACGAAGAGTGGGTCACGGTAGAGCGGGTCCGTAAAGCCAGGGACCGCAAAATTGTTCTTGGCTACAAGACAATTGAACAGCGGGAACAAGCCAAAGGGGCGCTGGAGAGGCGGCAGGATGCTCTTAAAGTGGAATCTGTCCCCAACAAGGACCCCCTGCTTGTCCTCTATAGCGTCCTGAAGTTATATAAGGACGAAGAGCTTATAGAGGCTCTTCGAGCCAAGAATAAAAATGTCTTCCGGGGCCTGGAAGCGACCCAAAACAGGGTCTCAGTTAAGTACCAGCGCAACGCAAGAAACCCGCTCACCGTGAACGTAGTCCTACAAGTTTCGCCCACCATCTGGCGCAGAGCTTTGGACCAGGGATCGCTGCACATCGACATACAACCCGTCAGAGTGGCAGATCAATCTCCACTCGTGCAGTGTTCCATGTGTCTGGGCTTCGGGCATAGCCGTCGGCACTGTAAAGAAACAGTGCCCAAGTGTACCCACTGCGGCGAACAGCACCTCAGGCTGGACTGCCCTGGATATAGGTCAGGACAGGAGGCCAGGTGTTGTAACTGCAGGCGGAACAAAGCCGACGACGCCGCGCATGATGCCTTTGACCGGAATTGCCCGGTCCGCATCGGACAATATAGCGCGGTCTGCAACGCAGTACTGCTAAGGGCACTTTCAGGAACGACTCACACTACAAGGTGCTGCAGGCAAACCTCCAAAAATGTAAAGATGCGACTGACGACTTCATTCTGGAATCTCTCAGGAGGAAGGCGTCAGTCGCACTTATCCAGGAGCCGTACACGGACCCCATAAGGGGCGGGATGAAGAGATACCGGGGAGTACGCACCTTTCAGAACGCTGGACCAGGTACGGGCATTGTAAAGGCGGCTATAGCCGTATTTGACCCGGACCTGGATGTAATTCAATGCACACAACTCACCACCGATAATATCGCGGTGGCGAGGATCCGCACCAGTAGCTGGGAGGTGACCCTGGTATCCTTTTACTTCGAACCCGATAAACCCATCGGCCCGTACCTGGAGCAACTCAGTAGAGTAGGCTCCAGGCTAGGCCTTAGACAGCTCCTGATTGGAGGTGATGCAAATGCAAAAAGCTCTTGGTGGGGAAGTTCAATTGAGGATGACAGGGGTGAGGACTTTTTGGGAACTCTCATGGAGATGAGAGTACACATCCTCAATGATGGAAAGAGGCCCACCTTCGACACTATCAGGGGGGGCAAGAGGTACTGTAGCTACATCGACGTAACTGCATGTTCGGGAGAACTGCTGGGGCTGGTCGACGGCTGGACGTGCGACGAAGGGGTGGTGAGCAGCTCCGACCACATCGGCATAGAGATTCGACTAAAACTCGAAAAATCTAAAGGGTCAAGTGTTAACAGAACAACCAGGTTGTTCACCACCAAGAAAGCGAATTGGGAACATTTTCATGAGAAAATGTCCCTCGCCTTGGTGGGGAACAGCCTGGATGTCGATGTAATCAAAAATATAAAGACCACTGGGGAAATAGAGGAAAAGTTAGAACTTTTTAACAAATGCATAACAGAATCTTGCGAGTTAACGATACCAAAAAAGAGAAATAAAGAAACGCTGACTGTGCCGTGGTGGTCGGAGAAGCTCACCCAAATGAGGAGAGAGGTCGTAACTTACAGACGTCGAATTAGATGCGCCGCCCCGATCCGCAGGCAGTATGTAGTGGACCAGTACCTCGAGCGAAAGGATAGGTTCGAGTCGGAGGTCAAATTAGCACAGACTGCGAGTTGGGTGGAATTCTGCACGAAGCAGACTAGGGAAGGGGTGTGGGAAGGGATTTATAGGGTTATTGGTAGGTCCACAGTGAGGGAGGAAGACATTCCTTTGACGCACAACGGGGTTGAATTGGACGCTAGTGGATCCGCGGGGCTACTCGCCTCGGTCTTCTATCCGGAGGACCGAGTCGAGGAGGACGACGCGGATCATGAGAGAACTCGCGCATTGGCCGTGGCGGCGAATGGCGCGAGTGAACAGAGATTTACGACCCGCCATTCACCGTCGACGAGCTACGGGACGCGCTGGGCTCTTTCAACACAAAAAAAGCACCAGGAGCCGACGGCTTCACGGCCGATATCTGCACTCACGCGGTAAACTGTGCTCCAATACTGTTCCTTGAGCTTCTAAACAGGTGCCTGGCCCTGGAGTACTTTCCAAAACCGTGGAAGGAGGCGACGGTAGTTGCTCTAAGGAAACCAGGCAAGGATGAGTACAGCTCTCCCAAGTCGTACAGACCGATTGGGCTCTTGCCTGTCCTCGGGAAGCTGTACGAAAAGATGCTGGCAGCTCGGCTCAAGTTCCACTTATTACCACGGATCAGTACTCGCCAGTACGGCTTCATGCCCCGGAGGAGCACCAAAGACGCCCTCTATAACCTAGTGGGGCACATGCGCGGCAGACTCGACGACAAGAGGATTGTCGCGTTAGTGTCTCTGGATATAGAGGGCGCCTTCGATAGCGCATGGTGGCCAGCTATAGTAGTACGACTGGCTGAGGAAAAGTGCCCCGTTAACTTGAGACGAGTTGTCAGCAGCTACCTGAGTGAAAGGACAGTTCGGGTAAGGTACGCGGGTGCTGAGTGCAGAAGAGGCACCCAAAAGGGCTGCATCCAGGGGTCAATTACGGGCCCCTTACTGTGGAACCTGCTGATAGACCCGCTGTTAAGAATTTTAGAGGAGGTTGGAGGCTACGTCCATGCTTTCGCGGACGACGTGGTATTAGTATTTGATGGCGATACCGCACAGGACATCGAAAGGCAGGCCAATGCCGTCCTCGAGCGTGTTCGGGCGTGGGGCGTCAAAAATAAATTAAAATTCGCACCGCATAAAACGTGCGCAATGGTCTTAACGAGACGACTTAAGTACGACAACCCACGTCTGACCATGGGCGGGGTGGACATCGGCCTGGCAGATGAGGTCAAAATTCTAGGTCTCATAATAGATAGTAATCTCAATTTTAACAGCCACGTCAAAAAAGTGTGCGATAAGGCAGTGGGTATCTATAAGAAGCTGGCACGGACGGCCCGGATCGGTTGGGGGCTTAACCCGGAGGTGATCCGGACCATCTATACGGCCGTTATTGAGCCCATCATCATGTATGGGGCCAGCGTATGGGCCGACGCCGCGAAAAAGGAGTGCGTCAAGAAGCAACTGAACGCGATTCAGCGCGTGTTCGCTCAAAAAATTACAAAAGCCTACCGGACGGTCTCCCTGCACTCAGTACTGCTTCTGGCTGGGATACTCCCTCTGGACCTCCGAGTTCGGGAGGTGGCCTCATTATATGAGGCCAAGAGAGGAGTGCACCAGCCATGGCTTAAGGACAGGGAGGTCGAACGGCTGGCACCCATTTCGGCAGCCCCGCATCCCGTGGAGCGCACACGCCTGGAGTTCGACAGCGTGGTAGACGAGGAACAGCTTAGTACCATCCAACATGAAGTAAGAATATTCACTGACGGGAGCAAGATTGAGGGTCGCGTCGGGGCTGCTATTTCTATATGGAACAGTCAGTCCGAGACATAGGCCCGCAAGCTTGCTCTCGCCAGACATTGCACCGTCTACCAGGCGGAGCTCCTGGCGCTGCGCGAAGCGGCGTGCGAGGTAGAGCGGCACGGCGCTGTCGCGTTCGGGATCTTCTGTGACAGCAGGGCGGCGCTACTTAGTGTAGTCAATCCGCATTCTTATCACCCTCTATCAGTAGAGACTAGGGACGCTCTTGGCCGCTGTAAACAGCGAGGCAAGACCGTCTCCCTCTACTGGATCAAGGCCCATGTCGGTCTCGAGGGTAATGAGAGGGCGGATTGCCTCGCGAAGGAGGCCGCCTTAACACTCAAGAAAAGGCCGGACTATGACCAATGCCCTGTCTCATTCGTCAAGAGAGCCATACGTGACGGCTCTCTGGACGAATGGAACAGGCGATATCGGGAGGGCAAAACTGCGTCGACGACCAAAATCTTTTTCCCAGATGCGGTCGAAGCCTATAGAGTAGTCAGGAAGATCCCAATAGAAGGCTCTATAACTCAGTTCCTTACTGGGCACGGTGGGTTCTCTGCATACTTGACTCGATTCAAGTGCAAGGCAGACCCATCGTGCGCCTGTGAACCAGGGGTCCCAGAATCAGTGACTCACCTCCTGACGAACTGCCCAATACACGCCAGGGACAGGCTGGACCTGGAGATCGCCACTGGCATACAAGCAGACACACACGGACTTAAAATACTTATCACTGAACACACCGAGCGAGCCATAAATTATGCGAAGAAAATAGTCCAGATAGCAAATGAAAGAAACCGGGTGTAGAAATCTATGCTAGCGTATTATGCTGGGCATAATTATGCCTGGCATAGAAATCTTAAAGACTAAAAATTGTAGCTCTATAGGTATTAGTTTTATAAATGTAATGCTAAATAAGAAATAAGCTAGCCAAGTAAGAATGTCAATAAAGAAAACGAAAATAAACCATGTTACAACCTCAACGAACATGTATTAGAATAATTAGACTTAAGAGAAATGTAAATATTATTGTAAAATAAAATAAAGAAATGCAAAGAAACAGATAGATAAATAGAATAGGTACACAACATCCCAGATGCCCCCACTCCTAAACAAGTATGAAAGGTTGTATGAAAGTGCGAGAAGAATAAATGCGAGAAATTGTATGACAAAGAGGACTGGAATAAAAGAGGAAAGCGTAGAAATAGGAAGTCTTTCATTATCTTATTTAAAACAAGGACTCTGCATCAAAAGCAGAGGTGTAGGAAAACAAAAAAAAAAAAACAAAAAAAAACCTAACCTAACCTAACCTAACCTAACCTCGCCGGCACAACGACCCAATTGTTGACAGGACATGGTGGGTTCTCCGAATACTTGACCCGTTTCAAGTGTAAGGAGGACCCATCATGTGCCTGCGAACCAGGGGTAGACGAAACCGTCGTACACCTTGTCGTGGACTGCCCGATCCACGCGAGGGATCGTTTCAACTTAGAACAAAAAATTAAATTAGAGATTAATAAAATGAACTTACCAACTTTGCTCACCAAGGACTACAGGGAACACTTCCTAGAGTACTGGAAGAAAATAGTATGTATAGTAAATAAGAGAAAGTGTATAAAGTCGTCACCAGTGGGTATTTGTGCAAATACTCCGCGGTAGACTACTCATAGTGGAAAATATATGTGAAAATAGGAGAGTATAGTTCTTAGTAAATAAGAGGAATATGGTTTAAGATCTTAAGATTAAATATGTATAGTAGATAATAAGTAGAAACAAAAGTGTAGTAGAAATAATTGAATATTTATCAATAAAGATAACAAAGATGGCACAACACATACTCCCCCCTCCCCCTATCCCAACGAATGAAAGGTATAGCGTGCAAGTACGAGAGGAATAAATGCGGGAACTAGTATGTTACAAGAGGACAGGAATGAATGCGAGATGAAAAATTAGAAGAGGATTAGTTAACATAGTACTAAACCCTGAGTGGGTTTTTGCAAACAGAACAGAAGACTAGGCTTAATTAATTATCATTGTTTAGAGTAGGCTCTGGCGACTGTACTGAGTACTAGTGCCGTGAGGTGTAAGAATTAAAAAAAAAAAAAAAAAAAAAACCTAACCTAACCTGTCGGACTGGGTCCTGCGCGGTGCTAATCTTCGGGGGGTCGGTGTACTCTGTTACGCCGACGATACCCTAGTCACCGCGCGGGCCCCCTCGTTCCGTGACGCCGCCGTTCTCGCCACGGCAGGCGTCGCCCATATCGTGCGCCGCATCGGGGCGCTCGGATTAAAGGTGGCCCTCGAAAAATCCGAGGCCGTCTTCTTTCATGGGCCTCGGAAGGTGCCGCCTCGAGATCAGACGATAGTGGTGGGTGGCACTGCCATCGCTGTCGGGAGCAGCCTGAAATATCTCGGGCTCATCCTCGACAGTCGGTGGTGGTTCGCGGAGCATTTCCGGCAGCTGGAACCAAAGTTGCTGGCGTTTGCCGGAATGCTCTCGCGTTTGCTGCCCAATAGTCGGGGACCGGGGTCTGCCTGCCGCCGTCTCCGTCGGTGCAAACCATCGCCACCAAAAGTTCCAACCTGAAGGGGCAGTACGTGCGGGACCTGAAGCTCGCATGTGAAACCATTCTCCAGCACGTGCGTGTGTTCAGGTCTCGCACAGAATCTGAGGAGGTGGCCCAGCTCCAGGCAGAGCTGGCCGCTGTGCGGGCGGAAATGCGGGCCTGGCAGCAGCAGGCGCAGTCTGTACCACCCCCGATGGGACGCAACGAAATCGCGTTCCCGATTGACGCGCGGCTTGCGGGGATTGCGGACCGGCTGCTGCCCGAGACCCGCATCCGCCCACCTCTGCAGGCGGATAAACGAGCGGCAGCTCGTCCCGAAATTGTTGAAGAGCCTACTGTGGAGCTCCCGCCTCTTCCACCTTCCCCCCCGTCCCACTCTGCTCGTCTGCCAGTTGAGCAGATGGAGGTAGGAGCAGCCCGTCTGTGCAGCGGCGGGGAAGGCGTCCGCTCATCGGCTGGGGTCCGGCGAGTGTAAGACGTCTTCTGGTAAGAAGGCGGCCTCCGGTAACAAGGCGGCCTCAAGAAAAGGCGGAGCAGCAGGTGGGACGGAACCGAAAATATCCTCCACCCTGCCGCAAAATGAGGAGGGGATGGACACCGCCCAATCGTAATGGCACATTCCATCTCCATACTGCAGGCCAACGTCAACCACTGCGCCGATGCCCAGGACCTTCTGGCCCAATCCATGGCGCAGTGGCAGACGACAGTGGCATTAGTCGCCGAGCCGTACTACGTTCGCGAAAGTCCGAACTGGGCCAGCGACCAAAACGGCTTGGTGGCTATCGTCGCCCGGCGAGCCGCCCCACCCTTCGACATAGTGCGGAGGGGTCGTGGGTGCGTACTCGTCACGCTGGGTGGCGCTGCAGTGGTTGGGGTGTACTGTCCCCCTAGTAGAAGCCTCGCCGAGTTCGAGCAGTTGCTCCTTGAGGTCGGGGCTCTGCTGGTCGAAGTGCACCCCACCCCGGCTGTGGTGGCCGGGGATTTCAACGCTCATTCTCGGGCGTGGGGATCTCCGGAGACTGATGACCGGGGGGAGATGGTCATGGAGTGGGCGGTGTCCCAAGGCTTGGTGCTTCTGAACCAGGGGGTGGTCCACACTCTAGTGCGGGCTCAGGGCAGATCGATTGTCGATCTTTCGTGCGCCAGTTCTGTCCTGGCCCGTCGTATCAACAACTGGCGGGTCGTCAGGGGGTTGGAGACCGCGTCGGACCATCGCTACATCCGGTTCGACATCGTCTCCCCCGCCTCGGCGGCTCGTGTGGAACTCGACCACCCCTTGGCAGGGGAAGGTCCGCGTTGGCGACTCGGAACATTAGACCGTGAGCTGGCCAAAGAGGCGGCTATCGTCGAGCGATGGGCTGCTGATGGTAGCGGCCTGGACGTGGACGCAAGATGCGAGCGCCTCGCTGGAGCGTTGACTCGCGTCTGCGATGCGGCGATGCAGAGGGCGAGGCCTATTCCGCCCCGGAGGCAGGTTTACTGGTGGCGTCCCCACTTAGCCGGGCTGCGTACCGCAAGTTACGCGGCCCAGAGGCAGTACACCCGCAGCCGAAGGCGGGCTGTCAGAGACCTCGCCCGAGAAGAACAGCTGCACGCCGCGTATAGGGCCGCCCGTGAGGCCCTTAGCTCGGCGATCAAGGCCGCCAAGGAGGAGGCCTGGAGGGAGTGGCTCGAGAGCCTCGACTGAGACCCGTGGGGGCGCCCGTATAAGACTGTGAGTCAGAAACTCAAGCCATGGGCGCCTCCCCTCACCAGAACTCTCGAGCCGAATCTTCTGGGCCGAGTGGTCAGTTCCCTCTTCCCTGCGAGGGAGGAGTGGGTCCCACCGCGGATGGTGGCACCAAGCCAGGTGCCGGCAGACGAAGTGGCGATACCTCCCGTGTCCGAGGCCGAATTAGGGGTCGCGATGTTGGCACTCAAGTCCAGAAATCGCGCCCCGGGCCCGGACGGCATCCCTGGGAAGGTTATTGCCACGGTCATGCCGGCACTAGAGGAGGAGTGGCGTCGGGGAGAGTGCCACGACGATGGAAGACCGGCAAACTCGTGCTACTTAAGAAGCACGGGCGCCCTGCCGAGTCGCCGTCGGCCTACCGCCCCATCGTTTTGCTCGACGAGATGTGCAAGCTCTTTGAGCGGGTGCTCGCTGCGCGTCTCGTCGGTCACCTTGAGGGGGCGGGGCCGAACCTCAGTGACGGCCGTTCGGCTTCCGTCGCGGGACCGTCACGCTGCAGCCGGGCGCATTGGAGCAGGGGATCACGTACCGCGACGTGTTGTCCAGGGCCGAAGGGGCCATAGACCTCAAGGCCCTGGGCATAGACGGCCTCCGGTTCCGTGAGGCGGCAACCGGGGGTCGCATCATGGAGGTGGCGGGTGAGGACCGTGCCCGGAAGGCGGACAACCTGGCCGCCAAATTGAGAGAGGTGCTGGAGGAGGTCCGTGTCGCCAGGCCGGAGAGGTGTGTGGAGCTGAGCATCTCTGGCTTGAGTGACTCGGCCTCTAAGGAAATGGTGGCGACATCGTTGGCAGCGGAGGGAGGCTGCTCAGCCGCCTCAATTAAGGTGGGCGACATCCAACGCCCACGGGGTCGCCAAGGCACTGCATGGCTGCGGTGCCCGATCGAGGCTGCCAAGAGGCTGACGGACGGCCGTCGGGTACTCGTCGGGTGGTCAGTGGTCAGGCTGACCACCTTGGAGCCGAGACCGGCGCGGTGCTTCCGCTGTCTGGAGCCGGGGCACGTTGGGGCCAAGTGCACTGCGGACATTGACCGCAGTGCGCTCTGCTTTCGTTGTGGGCAGGCTGGCCACAAGTCGGCCACCTTCTCTGCGGAGCCCGGTTGCCCCGTCTGTGCGGCGGCGGGGAGGGCGTCCGCTCATCGGCTGGGGTCCGGCGAGTGTAAGACGGCCCCTGGTAAGAAGGCGGCCTCCGGTAAGAAGGCGGTCTCGAGAAAAGGCGGAGCAGCAGGTGGGACGGCACCCAAAACAACCCCCACCCTGCCGCAACATGAGGAGGCGATGGACACCGCCCAATCATAATGACACACTCCATCTCCATACTGCAGGCCAACGTCAACCACTGCGCCGATGCCCAGGACCTTCTGGCCCAATCCATGGCGCAGTGGCAGACGACAGAGGCAGTAGTCGCCGAGCCGTACTACGTTCGTGAAAGCCCGAATTGGGCCAGCGACCAAAACGGCTTGGTGGCTATCGTCGCCCAGCGAGCCGCCCCACCCTTCGACATAGTGCGTAGGGGTCGTGGGTGCGTACTCGTCACGCTGGGTGGCGCTGCAGTGGTTGGGGTGTACTGTCCCCCTAGTAGAAGCCTCGCCGAGTTCGAGCAGTTGCTCCTTGAGGTCGGGGCTCTGCTGGTCGAAGTGCACCCCACCCCGGCTGTGGTGGCCGGGGATTTCAACGCTCATTCTCGGGCGTGGGGATCTCCGGAGACTGATGACCGGGGGGAGATGGTCATGGAGTGGGCGGTGTCCCAAGGCTTGGTGCTTCTGAACCAGGGGGTGGTCCACACTCTAGTGCGGGCTCAGGGCAGATCGATTGTCGATCTTTCGTTCGCCAGTTCTGTCCTGGCCCGTCGTATCAACAACTGGCGAGTCGTCAGGGGGTTGGAGACCGCGTCGGACCATCGCTACATCCGGTTCGACATCGTCTCCCCCGCCTCGGCGGCTCGTGTGGAACTCGACCGCCCCTTGGCAGGGGAAGGTCCGCGGTGGCGACTCGGAACATTAGACCGCGAGCTGGCCAAAGAGGCGGCTATCGTCGAGCGGTGGGCTGCTGATGACGGCGGCCTGGACGTGGACGCGAGATGTGAGCGCCTCGCTGGAGCTCTGACTCGTGTCTGCGACGCGGCGATGCAGAGGGCGAAGCCTATTCCGCCCCGGAGGCAGGTGTACTGGTGGCGTCCCCACCTAGCCGGGCTGCGTACCGCAAGTTACGCTGCGTACCGCGCGGGCCCCCTCGTTCCGCGACGCCGCTGTTCTCGCCACGGCAGGCGTCGCCCATGTTGTGCGCCGCATCGGGGCGCTTGGGTTAAAGGTGGCTCTTGAAAAGTCCGAGGCCCTCTTCTTCCATGGGATTCGGAAGACGCCGCCTCGAGATCAGACGATAGTGGTGGATGGCACTGAAATCGCTGTCGGGAGCAGCCTGAAATATCTCGGGCTCATCCTCGACAGTCGGTGGCGAGCATTCTATCCCGCGGCTCGGATTGGGCGAAGGAGGAACACCGTGGTGGTTTAGTGGGTAGTCTGGCTTCGGCCAGGAGTCCCACACGAAGCGAGCCCCCTGCCCCCGCGGGGGGTGAGCGAAGTGCGTAAATGCATTCCACCACGGAAAAAAAAAAAAAAAAAAAAACCTAACCTGTTGGCTAGCTGCAGGGTTACGTCTTATCTCCCACTCTCTTTCTTCTGCATATCAATGGCATGCTTTCTAACGGTAGCATTCATTGCTATACAGACGACAGCACCTTTACACGGAAGTTATCATGTACATCCTGCGGCCAAGCCGTCTGATATTGCGAAAAAAAGCAGTTGCTTGTCACTGGGCTGGACCGGATCCTGAACCACATTTCTCAGTGGGGCGTTGAGAACCTGGTCGATTTCAATGCCAAGAACACGCATGTGCGTTTACAGCAAGGGTATCTCCTTTCCTTCCCCTTACCACTCTTCAGAGCACGCCACTGCCACTGCAGGATAACCTCAATTTCCTCGGTATGGATCTTCGCTGCAAACTGAATAACAAAAACTATATCGAGAGCATCATCAAAACAGCCTCGGGTAAACTCGGCGTCCTGAACAGAGTGAGACGTTTCTTCACGCCGGAGCAGCGGTGTCTTCTATACAAGACTCAAATTCGTTCCTGCGTGGAATACTGCTCGCATCTCTGGGATGGCACAGTAAAGTACTTACTAGATGCTCTCGACAGGTTGCAGTGACGTGCGGTCTGCATTATTGGGAATCCTGAGGTCACGAACACCCTCGAGCCTTTGCAGATGAGTAGGGATGTTGCGTCTTTGGTCGTATTCTACCGTATCCTACCATGGTGAATGTTCTGATGAGCTCTTCCAATTAGTCCCACCCTCTCCTTTCTTTCACAGGACAACACACGCAGGGCTAAGATGCCATCCGTATACGGTGCAGAATATAACTTCTAGAACCAACCGTTTCAGTGACCCATTCCTATGCCGCACCATTAAGACCTGGAACTCCCTGCCAGCTCACGTGTTTCTTTCCGTCCTTCCTTCTTCCTACAGTCCCGGGTCCTTTAAGCGGGGCGTGAAAAGACATCTGATGAGGCCGTCAAGCTGAGTGCCACTACTGTTAACATGGTACATGGTTACGATGGTGACTGCCTTTATCTTAACATCAGGCGAGGTGAAGTAAAATTGACGTGTCCTTTATAATTGAATACTATATTAATTTACTTTACTTAGATAACATTATTATTTTCATTTGCATAAAACTTGTATCAAATACTAATAAAATTATGTACACATCCAAATTATCTGGCTTCGCGCAGTAGACTGAACCGACCTCGAATCCACGCGCGACACGCGTGTTGTGGGTCCAAGTACCTACTCGCGTTGGCTTGTGTTCTGTTGCTTGAGATATAAATGCCATTTTTAATGTGAGGTGAAAGAAGTAAACTGATTTAAGTATGACATAAGTTTAATTATTAAATTAATATAAAAGAATCAAACGTGCAGATATTTATTTTAGGCATAAAGAAAATTGTTGTAAATGGCATAAATACTAAAAACTGGTCAAGGATAATTAGCACAAGTCGTATACTTCCATTATACTTATTCAGGTAAAATTGATTCAAGCGACAAAGATAATGTTCAAATGTTCAAGGCAAAATGATTTAAGTTGCATACATTAATAAATCTGGTTGAAGCAAAATGAATTAACATCCATGTTAAATTATTTAAGATCAAGTAAAAACAATTCAAACGTCAAAACCATTTTATTTCATTCAAGGATTAATGGCTTAAACTACAGATAATAAGAAAAAACGACTTTTTTGATGGGTCTATATACATGCTTTGAAAAAAACAACCAAAACTACTACACTTGATACCTCGTAAATTGAAAAAGTACCCAAATTCTTAATGGAGCCAAGCGCCAAAAAAGTGCTGAGATTAACCTCAAACCCGGCTCAATCGACGCGGAAAAATTCTACGATTCCAATGATGTATATAACTCAATATCGCCCAGGGTGGCGCTTGAATCAATTCGCCTTTTAACCGTCGATTTATGCCAAAGTGTTATGTACCTGGAGTACTACTAAATATATATATATCGTTCTCAAAGACTGTAAAGAATCTTTGTAGATTTTACGTCCTTCTGGGCGAATTATTCGAAACTCCGGCTATCACAAGGAAAGTCTGACATAAAGCCCTAAGCACACTGCAACCTGAGAATACAAATAATCGGCATCCACTTAAGCTAACCACTTATTTTTTTCTTTCAAATGTATAATTTTTTTGTCTGTGCCCTTTTTATATCGATAAGTAGTTATCGACAGTTTACTTACGCCATACTGCTTTCAGTTCATTCATAAAATCCAAGTTTAGGTAGGCAGTTTTTTTTCGTAGGTATGGCAACTCTTGATACTCTAAGTACTACTACTACTTTAGTATTATGTTATCTGTGCTACTACTATACGTTGTCTGTTCTGTGGTAAATGTCTCGTTTTTGTTTATAAATATCTGAATAACATTTTTCCACGAGTTTTACTTTAATTTTTACTTCACTGATCATAGTGTTATTGTGAACTTATAAAATATATGCTTACATAGGTATCGTGTGCATTTTTAATAGATTGTTGTTCTTATTACTGTGGAGTTTGAAAATACACACGTTCAACAATGTCTATAGAAATTGAATCGGCAGAGTAAGTAATATCTCAATAACTGCTGAGTGACCCGTCTACTATAATGTTTTGTAATGAACTAATCGGTTTATTGTTTCAGTGTAATACGATTGATCCAACAATACTTGAAAGAGTCTAACCTCACCAAGACATTACAAACGCTGCAGGTATGATACACCGTACGCGGTAACCTTAGCTCGCCAACTGATCAGTATACGTACTCATTGACGGCTGGACCTACTACTCAAACCTGACTGATCATACCCTTCACAATTTCTTGTAACTTCTGCTATACGAGTGTAGGGAATGTAACCATTACATTAGGCTGGCCCTCTGTGTGAAGCTGAAGAGGCAGTTGCAACAGATCCATCACCAATCATATTAGCATTAGTCTGGTTGCTACTCAGGCTTGCACCTCGATAGTCCGGGCTTCTCGTACTCCTTTTCCACCCTATGATTTGGCTTATGCAGCTTGTATGCATATAACATAACATATAACATGATTATTATTACTACTAACTACTCTGTTGAGTTCATAATATTAGGTCTTTTCCTATGAAACTTGTGTTGCTACCACAACGGTACTCATCCATACTAATATTATAAATGTAAAACTGTCTGTCTGTCGTATCTGTATGTTAAACTTTCACGCCTAAACCACTGAACCCATTTTGATGGAATTTGGTATAAGGGTAGATTAGACCTTGAGAAAGGACATAGGCTATGTTTGGTTGCGATAACAGTCATCCACACAGGCGGAGCCGTGGGCAAAAGCTTGTCACTATAAATTAACCTACGCAATATTTTAGTTATAAACAAACCTGTACCTACCTACTTGAACATGGAAGCCCACTACTACCTATTTCTACCTACTTATGCTAGGGTTGTGTGGTACTGCTGGCTTAAATATTTTTATGATCGTATTTTTACTAATCAATTTAATCATACACACATCCATGTTTCCATACATGTGTGTAAATTCTAAACAGTGGAGATTTTGATAATCTGTGTCTCTCACACAAACTTTCATTCCACATTCCAAACCCTACATACCATCATCATAAACAAAATGTAGCTCTACCTAAGTACCATATAAAAGTTAGCCTATATCTGTTCCATACATAAAATGACTCGAGTCCAACTCTTCGCAAAAAAGGACTCGAGCGCAAAAAGAGACTCGAGTTTCACATTAAAGGACTCGTAGAGAAATTAGTTCTTTAGTCTTGCAGTCCTGTTTTAACGAGTCGAGTCTTATGTTATGATACATCAACTGAGTCCTTTTAAAAGGACTCAAAGACTCGAGTCCTTTGCAACACCAGCTATTCGCCATCCAACAGTATACATACAGCCCATGACTAGTGCCCCTTTGACGGCGATAGGCTCGCCTCCTATTATGTGGCACAGAAATTCATAGTTGGCGATTGTGGGTGTTCGTACACTCCTTTGGGGTTTACAGGCGTGACTTTATAACATGTATGTATATTATTCAGAAAATTCGATGATATTGATGTCCCTATATTAAAACAGGAATGTTGAAATTCTATCTGCCTTTAAATGAGTGGTTTAAAAGTGAACTAGTATGTTGATGGTGTTTCGTGTATGAGGCAGGAGGAGACGGGCGTGTCGCTGAACACGGTGGACAGCGTGGACGGGTTCTGCGCCGACATCAACAACGGGCACTGGGACACGGTGCTGAAGGCCACGGCGTCGCTGAAGCTGCCCGACAAGAAGCTCATGGAGCTGTACGAGCAGGTGGTGCTGGAGCTCATCGAGCTGCGCGAGCTGGGCGCGGCGCGCTCGCTGCTGCGCCAGACGCACCCGTGCCTGCTCATAAAGCAGGCGCACACGGAGCGCTACATGGCGCTGGAGGCGCTGCTGGCGCGCTCGTACTTCGACCCGCGCGAGGCCTACGGCGGCGCCGGCGGCAAGGAGCGGCGCCGGGCGGCCCTGGCGGCGGCGCTGGCGGGCGAGGTGTCCGTGGTGCCGTCCTCGCGCCTGCTGGCGCTGCTGGGCCAGGCGCTCAAGTGGCAGCAGCACCAGGGCCTGCTGCCGCCCGGCACCACCATCGACCTGTTCCGCGGCAAGGCGGCCATCCGCGACCAGGAGGACGACCAGTGCCCCGCGCAGCTCAGCAAGCTCATCAAGTTCGGCCAGAAGTCGCACGTCGAGTGCGCCAGGTATGTGCGCCCTCCGCCCCCTAGTACGCGGGAAGGAAACGCACAGTTGGCATACTGTGGGGTACCTCTTCCTACCGTTTTTTGCGAAAGTGACATTCTGCTAAAATGACCAAATTTTTCACGATGACATTTTGCGAAAGTGACGTTCTGCGTCACGACCTTTCGAAGATGTGAATATAATAATGTATGTATGCATGTACAAATATTTGCACTGAGCGGGAATCGAATCCTATCAAACGCTCTACTGCTACGCCACAGAAGTTTTCAAAACATGTTAAAACTTTTGGTAAACTTAGCGGGCTCAGAGAATGACGATGACTTATTTTTAAAAATACTAGTCATTCTACTTAGATTGTTTTTGATTTTATTACATAAAGTTTAAACTAAAACCCGACTACCGAAAAATAACGCTTTAAAAAGTGACAAACAAGAAAATATCAAGGATAGCCGTGGTCGTATGCCACTTACTGTAACAAAACAATATATTCTACGGAAAAGTGGCATACGACCACGGCTATCCTTGATATTTTCTTGTTTGTCACTTTTTAAAGCGTTATTTTTCGGTAGTCGGGTTTTAGTTTAAACTTTATTTTTTATTTAAATTATTTTGAGGCAAGGTAAAGCTAATAATTTATACATATTTGAAAAGTGCTCATTAAGCACTTTCATTTGATACCAAACACGGCATATTTATCTCAAATTTATTTTTTAATACAGTACCTTATGAGCGCAAGAGGTCGCCACACAAGTTTGAGTGACACGTCATATAGCCTATAACCATCGGACGACCAAGCCGCTTGTAACGATACCTCATTTGTCCAGTTCTAATAAGTATTTGAGGAGCTATGAGGGAACAAATGAACATACATACATACATACATAGCCTGTCAAAATTATAACCCTCCTTTTGGCTTCGCCGTAGTCGGGTAAAAAGTATGTCATTCTTAACATGAAGTATGTAAAGTAGGCAATGGTGCAGCTATACGTGGTGGCACGATGCATTGCAGGTTCTCGCCGGACGGGCAGTACCTGGTGACGGGGTCGGTGGACGGGCTGGTGGAGGTGTGGAACTTCACGACGGGCAAGATCCGCAAGGACCTGCGCTACCAGGCGCACGAGGAGTACATGAGCATGGAGGAGGCCGTGCTGAGCCTGGCCTTCGGGCGCGACTCGGACACGCTGGCGGCCGGCTCCAACGACGGCAAGATCAAGGTGTGGAAGGTGTCGAGCGGCCAGGTGCTCCGCAAGCTGGACCGCGCCCACGCCAAGGGCGTCACGTGCCTGCAGTTCACGCGCGACAACTCGCAGCTGCTGTCCGCCTCCTTCGACCGCACCATCCGCATCCACGGGCTCAAGTCGGGCAAGATGCTCAAGGAGTTCCGCGGCCACGGCTCGTTCGTCAACGAGGCGGTGTTCACGCCCGACGGCCACTCCGTGCTCAGCGGCTCGTCCGACGGCACGGTGAAGGTGTGGGCCGTGCGCTCGGGCGAGTGCTCGGCCACGCTCAAGCCGCTGGGCAGCGGCGAGCCGCCCGTCAACTCGCTGCTGCTCACGCCCAAGAACCCCGACCACTTCGTGGTGTGCAACCGCACCAACACCGTGGTCATCATGAACATGCAGGGCCAGATCGTGCGCTCCTTCTCCAGCGGCCGGCGCGAGCAGGAGGGCGGCGCGCTCGTGTGTGCGGCGCTGTCGGCGCGCGGCCGCCTCGTGTACTG
The DNA here is from genome assembly GCA_914829495.1 of Eilema sororculum. Lineage (NCBI taxonomy): Eukaryota > Metazoa > Arthropoda > Insecta > Lepidoptera > Erebidae > Eilema > Eilema sororculum. The sequence goes on along the minus strand of OU618545.1, from coordinate 24,980,975 downwards.
CGCCGGCGAGGACCTGGTGCTGTACGCCTTCTGCACGGCCACGGGCAAGCTGGAGCGCACCATCACGGTGAGTACCGCACTACCCTCACTACACCACTACACCACTACACCACTACACCACTACACCACTACACCAGAGCCCGGCGCTGTCGGCGCGCGGCCGCCTCGTGTACTGCGCCGGCGAGGACCTGGTGCTGTACGCCTTCTGCACGGCCACGGGCAAGCTGGAGCGCACCATCACGGTGAGTACCGCACTACCCTCACTACACCACTACACCACTACACCACTACACCACTACACCACTACACCACTACACCACTACACCACTACACCAGAGCCCGGCGCTGTCGGCGCGCGGCCGCCTCGTGTACTGCGCCGGCGAGGACCTGGTGCTGTACGCCTTCTGCACGGCCACGGGCAAGCTGGAGCGCACCATCACGGTGAGTACCGCACTACCCTCACTACACCACTACACCACTACACCACTACACCACTACACCACTACACCACTACACCACTACACCAGAGCCCGGCGCTGTCGGCGCGCGGCCGCCTCGTGTACTGCGCCGGCGAGGACCTGGTGCTGTACGCCTTCTGCACGGCCACGGGCAAGCTGGAGCGCACCATCACGGTGAGTACCGCACTACCCTCACTACACCACTACACCACTACACCACTACACCACTACACCACTACACCACTACACCAGAGCCCGGCGCTGTCGGCGCGCGGCCGCCTCGTGTACTGCGCCGGCGAGGACCTGGTGCTGTACGCCTTCTGCACGGCCACGGGCAAGCTGGAGCGCACCATCACGGTGAGTACCGCACTACCCTCACTACACCACTACACCACTACACCACTACACCACTACACCACTACACCAGAGCCCGGCGCTGTCGGCGCGCGGCCGCCTCGTGTACTGCGCCGGCGAGGACCTGGTGCTGTACGCCTTCTGCACGGCCACGGGCAAGCTGGAGCGCACCATCACGGTGAGTACCGCACTACCCTCACTACACCACTACACCACTACACCACTACACCACTACACCACTACACCACTACACCAGAGCCCGGCGCTGTCGGCGCGCGGCCGCCTCGTGTACTGCGCCGGCGAGGACCTGGTGCTGTACGCCTTCTGCACGGCCACGGGCAAGCTGGAGCGCACCATCACGGTGAGTACCGCACTACCCTCACTACACCACTACACCACTACACCAGAGCCCGGCGCTGTCGGCGCGCGGCCGCCTCGTGTACTGCGCCGGCGAGGACCTGGTGCTGTACGCCTTCTGCACGGCCACGGGCAAGCTGGAGCGCACCATCACGGTGAGTACCGCACTACCCTCACTACACCACTACACCACTACACCACTACACCAGAGCCCGGCGCTGTCGGCGCGCGGCCGCCTCGTGTACTGCGCCGGCGAGGACCTGGTGCTGTACGCCTTCTGCACGGCCACGGGCAAGCTGGAGCGCACCATCACGGTGAGTACCGCACTACCCTCACTACACCACTACACCACTACACCAGAGCCCGGCGCTGTCGGCGCGCGGCCGCCTCGTGTACTGCGCCGGCGAGGACCTGGTGCTGTACGCCTTCTGCACGGCCACGGGCAAGCTGGAGCGCACCATCACGGTGAGTACCGCACTACCCTCACTACACCACTACACCACTACACCACTACACCACTACACCAGAGCCCGGCGCTGTCGGCGCGCGGCCGCCTCGTGTACTGCGCCGGCGAGGACCTGGTGCTGTACGCCTTCTGCACGGCCACGGGCAAGCTGGAGCGCACCATCACGGTGAGTACCGCACTACCCTCACTACACCACTACACCACTACACCACTACACCACTACACCAGAGCCCGGCGCTGTCGGCGCGCGGCCGCCTCGTGTACTGCGCCGGCGAGGACCTGGTGCTGTACGCCTTCTGCACGGCCACGGGCAAGCTGGAGCGCACCATCACGGTGAGTACCGCACTACCCTCACTACACCACTACACCACTACACCACTACACCACTACACCACTACACCAGAGCCCGGCGCTGTCGGCGCGCGGCCGCCTCGTGTACTGCGCCGGCGAGGACCTGGTGCTGTACGCCTTCTGCACGGCCACGGGCAAGCTGGAGCGCACCATCACGGTGAGTACCGCACTACCCTCACTACACCACTACACCACTACACCAGAGCCCGGCGCTGTCGGCGCGCGGCCGCCTCGTGTACTGCGCCGGCGAGGACCTGGTGCTGTACGCCTTCTGCACGGCCACGGGCAAGCTGGAGCGCACCATCACGGTGAGTACCGCACTACCCTCACTACACCACTACACCACTACACCACTACACCACTACACCACTACACCACTACACCACTACACCACTACACCAGAGCCCGGCGCTGTCGGCGCGCGGCCGCCTCGTGTACTGCGCCGGCGAGGACCTGGTGCTGTACGCCTTCTGCACGGCCACGGGCAAGCTGGAGCGCACCATCACGGTGAGTACCGCACTACCCTCACTACACCACTACACCACTACACCACTACACCACTACACCACTACACCACTACACCACTACACCACTACACCACTACACCACTACACCAGAGCCCGGCGCTGTCGGCGCGCGGCCGCCTCGTGTACTGCGCCGGCGAGGACCTGGTGCTGTACGCCTTCTGCACGGCCACGGGCAAGCTGGAGCGCACCATCACGGTGAGTACCGCACTACCCTCACTACACCACTACACCACTACACCACTACACCACTACACCACTACACCACTACACCACTACACCACTACACCACTACACCAGAGCCCGGCGCTGTCGGCGCGCGGCCGCCTCGTGTACTGCGCCGGCGAGGACCTGGTGCTGTACGCCTTCTGCACGGCCACGGGCAAGCTGGAGCGCACCATCACGGTGAGTACCGCACTACCCTCACTACACCACTACACCACTACCCTCACTACACCACTACCCTCACTACACCACTACACTCACCACACCACTACCCTCACTACACCACTACCCTCACTACACCACTACACTCACCACACCAGAGCCACTGCTCACTGGCGCCTATCGTTGGCAGATCCACGAGAAAGCGGTCATCGGCCTGACGCACCACCCGCACCAGAACCTGCTGGCCACGTACGGCGAGGACGGCCTGCTCAAGTTGTGGAAGCCATAACTTCACTCACTCTAGTATAATAATTTGTATATTTTTAGCTTAAGTAAAATAAAAATAAATTCAGCTAAGCCGTGTTCGACTTTTAATTGTCTACACAAGAACACCCACACACAGACGTCTATAACGTCGGCTACGCCATGGATGTATTATTTGGGATTTGGTAATAGGTAATATGACGGTTTTACATAAAATAAAACCGATATTATGTGTGAGAAGGAAAACGTATGTTTTGGCGCTGTTTGGCACCCTATGTCGGATAGTGATTTTAAGTTTGTTATCTTGACTATTTCATCTATCAGGAATTCGTTGTAAATGGCAACTTTTTTTGTAAACGAGACTTGTTTTAGCACCCATAAATACGTAAAAATCAATTATATAATACTTAGGTGACAGAGTAAATTTGCCAATGTAGGTATGTGCAAAAATTGTGATGTAAGACATGTATATGTTAAGAATTATATTCTATATTAAGATTTCAGTCACAGGTTGGACGATTTTGGGTTTATGCGAAAACCAGCATGTTATATAGTGTAGTCTCTTATTTGGGTACCCCCCTTCTACCCATCTTTAAGGTTAATGGTATACTTGGGGTGAGTGTCTGCGTTAGTACTTCTATTAACATTCTTGATAGGTTAGGCAATTTACATGTTTGGTTTAGATGCTATGGTTTTCAAGTAGGTGTTGAGGCTACGAACCAGGGTCCCAGATCAGGGGCTACCTCTTATCAAATTCTCGAAGTACTGGTGAGGCTGCTAGAACTGTGGGCAGTAAAGGTGGTCCCCGACAGTCCTGTATTTTGCTAAAGACGGATGTCTTCGAATAGTGGTCATTAACAAACAGATGTGTAGGTACACTGCTGCTTGGTTTGCACAGCTTAGTTTATCGAAACGTAATTTTGTGTGTGCAAGCCAAACACCCTCAGTAAATCAAGATAAGGGAAGCCACTCCCTCGAGTCTTATGTGGCATAATGTGCTGAAAAATTGATCTGAAATTCAGTTGTAATCGTTGGGAGGTTAGTATAAAAATGGTGAGGTTGGTATAGGTGGATCCTCTGCTGTCCTCCCTCCCTCTTGCCGAGCTTACGCGACGAGGGTATTAAGCCCATATATGTGTATATGTAGGATGTAATCAGCACTAGCACACAGAGCAGGTATAAAAGATGTCATCGTAGTACCATCATCTATGGTACATTTCCTGGATATCCCACTACCACGAGTGTTGTATAAAACAATTAAATATTGAAAATACCAAACGTGTCCTCAGTAGGGGTCTGATATGAAGATTCGAGTGATTATACATCAACAATTACTTACTGGTTTATTTCAATGCAAAGGTCACTTGCAAACCTGCTAGAGTTCAGTAACTTCCGACATACCGTTACGTAGACGGCCGAAGGGCGGGAGCGTCTCTACCCGTATACAAAGCGACACATAGCTAAGGCAAAAGTGACAGGTTTCTCATAAGTAAAAAGTTTGACGCCGGGTACAAACTGACAACATGTTAAAATGTATAAAGTATCAAATAGCTCGAGTGTCAAAATGTACAATATATTTATGACAAAATATCCTTGTGTCAGAATGTACTAATGCTAAAATGTTCAATCGACAATATGTATTTATGACCAAATGAGCAATGGTCAAAATATACAGTTGCTTCGTCTTAATACTAAATTTAAATTATAATTCACCAAACTTACAATTTATTAATGTATTTATTCTTGTCTTAACACTAAATTCAAATTCAAATCCACAAGAATTACAATAATTTACTTATTATTGTTGTTTTTTATATTTTACATTGTTTATTATTTTAACTGCATGTTGTACTTCAAATAGATATGCACTAAAGAGATTTTATATCAATTACCTATTTGATGTAAACATTTTACCATTTATTTTTTATTACATTTGTGCATTTTGACACTCATGCAATTTTACATTTGTAATTTCTAGCATCACTGCATTCTTACATTTGATCGTTACAACACTTTGACGATTTGAAACTATTTTACTCATTTGACACTCGTGCTATCTGATACTTTATACATTTTAACATGTTGTCAGTTTGTACCCGGCGTCAAAAGTTTAGGCGTGTAGCTCTTACCCCACGTTATTTGTAGGCATCCAGCCTGGTTGTAAAGAGTAGTTAGGCAGAAAAAATTGCATTCTCTACGGTGCCGTCGCCGCGGTCTGCTTTTAGTAGTTGGTAAAGTCTATGGTAGGTATTCTAGGTGCAGAGATCCCTTTGCACACAGTGCCTCCGTGACCTATGTGATGCCGACGATTCTAGGTGATTCCAGCTTCTGCACCGTGCAGACAATATTTGGCATGGTCCGAGACCAATAGCAACTAGCAGTCTACGCGACCCATGCACGTGTAGGAATTTCAAGTACATCACCGCTTATGTAGCGTGAAGGTGTGCTTTGTAGCACAATGATCCTATGCACATGCGGTCTCTGCGACCCAATGCATGTATAGGAATTTCAAGTGCGTCACCACTTATAGAGTGAAGGCATACTTAGTTTGGTCCAGGCTGACAAGGACATAGATACCTAGAGATTGTTTAAGCACATTAGAATCCAAAACAACTTATACTTGTACATAGGGTCTCCGCGACTCCGATATGTTACAGACGACCAAAGGCGTGGCTCCATAGACATCGTGGCTCACGCCAGACCATGTACTCGTAGCTAGCTTGTATGTCAGTTTGTTCGACTGTTCTTTATGATTATCCGCTAAATGGAATTATATTCCGGAGAATAATAGACGTATCATATAATTACTATGCAGTTTCCCTGCTGGGAGAAATCTGGTATAGAAGCATGAAATCAGATAAAAATACAGTTCCGCAAATCCATTCAGTTCGCGAAGCCTGGGGGCGTCACTCCGTCAATTTTATCAAGAAAAACAGAAAACGAAATTCGGTGCTGTTAATGAGAACAGGTTGTATCACTTTGAGTGGTAAAGAAATAAACGTATCATAAAAATATCTAATACTTTGCAATGAAATATTTTGAAATATATTACGGATCAAGAAATGATTTAAAGTACGACCGCTCGGGGCGAAAGTATACAACGCTATGACAACTCGAACGACAGCGTTAGTTATCCCTACCTTGCTGGTTTGACGACAGTGCTGACATCTATCAACACAATTATAGACCGTTTCTTAAGCTAAGTGTACATACGTTTCTTCTATATACTATACGTTTTCCGAGAAGCACATTATTAAAGTAATTTTTAACAAGTTTTTATTTAGATTCACCCCCAACATTTGTCATCAAATATCATCAAAAAACTTGGAAACACAAATTGACCCATTTCCCGGCTACCGATTGAGCTAATATGGTGCTGATCTGATGATGGAGCTGAACGTAGGTAACCCCCCTGCGGGTAACCTGACCCGACATTTCGGTCCTATCAAAACCAGAGTCCCGGGGATGGCGGACAGGGGAATGCTCACTGGTGGCAACATTCAGGGGCAGGAATTAACGGCATAAGTCGTGCCCTCCACATTCGCGGAGCGCTCTCTATCGTTCGTGAAACCCGCCGTGAAATGGACGTAGAAGCTGCTGCTGTAATAACTATGTACAGTCAGCATTTGAAACATGTTGATTGACAAAGTGCTCAAAATGATCTAAATTCCTTGGTGTTCCCCCAGTCTGTTGACCGATTGTACAATTGTGTTACACACCTTAAGTTCGGACAATAACACAAACTAAATCAATAAAACAGTTTGATTTGCTCTTAATACTTTAGTTTTAAGATCGTTTTGAAATTTTGTAAATCAAGATCTTTCAGACACTGTACCGACCGACCGACCCCGGCCGGGGAACACGCGTCAACTGCTAAAACTTCCAATAAATTCCTGTAAATCCATAATTTGGTATTTTTGAATTAAACAAAAACAAGTGTATTTACATAATATAAAACCTTTACTGTAACAAATCTTTAGTAATTTTGCACATATGTCCCACCACAACCCAAAGGTACGTTGAGGCAAAACTTTTTGTTAGAAAATTTTGTAGTCCTTTTTAGGTGGTTTTTATAAGTCTTTTCATAGTATCCCTTTGCATACTTCAACCGATTGCCGTCTGCCCTCCTAGTTCTGTAATTAGAGCAGTTGTCGGACTATCACGAGTACCTACTGACCTAATGTTTAATTTGTTCTGAAAGATCGGAGGATCACGTGGCGCACGACGCTCGTACTCGGGTACCTGCACCGTCGTTATCTTAGCGTCGTCCGCGGTGGCACGAACCCCGGGGTCTGCTATTTCTCCTCTCTTATGTGCCAACGGTCAGTGCGCCGGACGGCTCGCGGGCGAGGTCGCCGCGGCCGACGCGCGAGCCGGACGGGAGTCGTCGCCATCGCGCGGACGACGCGCGGGAGTCGTCGCAGGGGAAGTCAGCTAGAGTCAGGATCGACAGAGGGCACACCGCACACTAATAAACGTCACTCTCGCGCCGCGCACACCACACTACACACAGTCTCGCTCGGCGGGCGCGGCAGGCGCGGGCGCGGGCAGGTCGGGCGCCACGCGGCGCGCGTCCGCCAGGTAGGCGTGCTGCAGCGCGGCGCGCGCCGGCACGCGCTGGCTGGGCTCGTAGCGCAGCATGGCCTCGAACAGCGCGGCGGCGTGCGGCGCGGCGCGCGCGGCCGGCGGCAGCAGCAGGCGGGCGGCGCGCGGCGGCCAGCGCGGGAAGGCGGCGCGGAACTCGGGCAGGCGGCGCGCGCCCGCCCACACGCCGGCGCCGGGCGTGCCGAGCGCGCGGAACACGCGGAACAGCTGGTCGATCTCGCTGTCGCCGGGGAACAGCGTGCGGCCGCTCGCCATCTCGGCGTAGATGCACGCCAGGCTCCACACGTCCACGGCCGTGGAGTAGAAGCGCGCGCCGAGCAGGATCTCGGGCGCGCGGTACCACAGCGTGACCACCTCGTGCGTGTAGGCGCGCACGGGGATGCCGAAGGCGCGCGCCAGGCCGAAGTCGGCCAGCTTGATGCCGCCGGCCGCGTCCACCAGCAGGTTCTGCGGCTTGAGGTCGCGGTGCAGCACGCGGCGCGCGTGGCAGTACGCCACGCCCTCCAGCAGCTGCCGCAGGTAGCTCTGCACACGCGCACGCGCACTCCGCTGTACTCTACTTCGTATGTCACGTACTCGAATACGTCTTATAGTACACTATTGGGGTCATTCCCGTTTGCCACCCCCAACATCGTAATATTTTACAATTTAAATATTTGTCTTTTTTAGTTTGGTGTTCTGGGAAGATTTTTTTTTTTGAATTAAGTATGTGATTTTTTATTTGATACTGAAACCTAAGTACCTATCGTGTAGACCTCTCGCTATCTATACACAGTATAATTTTACCTTATTGTTTACTATAACAGGGATGAAGTATTATAGAATGCATCCTCAATTGAGTTGGTTAAATACAAAATAAGAATGAACTCAAAAAAAAAACGGTTAAAGGCATGTGCGCATTGCGCATCGCGTACACCTTTTTGATAACGCGCGCCTTGAAAAGTAGGTACTGATTATTTAAAACCGTTTTTATTAAACCTGTTTAGATGGCGCCACTATTTTTTTCTACATAAGAATATATTATTTAATTTTGAAAAAAAAAACGTGATGAACTTTTTATTTTAACCAGTAGGTAATTATAAACATTGCTTAAACCTGAAGGCATCATAATCTGAGCTAAGTTAATCTAAAATTAATTAGCGATACCTATTTAAATCTTATCAATATCTACCAATGTCATACCAAATTTAGGGGTGGCAACTGAGACCTTTCCTAAGCAAAATCCTTTCTTCTTAAGTCGATTCTTTCTAAAGTGATTTTCCCTTACGCCACCGGATGAAGGAATGCTTAAGAGTAGCGATTGGGAATTAACATACCCCAGTTGCCACCTGAGGTGACAATCGGGATATTTTTTTTGGAAAAAGCCCCAGTGGCCAACAGGTGGCAATGTTGGGGTGGCACACGGAAATGAGGCCACTATTGTTACTAAGCTCTTTACAGTTCGGACGCTATCGCGCTAACCTTGACGAGGTCCAGGCGCAGGGGCCCCTTGGCGAGGTCCATGAGGCGCTTCAGGTCCATGTGCAGGTACTCGAACACCAGGAACAGCTTGCAGTCGGCCAGCAGCACGTCCAGCAGGCGCACCACGGCCGGGTGGCGCAGCTCGCGCAGCACCGAGATCTCGCGCAGCGCCGTGGACGGCACGCCCTCCGGCTCACTGCGCCGCAAACGTACTCACGTACAGCAACCTTCATAGAACTTCGATGCACGCTTCACGTGCAAACCTTATTAGTGACTAGCTTTTGTGGATGTAAGGTATCGCGCCCAAACATAGCCTATGTCCTTTCTCATGGTCTAATCTACCCCTATATCAAATTTCATCAAAATCGGTTCAGTGGTTTAGGCGTGAAAGCGTAACATACAGACAGACAGAGACTTTCGCATTTATAATATTGTATATATTATAATATTGGATATGGATAGTATAGTATGTGTGATCACAGAGACAATGCGCATTTCCTAGAATCTCTTTCTTCTTTCAATCAGTCTTCGCCAACACACTAATTTCTACGAGTATGTGTGCTAGACAAACTGTTGGAAACAAAACATGTATCCAGTTCCTGGGGCAGTGTGGCAGTGTGGCAGTGTGGCAGTGTGGCAGGGTGGCAGGGTAGCAGGGTGGGCAGTGCGGGCGCCACACAATCAGTACCACTTTTTGTTCTGTACACCCAGTCTAATAGCGTTACATGCATATGCCCAAATCATAAAGAACAGAAGGAATAATAATTCAAAAATGTAAGCAGAGTAAAACTGGAAACACTCCCTCCAAAATTATTTATATTAGTTCTACGACTACTACTGCCAGTGGGGACGCCGTGTGACCGGACGGGTGATGAGCCCTTCTATGTGGGCCATTTCACCCAATTCCCCTGTAACCACTGCCATACATGTTCGTATGACAACTGGGACCGACAACTTTTTTTTTTTTTTTTTTTAATATATTTCTGCTAACATGCGATCGGTCCCTGGACCATAAGCAGTTGTTATGGGTGATTAATTGGCGTGCTAGGCTTTCCCTTCCATTGTCAGGTAGCCTTTACATTTTTTTCTTATTTTTTTTTTATTTGAGATTGTCCCATATGTGCAGCCTCTTAAGGCGTCTTATTTTGGGTGCTTCAGTAAGGATTTGGGCAAGCTTATTCTCATGATGTGCAATCCTGTCTTTATAGGTTTTTGTTATTTTATTTATCTCCTCTTTGATGGTGGATATTTTCAAATATTCGTGGATATCTTCCGTTCGTGTGAACCACGGAGCATTCACTATTTTCTTTAGCACGCCATTTTGGAATCTCTGTAGAATCTCAGTATTTGAAGTTTTGGCGGAACCCCACAGTTGGATTCCATATGTCCATACTGGTTTCAGTATAGCTTTGTAAATTGTAATTTTATTTTCAACTGACAGTCGCGAGCCTCTGCCAAGGAGCCATTCCAGCGATCTGAGTCTATGGTTTAACTCGTCTCTCTTCTTTTGTATGTGCGGCTTCCATGTTTGCCTACGGTCGAGATAAAAGCCAAGATATTTCACAACTGTCTGGTGTGGTAGTACCTCCTCACCCAATTTTACTGTAGGACAGTCCTCCTTTCGGAGCGTGAAGGTGATTTGGTTGGATTTATTTGCGCTGGCTTTGATCCTCCAATTTTTCATCCAGGCGTGGACCTTATCCAGGTGTCTCTGAACTACCTTGGACGCAACTACAGGATCTGAACTGGATGATAGGACTGCTGTGTCGTCTGCGAAGGTAGCTGTCATAACGTCTTGGGATTCTGGTACATCGGCTGTAAACACTAGATAAAGTAACGGTCCTAGGACTGAGCCTTGTGGTACTCCGGCCTTAATGTCAGAGAAACCCGAATAAGAGTCGTTTATTTTAACGTAGAAGATACGATCTTCCAGGTAGGACTTAAGTAGCAGGTACATATTGTGTGGTAGTAGGGTCTTCAGCTTAAACAGTAAACCATCGTGCCAGACCTTGTCAAATGCTTGCTGTACATCGAGGAATACTCCACAGCAATATTCTTTATTTTCCAAAGCATTTCTTACGTGTTCTGAGACTCTATGCACTTGTTCAATAGTGGCATGGTTTCTGCGGAAACCGAATTGGTGTTCCGGAATACTCGAATTTTCATAGATACATCGGTTTAGCCGTTCAGAAATAATCCTCTCTAGAACCTTCGATAGCACTGGCAACAAGCTTATTGGCCTGTACGATGAGGTCAAATTGGGTTGTTTCCCAGGTTTTGGGACCATGGTTATTTGTGAAACCTTCCAAATGCAGGGATAGTATGATGTCCTGAGTATTGCGTTGAACAGTGCTGTGATGTAGATTATTGCCTTTTTCGGAAGTTTCTTTAGTATCTCTGCAGTAATTAGATCAAAGCCCGGTGCTTTTCTCATCTCCAGCTCAAGGATCAGCCGCCGGACTTCTGTCGGAGTGCAACACTTCATAGGGGGACTGAGCTGCAGGTCACTGCTCAGATACTTTTGTACTTCATCATCTAGACTTGAATCCAAATCATAATTTGGAGTGAAGACATCTCTGAGAAACTGCGCATATGCTTCTGCTCTTTCTTCGTCACTTTTTGCCCATTTTCCATCCTGGGTTTTGAGAGGATGATCTACTTTCTGCGGTTTAGCACGTGACTTGATTGCTTTCCAGAGGGAGTGTTCATTTTTAGCTGGGGCAGAGGGAGTCAAGTTTTGTAAGTAGAACTGTAGCGTTTCGTTTTCAGTCTTGATTATAAATTGTTTGAGTTCTGCTGCGGCCTTGTTAAATGCTCGTTTATCAGAAGGATTTCGGCTGCGGTGCCACACTCTTCGCAATCGTCTCTTCTCTAACACTCTTTGTTTCACTTCCAGTGTTACATTTTGTGTCACCTTTTTTTGGATTACACTTTTGGGTGTACTAGCCCTTGCTGCAGACTGTATACTCTGTGTGAGTGAGATGGTAGCATGCTCTATGTCGTCGTCTGTCTGTAATGGAACTTTGAGCTTTAGCTTTTCATTTAGTAGGTGTTCAAAGTAATCCCAATCTGTGTGTTTATTACACAAAAATACACTCCTTTCTTTATTAATGATGGATGTGCTCATTGTTAAAATGACCTGTGAATGATCAGAGGAAGTATCATGGCAGTCCTCTATTTCTAAGAAGTGTGACTGTATTCCTTTAAACAGGAAAAAGTCCAGCAGGTCTGGTAATTTGTTTGCATCTGTTGGCCAATGTGTTGGTTTTCCAGTAGAGAGACATTGGAGGTGATTCTTTTCTAAGCTTCTCTTTAGACTTCGCCCTCTTGTTGTGATGAGACGCGACCCCCACTGTGTGTGTTTAGCATTCCAGTCACCACCAACTATAAACCTATTACCAAGGGTTTTAATGAAGGAATCAAAGTCATTTTGATCAATTTCACGTTCTCGTTTTTTCTTAGGCGGGCAGTAAATTGATGCTAGCACGATTGGGCTCTGCTTCACACCATCACTGAAGTGGCCTGTATCCTTGGTGTCCGATATTCAGGAAGCAACTGATGTTTGATGCCACTCTTTATTAGTATAGCAGTACCCGCATGGGCTTTGTTGTCTGGGTGAGGTGTGGAGTAGGCACTGTACCTATCAATTGTTGACGTTTTTTCCGTTAGGTGTGATTCTGATACTAACAGTACATCAAGGTTCTGAACTTTTAGCAGAATTTCTACATCATATTTCTTATTTAGTATACCGTTGACATTCCATGTTCCTATTCTCAGTGTCATTTTAGTGCACTAGTTTGGTCACGATTGTTGTTAGGAGACCCATGAGGGTGCCCATCTGGTCAAGTAAGCGGTCTAGCTTTTCAGCTTGTTTTGTTAATATTGCTTCAAGGTTTGGAGTAGTTCCTGCTGTGGCCTGTGCATATGTCCTGGTATTTGCATTGGGTGTTGCTGATGGTACTGCTTCCTCATTTGGTGAGTCTCTTGCTTCAGAATGGCTAGTGGGTTTTTGTTTTTGTTGTGTTCTAGTACCAAACTTCCTTTTTTGTATTTCTTGAAACACTTTACACCCTTTATAGTTCGCAGCATGGTCGCCTAGGCAGAGGGCACACTTGGCAGGCTCTTTTCTATCCTGCTTTGGGCAATCCATGGTGTTGTGACTTTCTGCACACTTCACACACCGGTACGGTCTCATGCAATAGTTTTTTGTATGACCATATTGTTGGCACCTCTTGCACTGGGGTATAGTTTTCCTTTGCCTAGGTTCTTCAATTTTGACACTGGTGTGGTAGATGTATTTCAGTTTTTTAGCAGCATCAGTATTAGGTCCGGGCTCTAAGTTTACAAACCAGGTTGACAGGGGTGTTTTGCTTGGGCCATGTCTAGCATTAATTATTTCCCCACGCACTTTATTACCAGTACTCTCTATTGCTACCTTGATGGCATCCACAGGAGTAGAGTAGTGGAGGTTTTTAATTACAATTCTGTTTGGTCGTTCATTCCGTGGGGTAAATGTGTGGCCGATAAGGTTTTTTTCACGTACCATTGATAGCAGTTGTTTGTACGAGTCTATACATTCAGCAGTTACCCGTAACTGATTTTTTGTTACAACTTTGAAGGTGTATTTTGAGATCTCTAGCGATTCTTCGATGACTTCTTTCAATTTGGCTACATCTTTTATGCCATAAAGCATAATGGGTGGGGGTCTGTTGAGTCTTTCTATGTTTGTGGGGTCCACATTCTCTTCTATTGGCAGTTGTGAATATCTATTTTGGGTGGGTAGGTCTTTATCTGGTGATAGGGAACTAAGTTTCCTTTTTTTGTATTGGCGGAGGATTGGTATTGTTTGCCAGTTGTTCTCGTCATCAGGAGTTGGGTTGTAGGGATCTAGGTTTACTTTTTGAAGCATATCTAGGCGTAAACTATTTCCATGGGACAATGTTTTAAGTGTTGGTGTTCGGGGATTCATTCCGATTTGCACATTAGGCGATTTTTCTTTTCCACCAGTAGCATCATCACTCCCACAGGCCTGGACAGCCACTTCTGTGGGGTGGTTTCTTTTCTCTGGAGACTTTATTTTTTAAATTATTTAACTAAATTTCATTTTCAAATTAATAAATTGAATTGAGGGTAGGTGATAGATTTGGAGTTATGTGAACCGTCACTCGCGAAATTGTTTGCACTATTTTCAATATTAATTTAGTGTTTCACACGAGGATAACAATGTCACACATTCCACTAGTGTTTATTTACACAGTCACTGTATTTTCACACACGAAATCACTGTTTTTCAATAATTAACATAGAAATTCTTTGAGAGCAGTTTTGCTTTCGATGACAGATGTCAACGAAAACCGACCGACAACTTAACGTGCTCGCCCAGGCAAGACATTTAAGCACACAAATATTTGCACTGACCGGGGATCGAACCCGTGCCTCCTGCGTAGCGGCCACGTTCACTACCACCTTCACTACCACCACACCACGGAGGCTCTCTATTTATAGCTCTACTCAAAGATATTTTCAAGACATGGTGGAGGTGATCGGACAATATTGTTCTTTCTATGAATGCTTGGTCTGTACATGTATTCATAAAGAATCAGATAACCAGAAAGCAATAAAAAAATGTGTACTTATTAAGTAAACACATCTATAAGTACTAATATTATAAATGTGAAAGTAAGAAAAAGTGTAACTGTTTGTTATGCACACTATGTTACACTTTTATGCCTAAACCACTGAACAGATTTTGGTATGCTGGTAGATTAGACCTTCATAAAAAACATACTTTATGTTTGGTCGTGTTGAGTCGCGCATGCGGTGCTCGGGCAATAAATAGATGGTTTTACACCGAAAGAATCATCTAGAATTCTAGAATCTCAGAAGAGTGCAGAGATCCGGTTCTTAGCATACCATGGATTCACCGTGCGGTCGCCGGGTCCATGGCGTGGTACAGAGAGGAACACTGTGACGGCGCCTGGGACTTGCGACCCAGGTGTAGGTTTAGGGTGGCCACCTTGTGAACCTAATTTACACATACTCGTAATTTTAGTCTAAAATAAAAGTGGATCTGGGCAGGACCATGTCACTGTGTCACCGTGTGGTCCTAAAATACCAAGATTGAATAAAAATGGATAGGCCCAGCTCAGAAGGGACAAGATAAACATTGAGAGGCAAAAGAAAAGAAGGGCTGATCTTGAAGCAAGCAAAGCAGGAAAGGATTGGATGCAGACCATTCAGGCGAGGGGAAGGTGAAAAGGAATGTAAGAGGCTTTCACGAGGTCCACTCCCATTTCATACCACAATTGCTCTCTGGTCCATTGGGTGTGCCTCTCCACACGTACAACCGAGGAAGTACATAGGCCAACCTCTGGCCCCACAAATATCACAAATAACTCAAGTCAATTGACTCGAAGATCAACAAACATCACAGAAATAGTACACCATGAATGTAGTTAACTACTGGCACAAGTGTTGGTGGAGATACTGAAGAGTTATCAACAAAATGAAATGATAGTTAGAGCTGTCAGTATTTAATTTAGGAATGTTAATATTGTCTTGTACTTCAGTCTGCAGCGAATTATTAATGTCGTTGTCGTTATAGCGGCCCCGGATAAATTTACAGAAGATTATGATTTTTATATTATAAATTCCTTACAATACAAAATGCATTCCATAATATTTGGCTTATATTATGATATGAACCTAATGAACCTATGGGCTGCTGACATTTGTATTAGTTCAGCAGAACCAGAAGGCTGGCACATGCTAAACAAACTAGCTAGAGAACTGGCCACCCATTTTGTGCATTGCTGTGTCAATACTTCAAATGTTATTGTTATTGTTTTGTTGTGTCTTATGGCATTACTTATTGATATATGGTGTTACTAATTGATTGTGTGATCACTTTGCACTAAATGAATGTTTCTTTCTACTATCAACAAATAATACATGTATTGTCTGATGTCATTTTTCGCGCCAAAACTTACTTTTCTAGTTTAATTTTTTTTAGGGCTATTTCATTTCCTGTTACCCTGTCTTTAGCTTTGTATACTACACCATAAGTCCCTTCACCAATTTTTTCAACTCTTGAAAAGTTCTCCATCTAATTGTAACAAGTTTACTATAAAATATTATTTCACTTTTGCTTTGCAGTTTTCATATGCTGCACACACACAAAGGAAAACCAGAAAAAAATGTCATTACTGTCATTAGTGTCGTGCAGGGTTGCCAACTTTATTTTGGAAGGGATCGTATACAACTGAAAAATTCGTATTTGGATCATATACTTAAAAATATACTAACGTATTTATATAGCACGTAAATAGACTGTTGGTCTATTTATAGTGTCCGATAGAAAAGAGCATTTATTTTCTATTCTGTGCAACAGTCTACTCATTTCTGCGCTACCGAATTTAAAATGTCAGTATTGTCAGGCATGTATTATTCTTATCTATGCAGTCATGGCACTCATGGCTAGGCTATCTAGATGGAACTAATAAGTACTAGTTGTACGTAGTACTTATTAGTTCCATGGCTATCTTAGAATATTTACACTATACTTTAGTATTATGTTATGTGACTATGGCTATATATTAATCTATGGTCAATATTCGGTACAGCCATACATTTCAGTCGGTACTAAGGATTCAGGGTTGTCTCATTTGTAATCACGTTTTTTAAATAATAATATTTTTTTGACTCCACCGCAGCTCCGCTCACGTGGATGTCGGTTATCGTGACCAAACAGCCTATGTGTTAATCCAGGGAGACAGCTAACTTCATACCAAATTTCATTAAAATCCATTCAGTACTTTTTACGTGAAAGAGTAACATACATACATCCACCCATCCTTCAATACTTGCAAACTTTCACGTTTATAATATAAGTAGGATAATAATTTTGCCTGGTGATAGAGCTATTAAATTGATAAATATAAGAAATTACTTCCATTTTTAAATTAAAAGTATAATTTTATACAATTCTCCTTGATTTTAATTCCGAAGCCCTAAGCACACTGCAACCTGAGAACACAAAAATAATCGGCATCCACTTAAGCTACCCACGTAATTATGTAATTTTTCTTTCAAATGTATAAATTTTTTGGCTGTGTCTTTTTTATATCGATAAGTAGTTATCGATAGTTTACTGGATTCCCTACTAGGCCGCCATATTGCGTTCTATTCATTCATAAAATCGAAGTTTAGGTAGGCAGTTTTTTTTCGTAGGTATGGCGGGTATGGCAGCTCTTGATACTCTAACTACTCTAAGAGTCTTATATACCTGTCATACCATAGACTTTGAATATATTAACGTTCTTTTGTGTGAATGCGATGGAAGCTATCAATTCGTCTCATGAATCTGTATACTAACTGGATTGCGTACTGTAAAATACAATAATTACAAATTTACACCCAACTGTAATGACATAAGGTACATTTTTCATCGTCTCGGTGAAAGTAGAAAAATCGAGCCGAGCGAGACAGCCAAAAAGTAAAGTAGTAGTCTGTCCCTGTCTAACAACTTTCCATAGTAAATGTAAATTCTTTTTGGTTGTAAATGGTAATTTTTTTTAATTTTGCATATATTTGTGCGTTATGTTTTTGTGATGAAACTTTGCATAAAAATACTTAAACAATCAATATACAATGGTTTGACCATCTTTTATGAAGTTGTACAAAGTATTATGAAGTTATTTATTATTATTATTATTATTTAATTTATGGACGAGCAGCAACTTGTACAAAGTAATACTTTTATTTTAAATGTTATGAGAGTGACATTGGTAGCCTTTCAAAATTCTTATGCGGCAACATTGTTTGTCATAAAGACCAATAAAAACATGATAAAAACTATTAGAAAGAGACGCACTACTACTTTGGAACCTCTCTTTCGGCTCGTTTTTCTGTTCATAGTGCGCAGTCCAGTTAGTATAAAGGTTCATGATTCGTCTATGTTCTTCTCTGTCTACGTGTCATACTCAAGTGACGACACTGACATTACTGACAATTTATTAGTGTCAAGTTGGTCAGTGTCAAGGTGTCAAGACTGTCAAGCAAGCAGAAAGGGGTGTCACACTGTCACGTAAAGTCAAGAGAGTGATATGCCCTACCTACGAAAAAAAATCACTTTCTTATTTGTTTGTTCATTTTTTCCACCAATGTTCAATGATATCTGCTGTTATCATTAAAACCCTACAGTTCAATATTTTATTTAGGTTATGGCTGTTGGAATTAGAAATTCGCTTATGAACGTAAAGCGTCTCCATTATATAACATCTAGTTTGCGCACATTTAGTTTAACTGCTGCTAACATGGAAAAAGCACTGGAAAAGCTAAAAACGAATCCCTATTATGACAAATATGCCGCACGAATTGCGGACCTACAGAAAACATCCCCTGAAGAGTTCCTACAAAGAGTGGAACAACAGCAGAAAACTAAGGAAGAAGCTCATAAGAAGAAGTTTGCGTCAGTAGATACAAGGTGTGTACCTGTGTCGGTCGCCTGGCGGTGACCTCCAGCTGTGTGCGCTGGTGACCGCCTCTGCCTGAAGCTATTTATTAGTTACTAGCTTTTGCCTGCGGCTCCGCCTGCGCGGATATCCGTTATTGGGACCAAACATAACGATAGCCTTTCTCAAGGCCTAATCTACCCCTCATACCACATTTCATTTCAGTGGTTTAGGCACGAAAACGTAACATAGACAGAGTTTTAGCATTTATATTATTAGTATGGATTAGTTATTATTGAAGTAACAAATGCTTACAGGCAATTCTCTTCGGTTTTGCATCCCAAAGAAGCTTTAAGACCAGGCTCTGAGGTTCAAGAAAAGAAACTTAGTGATATTTTAAAAATAGAACTTGTTCAAGATAAAAATGTCACTGAGATACAAACCATCTGGGAGGAATATCATAAGAACAAGGAAGTGATATCAGCAACCATCCCAAAGGACTCGTACACAGATTTACAGAGGAACCTGAAGCAGTGGTCCACATTCCTGTTTCCGCTGCCTCGGGACCAAGGCTATGAGTTCATCATGTGCCAGTGCTATGGACACACAGTCCATTTCACACCTCTTCTAGCATACCAGGTTAGCACCTTCCACTCAAGTTGCTTGAAGCAGTAGTATGTTTACTCCTTAGTTTACTTGGGTGATGGCCCCCAAGTCAGCCACTGTATCCTGCAGAACTATAACTGCCTAGCACATACTTCCTTGTTTATAGTGTCAAAGTGTCATGGTATGTGTGGTGTGGCTGAAAAGGGTGTGATGTGATGCTAGTGTACAATGCCTAGTGGGCTATTGATGTTGATGCTGTATGTGTAAAGTCTAAGCTTAGGCCTAGCACCTCCGGATAGTAAAATACTAGGTACTGAAGTTCAAAGAATGAGGGCCACCATTATCCAAAGTCTAGGAATACAACTTAGTTGAGTATGTTGTACTTTGTTAGTTATCCTCGGACTGAGATTATCTAGTCGCTTAACAAACTCCCCTTATTCCTTTAGGTGCATGTGGTCCATATTATCATTTCGTCTAAAGTATCAAAAGGTCCATAGTATTATAACGACCAGTATCATTTCGTCTAGTTCATGAAATGGTCCATAGTATCTATTCGTCCAAATGTCAATTAGTCTATCTCTGTGTAAAGAGCCACATAGGACCACATGCACCTAAAGGTTTTTATTAGGTAACTAAATCACTAGTCAAGTCAAGGAAATAAACGCTTATATTTCTTCTAAATAAAAAACCTTTCAAACTTAAAATAAAATCACCTTTCGAACTTAAAATAAAATCTTATTATGTGTTAAGTCTTATGTACACTATTTTTGTCAAAAAAATTATTAATGTTATGTTACCACTGTCAAGTTCTATTAATGGTTCCTTATATTTTTTATCAAAACAAATATCTTTGTTTTGCAAAGAACCAAATAAGGATTGTTTAAACTTATAATCATAGTGTTTAGCTTCCTTCCTTTCTTTACACAATGTCATTCATATAAGTCATCTAAACCTGAAACGGCCAGTAAATTGAGTAGGGTTTTGTAGTCCAACCAAAAAGTTTTGTTCATAGTCCAACTATACGAAAAACTAGATGTAATGATACTCTGGTCGTTTTGATACTGTAGACGAAATGATAATATGGACGAAATGATACTGTAGACCTTATAATACTATGGACCTTTTGATACTTTAGACGAAATGATAATATGGACCACATGCACCTAAAGGTATAATGCAATACAAATGACAACTTGACATTGCAAAAGAGGTATTTTGTTTATTTATAATAAATATTACATAAATACTTATTTATCCTCAAGTGGCCAGTATGGCTGAACATGACAGAGAAATGAAAGGGGAGATACGAGTACTCAAAATATAACATTAAAAGTAAGTACTGATGTCTCCCCCGCCTAGGGGAGACATCAGTACTATAGAAGTCCTGTTGTCTCCCCTAGGGGAGCCATCAGGGGAGACACGAGTCCGCAATCATTTCCAACTAGGACACACTGACAAGGACCCCAGTATACAATAAAACTGGTACCCAATATGCCAGTTTTAGAAATTAAAATGTTCTACTATCATAAGAAAAATATGCAGCAAAGTCAAATTTAGTGTTGTGTATGTTGAAGTGTTTCTAACATTTGACATCCTTTAGGTGCACAAGGAGAATGCCCCTGAATGCCTCACCATGGTGCACTACACAGAGCTGCTGGACCAGGGCATTGTGCTGATGCGTGGAGAATATGACAAGGTTGGCATTACATACTTACACTACAGTACTTATCGCATTCCAGGCCTTGGCTATTGCAGTGCCTTGAAAGTCTTAAAATTGCAAAGTTCAATACCATACCATACCCCATCTAGATGGACGCATTGAACACAAGTGTGACGCCCCTGGTGTTGCACACATCCCAAGGCCACGGTAAGCACTCCTCATCAGGTGGAGGCTCCTCCTACCATTGTAAAATTAATATGTATACTTCGGCCTAGTCTCTTCACTGCAATCATTTCTGTCTGTTATAGCGTTACGCGACCCATGTTCGGTCAGATATTTATATCCATCCTTTTGTTTACAGAATGTACTTACCGGCCGAGAGGCACAGTGCCTGGCAAATCAGTTCCAGATGTACTACAGTGGTAAAGATGCAACAAAGCTAAAGCTTTTGCAAACGTTTACAGCGAGCCCTGATACCTTCAAACATATGGACCTGATTACGCAACTAGAAAATATTAGTTTAACATGAAATTGTACCATGTACCTATAATATAAAGAGTATATATCATTACATGTTTAGTTTTAATGTTAAATGTAGGGCTCAACTAGTTCAGTCTGTGTGGGTAGTAGGCGTAGTCGGGCGTGTCCTGGATGACGACACTCAGCGGCGCGTCGGACGGCGGCGAGGGCGACGACGACGGCCGGGGGCCGGGGGACGGGGACGGGGACGCGCTGCCGCTGCCCGAGTTCGCGCCATTGCCGTTATCGAACTGGCTTCGGTGCTGCATGTGGCTTAGTCTGATGTAGTCCATAGGTTTATGCACCACCTCTCGGCTTGTATAATACATATTCTTAGGCTTATCGTTCTTGATGCATTTTAATATATTATCTTCACATTCTTCATAGCAACTTTCTATAAAGAGATTTTGTAAAAGCATCTTTGTCTTTTTCATGACGTCTTCGTGTATGAGCCGTGAATTCTGTTGCAAACATGCAGGCACTTCTGACATAAATTCCTCATATAAGTTGTAGCCATTGTCCTCTTGAAGACTTTGTGGCGACGACGATGTCATAGTGGAAGCCGATGGCGACCCTATGCTGTTTGGAGATTTATCGATTACTTCATCCATAGAACTAAACAATTCAAAATTCTTATCCTCAGAACTTATATCATTTTTCTCAATTCCTATTGTAGAATTTTCAAGTTCGCCCTTATCAGAGTTGTGACTATCTTCAAAGAATTCATAGTTATTGTCAGTATCGCTAATGGGTGTTCTAACTCTCTTTGTAGTTTGGGTATATAAAACATTAGTAGAATTAGATCCCTTCACTAGTTCATCAAAGTTTAGGTTTGTTTTTTGTTCCAATTCTAATAATGCAGGTCTTGTGATTGTCTTGGATTGAATGGCATTAGGAAACATTCTCAAAGTTAAGCGATTATTTGTTATCATGCATCTTTGTATATTTTTGGGATACATTTCATCTTCTTTTTCGAATAAAATTTGCCCCGTACGACGTGATCTTTTTCTGATTTCGTCCAAGCATTTACGTGTTTTTCTTTTTTTACGCTTCGCTCCATTTGTAAACGATTCCATACCAATAATTCCGTAACTGACGAAAACTAATCTAAAATTCACAAAACTTTGTGTCTTTAAAATTGTCATGTCATCGAGTTTATGGTACCTACCATCTTTTTTTTTTAATTATAGGTACTTATGTTATAAGTAGTTTATCGGCAACATATCAAAAAAGTTTTTTTTTCTAATTCGTAAATAATTTTAAAGCGCATACTTCCTTTTTCGTGCGGAAATCCCCACCCCGTTTCTTGAAGAAAAAACACCACCAGTTAAGGCACTCCGGCAGACGTCGACTCAATCTTATGAAGATAATGAGTATAATGAATGACCTATAATACAACACAGTGGACCGCCATAGTAGGTATTTAAAGAGTGTATCTGAATCTCAGACAGTCTGTGATACAGTGTAGATATATCGCGGCGTCTCATGAAGGGGGCAGAGTCAAAGGTCTCGCTCGTTTTACCCCGCCCGCGGCCGAGCGACGGGCGGACTATATGCTCTTTATGAGAATGTTCGGGAATGGTCGTTTCTGTCCGCCGCGTACGACTAGATACCCGCAGCGCGCGACTGCCGCACGCCGCCCGCGACGTCATTAAGTTATTTCGAAGCATTGCGGTGGGTGGACGCTGCCGGTGTTTCAAACATCATGGACAAATTTACGAATCAATAAGACGAACTTTCAATAGAATTTGTCCAATTCAGCTCTATTCTGTACGACGCTACAGATAAAAAATTTAAAAATAAGTTTATCAAAAAACATCCATATACATATAATCTTCTTCTTTTAGTAAAAATAAAGCTAGTGCTCTTTCATTTCGTAACACTGATAGCTGAACACTGATAGACGTGCGTGTCGTGGGGGATTTTGATAGCTACTGAACTGAACTGTGCATGCCACGGGGACGAGTGAAAACGACCGGTTTATTCCCATCTGCCACCGTGCACGGTTGCACGCCGCGGCGGCGCGGCGCCGTCCGCCGCGGGTGGCGGGTGAAAACGACCGTGACCTTATATTTGTCAGCCTTTAAAAATATGAAAGACAGAATTTCTGAATTAGGCACACCTTAAAGGACTCGAGCCCTCGAGTCCTAATTTGAAAGACTCGACTCAATTTTGCAAAACTAGTGGGCTTAAAAAGCTCGAACTCAAAGTCCAACCGAGCTCGAGTTTTCAAAAAGGCCGCGTGCACTACAACACGGCCCAGCATTACGCTGATAGGCGACCTGAAGTCCTGTATTATTATTTATTTTCTTTGGTGCCTTTCTATTTTTTCTTTGGTTCGTATACTTTTCTTTACTTTCTTTTGGAGATTGGAATTGGTTGCAGTTTCGAGTCCCATCTTGAACCTTGACTTTTTCCGAGTCTTACCCGTTACCCCGTCGTTTAAATGTATCATTTACTAGACTCACACTTAAATAAAAAGACTCAAGCAAGCACGACTTACCGCATACAATGGACTGTAGCGCAAAAAGATACTCGAGTCCTCAAGTCACATAACAGAGCTCGTAGGGAACTTCGTTCTTTAGTCTTGGAGTCCTGTTGTAATTAGTCGAGTCTTATAATAATTGATCAACGTAGTCCTTTTTAAAGGACTCAAAGACTCCAGAGTCCTTTGCATCACCAGTACACCTACATTTGACGTCTCGCAGGACAGGGGCCATAGGGATAGGCCTGTTTGTTTTCCATCCGACAGTAAACATACAGCTCATGACTAGACTAAGTTCCCGCTTGACGGCAATAGGCTCGCGCCCTATTACGTGGCGCCGGAAAATCTTGGTTGGCGAAATGTGGGTATTAATACACCTCTGCCTACCCCTTCGGATATTTACAGGCATATTTCTGTTTCGCCTGCAGATCTCATGGTGGAGTTCAGTACCTAAAGAGCCTCGCCGCTTCGGAGGATATTGTCCGGTAGCCTTTATGACTGGAAATAAATAAAAAACCGTGAATTGACATTTTATGGAAGGTATGAAGAATGCAATTTAATATCAAAGCTTCGTATGATTTGCAATTGTATCCGGTAGGTGGCGATCGGGTGCAATAGAACATTCTCTCGTGAATTTATTCTCGGCCCACCGCTATAACATAATTGAAACATGTTGAGTAAGAAAACTTATACTTTTATTAAGAAATTATCTAATGTTAAATTAAATACATCACTTATCAGTCGCAATATAGATCGATATGATTGAACACGAAATCAAAATATATTAAATGCACAAAATATATCTACATTACTTATGTCGCTACTAGAAATTATTGCAATAAACGATAAATACAAAGAAGTACATAAAAACAACATTCATTTTTATAAATACTCTAGGCAGCACTAAAGTAGTCCTATCACCAAGTCAATAAATAGCTCGGGCTCCGACCGGCGCCGGCGGCCGGCCTCGGGCCAAGAGTGGACCCGCCGCTATACTTCACGTATCAAATCTAAACATTTTCAAAAGTTTAATTGTATCTAACGTATAAAACTTATCGTTTAGGAAGAAGGCCTCCTTCGTTCGTCTCGAGTATTGCACGATTGCACCGTACGCTAGTGCAGTAGACGGGGCAGGCCGACGCTCGGGTATCACGATACACTAAGTCAGTTACACCACTAATCAGCTCATATCACAAACTTTCACATAAAACCTAAAACTAGCATAATATTATATTATCAATATTGGAGTAGTGTCGGGAGGCGGCCGCTCCGGCGCGTCTCGGACAGGCTGGGGACGCGAAGTGTACAAGCGAGCGCGAGGCGGGGGGACGGGGCGGGCGGCGGCCGCTCATCGCGCCTCCTTGGCGGTGAGCTTCTCGATGAGCTCCTGCAGCGGCGCCAGCTCGCGCCGCTCGATGAGGTTGAACTCCTGCAACAAGGCGAGCGACGGGCGTCATTAGCCACGGGGCAGCGGGAGTCGCTCGGCGGGACACGGCCACTGTCGAATCACCAAATCCCCACAAAAAGTTCAATAATGTGATGTAACGTCTGAGCTGATTACTGCCCGCAGTAGTTCAGCGCTATATTTAGAAACGTCTCGAGCGACTCGCACGGCTATGTATCGTGATAGCTTGTAACCGTTACCGGGCGCGTGGCGCGTGGCACTGACCTGCACGAAGAAGATGAAGTGCTTGAAGGAGGTGTTGAGGTGCGCCTCCTCGCCCAGCTGCACCACCTCGGGGAAGTGCTGGTGGTAGATGTGCGCGTACACGCGGAACAGCCGCTTGAGAATCGTCTTGGCCATCGCCAGGAAGTTCTTCGGGAAGGGCACGCCTGCAACGCGCACACACTCTAACTACTCACGGACTCATTATTTGTATAGAACATGCTAATATCGACACGGTAGCCCAGGGTCGCATCTCAGGCTTGGAGTCCGCTGTACTACTACTATTTCTCTCCGTCTCCGAGGGAAGTCTGTGCCATAGTTTCGTCACGATTTGAGAAAAGACGGGGCATTTTCGCCGTTTTATAACTTTTATACATCATATTTTATCATTTTCTACTCTCTTCCCATTCGGGGAAAAGATGGGGACGCAGCGGTTGCCACACCAAAGGCGGGGCCACCGGAAACGGCCCTGGGTCAGCCGGGTGCGAGAGATTTGCCAGTGGCTACTTTGGTGCTATTTCGCAACCGATCGGAACGGGAATAGCCCGTGATGGAAAAGTTGTTACAGCATGATTGTCTAACAAATCTTCCAAACTCTTCACAAAGTTTCAAATTTATAATACTAATAGTAGTCGTGGCGCGTGGCGGCGAGCGGCCGACAGTGAGCTACGCACCTATCTTGGAGGGGAAGAGCATCTCGTCGTCGAGCTGGTCCTGCGCCCACGTCATGAGATAGTCGATGTACTTGGGCGCGGAGCACTTGATAGGCTTCTTGACGGTGTGGCCGTCCGCCCAGTGGTACTCGTACTTGGGCCCCGCCGACATCACCGCGCACGACTCTTCCGTGCAGAACTCCGTGATGGTGCCGTACAGCATGTTGATCTGATTGAAGAAGTCTACCGCTGCCAACAACATTACATTGTCACACCATTGGTCTAGTGGTGTGAAACCCGAGGACCGAGGACACGACTGCAGGGCCTCATGTACGGGACACCTTCTCCGTAAGCGCACTCGTACAGTACAACGTCATATTTGAATCTAGTGGGGGCGAACCTCCGCTAGTTGCTCGCGACGCGACGCGAACCATCCGTAGATGAGGCCAGCAGGGATGTCGGAAACGAACTAAATAATGTGTGATCACGGCATTGAGAGATATAAGCACGTTCCTTTGCCCTGCACTAGCACGTCACCATTAATATCCATAATGTTCATGGACAGGCCTGCACAGATATAATACTTAGGACTAACCTTATTTTGATAAGCCATGAGGAAAAACACAATAATATACACTGACGGACTCATAAACTGCATCAAAGTTCAGGTTTACTCTAAAAGGATTTTTTATAATAAGTATGCAAACTTTTTAGATTAAATTATATAAATATGGAAAGACTGGCTCTTAATCTTAAAAAAAAAATTAAATTTAAAAATAGAACTGCAGTAAAACAAATGAATATAGCCGGGAAAAGAAAATTTACTTGTAGTATCAGATTTGCGTGTTAATTATAGCAAAGTTTTAAATTGATTCTCATTGATTTTTTTTGTTTTGTCAATTGAATTATTGTTACCAGCATAATTGTTGGGTTAGTTTTTTAACACATCGAGAGTTTTTGAACCATAATATGGATACTTCGTCCGAACAAGCGGCACAAATTGTAGCATTGGTGCGGGAGGGCTTGGATCAACGAACGATTGGTAGAAATTTAAATTTAAACCAGTCTACGGTTTCTAGAATATACAGAAGGTTTGTAGAGACAGGTTCTTACAGGAGGAGACGTGGTACAGGCAGAACTCGAGCAACCACAGGTCGTGATGACCGATTTATTGTTATAACTTCCCTGCGAAATCATTTCCTCACGTCAGTTAACATCAAAACCGAGCTTAATGAAGTGCGTGGAGTAAACGTGTGTGCACGAACAATAAGAAGAAGGTTAAAGGAAGCGGATATCACCCCTTTTAGACCAGCAAATGGTCCAAAGTTGTCTACAGCTCACAGACAAGCTCGCTTAAGATTTGCGCGTCATCACCTGAATTGGACAGAAGAGCAGTGGGCCTCTGTATTGTTCACGGACGAGTGTAGGACATGTTTATATGGTGCAGATGGTCGCAGAAGAGTCTATCGTCGACGTGGGGAGCGATATGCTCAAAGTTGCATTGAGGAGCGTGTTCCTTTTGGAGGCGGTTCATGTATGGTCTGGGGTGGCATATCGATGAACGGGCGAACAGAAGTTGTGTTCATAGACATGGTCCGTCAAAACGGTAATAGAGGGGGTTTGACAGCACATCGCTACATAACAGAGATATTAGAAGATCACGTGGTGCCTTACATGGGATTCATAGGCGAAAATTTTACTTTAATGCAGGATAATGCCCGGCCGCATGCAGCTGCACAAGTTCAACATTATTGCGAAGAGGTTGGGATACGTACAATGAATTGGCCAGCACGCAGCCCGGATCTTAATCCCATCGAGCATGTTTGGGACAATTTAAAAAGAGCTGTATATGCGAGAAACCCTTCGCCCACGACAGTGGCAGCACTAAGAACAGCACTTTCAGAAGAATGGGACAATATTCCGCAAGATCTTTTAAAAACCCTTATAAAATCTATGCGGAACCGATTAGAATCCGTAATAAGGGCACGTGGGGGTAATACACCTTATTAAAACACAAATAAACCCTTGCATAAAGTTTGTGTCTATTGTTAAAACCAATTTTTTAATTAAACCAATTTTTCTTAAATTTCTGTTTTTTCTTCAAAAAAAGTCTTAAGGTCCTTTCCAGTACATAAACTTAAACTTAAAGATATGACCCTACGCTGTTTTAAAGTTCACGAACCAATCTAGAGGTTTCAATTTAAATCTGTATAGAAAGTATGCATACTTAGTTAAAATATTTATTTCAAAGTCGTCTATTACTTTGATGCAGTTTATGAGTCCGTCAGTGTACTTATGTACTTCATACTGACTACAGCCCTTTGTGTTCTGTACTCTATTTGGTACAGTACATAACTAAACATAAACAATCTTGATGTGTCTTCATATTAATAACTAGCTTTTGCACGCGGCTCCGCCCGCGTGGATGTCGGTTATCGCAACAAAACATAGCCTATGTCCTTTCTCAAGGTCTAATCTACCCCTATACTAAATTTCATCAAAATCGGCTCAGTGGTTTAGGCGTGAAAGCGTAACATACAGACAGGCAGGCAGACAGAGTTACTTTCGCATTTATAATATTACTAGCTTTTGCCCGCGGCTCCGCCCGCGTGGATGTCGGTTATCGCGACCAAACATAGCCTATGTCCTTTCTCATGGTCTAATCTACCCCTTTACTAAATTTCATCAAAATCGGTTCACTGATTTAGGCGTGAAAGCTAACATGCAGACAGACAGACAGAGTTACTTTCGCATTTATAATATTAGTATGGATAGTATGGATATGGATTATCGTCGTTGTTTTGCGAAAACCCAGTAAATCGATAGTTTACTTATTATTGAAAAACACACTGGGTTTGTACCTAAAAGATCCACTGTCACAAATCTACTTACATGTCTTGACAAATGGACGTACAATTGGAATAATAACCAACCAACTGACACTATTTACTTGGACTATGAGAAAGCGTTCGATCGAGTGCCTATTAAAAGGTTATTAACAAAACTAGAGCATTTTGGAATCCGTGGACAGCTCCTGCAGTGGATATCTGACTTCTTAACAAATAGAAAATTCAAGGTTCGAGTTGGGGACATACTTTCAGAAGCCCACAATGTACACAGCGGCGTTCCTCAAGGATCTGTGATTGGACCTATTCTATTTGGTATATTCATTACTGACCTCCGAAGCGTTATCAAATCGGACTTGTTTTTATTTGCAGATGATACCAAAATAATGGGGAATCCTCTTATTAGTCACAATATTATACAGCAAGACCTAGATCGCATAGTACAATGGACACAGGACTGACTTATCACACTAAGCGCAGCAAAGTGCACAGTTCTACATATTGGCAGTAACAACCCAAAATTGCAATACACTATAGATTCACTGGTAATGCAACCCGTAAGCTCCCAGAAGGATCTAGGGGTAATCATCACACATAATCTCAAGTGGGAAGAGCATATTATGAACATAACCAAAAAGGCAAATTCAATGATGTACATGATCAGAAAAGCGTTTTATGTTATCACCAAGGTATTGTTTCTTAGTATCTACAAAACATACATGCGACCTCTGCTGCGAACCTTCCAAATTTGGAGTCCATACTTTAAAAAAGACATCCTATTATTAGAAAGGGTGCAAAGAAGAGCCACTATGGTCTCTTTTAACCAGTGGTCAAATGGTCACTGGTTTAAAAGAGATGTCGTACGAAAACCGCCTCCTGGAACTCAATCTAACCACACTGGAAGAGAGAAGGAAGAGAGGAGACATCATAGAAACGTACAAAACACACATTCACTGAAACTAAGTAAGCCTCGGTGTGCCAGCAACCCTAGGTATAACTTCCTGCCAAACCGCGTGGTGCAAATGTGGAACTCCCTACCGGAAAGTGCAATAAGTGCTCCTAACGTGAACATTTTTAAAAATAGACTGGACAAACATTATGCAATTTTAAAAACACAAGTGCAGTGATATACACGCATCAGCTTAGGCTGCTAGTGTATAATTTATAATAATAATATATATACACTTGTACTTTGACCGGTTTCGCCTTACGGCGGCATTCTCATAGGAGAACCTTTGAGAATGCCGTAAGGCGAAACCGGTTAGGTTTAGAAATAAAATAAACTCAGTGGAAAAGCACAAGTGTGTTATTCAATGTGTGTAGCAGATTCCACCAAGCGCCATCAATCTCCAGTATAATATGTTTTATAATATTTCAGTATTTTGAGTTATAGGCAAATGAAACTTTAGATAAGAATATTATTAAGAACAAACAGATTAAATTATATTTGTGTGTGACAAAACAATTCTTTGTCTCATATTTAGATAAAAGCACTTATTATAATAGTATTTTACTCTCAGAATTTTACACAAAAGGGTACCTATTTACTTAGTTTTCCTTGACGATATTTATTTGTGATTTATTTGCTGATTCTTTGACTTAATCAAATCAAATTAATTAAAACAACTGAGTTTGTTGCTGATAATACCGATTAAAATTAATTATTTTTGGATTCAGAGTGTATTTTTTCGATAATAATAAAAAAACAAAATATTTACCGGGTTTTCCTTGCCGTCAAAATATTTAAGAATGTATGTGTATCTGAATGTACAAGCTGGGTCAAGGATGTACGGATCAAGCTATTTTTGAATGTAATGCATACGTATATGCACTAGAATGTGTTGCATTTTTCACAAACCTCAGTGGTTTTTTTTTATGCAGGCGCTTAATGCCATGTATTTTATATGTATTTTTTAATAAGTTAAATAAATAAAAAAAAATAAAAAACTAACACAAGAATACAACTACAAAAATACAACAACCGTGATAAGAAGCTGGGTATCAGCACTGAAACCTCTACACACCAATTAACACGCATAAAACGAAGGCAAATCAACAGAATCAGCACTCACCACGCGGGGAACACCATCGGTGGTGCTCTAAAGTCAAATCAACCCACCCTTAATGGCTTAAAAAAGGCTTAATGCCTTTATGGACATAAAAGGTGCTTTTGACAGTACAACCTTTAACAGCATTAACAAAGTGCTGGTCGAACACGACGTGCCTTTAACACTTATCGAATGGATAAACAACATGCTCAGACAAAGGGTTGTGCAACTCACAGCCAACACCATAACGCGAGACTTCGTAGGTAGAGGATGCCCACAAGGCGCAGTACTCTCTCCTCTACTATGGAACCTGGTGGTTAACGAGCTTATAACAGATCTAAATGCAAACAACCTTATCACGGATGATATCACGATTTTAATATCGGGGTTGTTCGAAAGGGCCATATGCGATCGAATAAGACAGGCTTTCAAGATAATCGAAACCTGATGCGCGACGCATGAACTATCGGTCAACCCCCAGAAAACCGAATTAGTAATGTTCACAAGCCTTAGAGCATCAGGTCCATACAACCTCCCGAAACTATTTGCAACCGAACTAACACTTAGGGAAGAAGTATAATACCTAGGTTTGCAAGCTGCTTTGGAACAAACATCTTGATCACAAACTGAACAAAAATGCACAATCGCTTTTTACCAATGCAAATGAATGATGAGAAACAAATGGAGACTCTCACCAAAAATAACCCTGTGATAAGGCCCATGCTGGCCAATGGGGCCCTGGTATGGTGGACACGCACAGAATTGTCCACCGTGATCGCCAAACTAAAGTCCTTCCAAAGGCTGGCTTACTCATCAATCTGTGGATGCATGAAAACCGCTCCAACTGCAGCAATGGAGGTGGCTCTGAACTTAACGCCACTTGACCTATACATCCAACAGGAAGCCACCATCACCGCCATTAGAATGTGGCACCTGGTGCTCTGGGGTAACAACAACATTGATCCCCACACCACAGTTCTAAAGTGAGCCCTGGAGTACAAACCAGTGATAGCTGCTCCATATAATAAGACTTTCAAACAAAACCTTCTTCAACAATAAATACCACATTACAACACAAGCTGAGGAAGGGACTACTCCGGTATTAAAGAAGTACGCGTTTACACCGACGGCTCCAAACAAAGAATGGCTCAGGAGCCGGCGTACACTCCCTAGACCTTGGCCTAAAGATCCACCTACCACTAGGCGAACGCAGCTCGATTTTGTAATGCGAGTGTATCGCCATAACAACGCCTATGATGGCAATAAGTGAAGTGGAGGTCCTCCACCTCCACTTCACTTATTGCTTTAATATAAGACTCCAGGGACAATAACGGGTCATTGTCCCCTCAACAAGCATCTATATACCATCGGTGCCACGGGCAGCCCCCTTTGCAGGTGGTGTTTCGGTGCCGAGGAAACGGCCGTCCATGTAATACTGGACTGCGAGGCAGTGGCCAATCGACGATCCCCAATCCTCGGCACAGTGAGGTCGCTTCGCGAAGCCCCTAGTAAGCTTCAGTGCTTCTAGGCGGAGCTAGGCTAGCCAGTACAGTACAAAGTGTGAGTAAAAGAGTCCCCTAGTACTGAACGTTTTGAATTCATCTCACAAACAGACACGGCTGCTAATTAAAAACTTTATCACTCATTTATTCATAAATTTTTACAAGCAAACATAGCAGGTGGCAGCACTGCCGCGCGACTTAGGCAAGTACGGCTATTTACCTTGTTTTCGCTGCAGTGTTACATTAGGACTGATCAATTAAATACTCGAATGAATTTTTTATAGCATTTATTATGCTAAATTTTAAGTGGCTCAATAGCTCAGTTGGAAGAGCATTCCCTCTGTAAGGGAAAGGTCGTGAGTTCAAGTCTCACTTGAGCGTCTCATTTTTTTCCGATGTTTTTCGAACTTAAAAGTTAGCATAATAACATAAAAACATAAACTCACGCCTGTATTCCCCGAAGGGTTTGGCACCCACATTTCGCCAGTTTATGTTTAGGTCCCAATGTAATAGGTGGCGAGCCCATTGCATAATAAATGTTATAAAAAAATGCATTCAAATATTTAGGCGCAGTCATCAAAATTCAATGTTTAAAAATGGTTGAAAAATCATTCATTGTTTCCAACAGTTCGTAAGAATGTTGGTAGATGGCTGCACCGTCGCCCTTATAGATGGATATAAAGAGAAGGAAAATTTGGAATGATTTAAGTGTGGGTCAATAGCTCAGTTGGAAGAGCATTCCCCCTGTAAGGGAAAAGTCGTGAGTTCAAGTCTCACTTGAGCGTTTCATTTTTTCCGATGTTTTTCGAACTTAAAAGTTAGCATAATAAATGCTATAAAAAATTCATTCAAATATTTAGGCGCAGTCATCAAAATTCAATGTTTAAAAATGGTTGAAAAATCATTAATTGTCTCCAACAGTTCGTAAGAATGTTTGTAGATGGCTGCACCGTCGCCCTTATAGACGGATATAAAGAGAAGGAAAATTTGGAATGATTCAAGGATGGCTCAATAGCTCAGTTGGAAGAGTATTCCCCCAGTAAGGGAAAGGTCGTGAGCTCAAGTCTCACTTGAGCGTTTCAATTATTTCCGATGTTTTTCAATTACTCATCAAAAACAATTTATTCAAGGGAACTGCTTTTTGTTTGAAACACTATATATTAGACTAGACTTGAACCTCTCATGAAAAAATATTTAAATATCGATAATGCATTATACCTGTGACTTTTTATTATAAATCTTGATAAATAGACAATTATGTATTTTTTGTAGCTGAGAGTTTTACTTATAAATCGTTTAGATAATTGGTTTTCTCATTCAGTATCTCCGAAAGTACTCTCACTATGATGAGTTTTTGCAGACGAAAGACAATGAAAAACTGAGTCGATTGGTAGTGTTAACTCATTTTATGAAAAAACTTGATTTACTGGGTCTTCGCAGAACAACGACGTTATGTTCTATATAAAAACTCAGTTTATAAATATTTTTCACTTCAGAAATAGGGATGCACGTTACGATGTGATTTTTGTGATTCAAGGGAATACGATCTAGCGATTTTTTGAATCGATTCACTTCAATACGATCTTCATTCGAATCAATTCAAAAGTATAGTGAATCGAATCCTTTGGATCGTATTACCGACAGTGTTATGTTTTGCCATTGGTTTGAAATCCATCTTAATCAACATAGTCTGCAATGTTTATTTTATGACGATACGAACCGAAGCAGCACTGTTATAATCATTGTCAAAAAAAATATTAGAGATTTAGTTGTAAAATTGTACAAATTTGATGTGCCAGTTAGTATTCTTGATAAGAAATTCATATTTTTGTTTTATTAATCACTAGCTGACCCGGCGAACTTCGTACCGCCAATTTTTATCCGCCCGCGTGGCATCAGATCCTGTACCCGCTACACACTCTACTATATTAAGCATGTATTATACATGTAAACCTTCTCCTTGAATTACTCTATCTATTAAAAGAACCCGCTTCAAAATCCGTTGTGTAGTTTTAAAGATTTAGGCATACATAGGGACGAACAGACAGCGAGCCTATTGCAGACCACTGCTGGATCACTTCATCATAAGTCGCTGTCGCTGTCTGTCTGTCCCTATGTTGCTGAAATCTTCAAAAGTACGCAACGGATTTTGAAGCGGTTTTTTATAATAGATAGAGTGATTCAAGAGGAAGGTGTATATGTATAATACGTGCTGAATATTGTAGAGCAACACTGCTAAATTTAGAGGTTTCTAATGTCAATCGGGATTTCTGCTTGAATTTATTTTGCCGTGCGTTAATTGTATATTGCGATAGCTTCCAAAGTATGCATTATAATTATATAGTGTGAATGGCAATTTTGATCTACATTAAATGTACAACGTATCTTAAGTATTTAATTGGATAAGGAATAACAATATATTGTTAAAAGTAGCTTCCAAAATGACACATAAAAAAATTATAATTTGTAAAAGATAAAAATGGTTACTGTGGGCTACCCATAATAGATAGACATATGCTATCGCGGACTTTTATGTAGGCCTTTTTGAAGTGTACAATACTATAGTAGTTCATTTTGATTTATCTCTTGGGGTTCAGCCAGCGTTTGCAATGTAAGCGCAAAAAAATGTGCTTTTTTACGACATGACATTAGAAACCTCTAAATTTAGCAGTGTTGCTCTACAATATTATGCATGTATTATATATATAAACCTTCCTCTTGAATCACTCTATCTATTAAAAGAAACCGCTTCAAAATCCGTTGCGTACTTTTGAAGATTTAAGCATACATAGGGACAGACAGACAGCGACAGTGACTTTGTTTTATAATATGTAGTGATACGGCGTATGAATCGCATTTTTGGCGTGAATTTGATAAAAAAAAGTCTTCTCATTTTGTGTGATTTAATAGTTTTTTTTGGGACGGGACATGTTTAGTTAATCAGTTGGTTTTTTTGCACAACATTTATTTTTCTGTTATGCATTCAGTTAATTAGAGGAATTGCCTAGCGTGCTGAAAAAATATCCATATTAAGTACATTTAAATAGCTATATACCTTATTCTATGTATGAATATTTTTTTTTCTTTTTTAGACTTCATTAAAGTTTAAATTTGTGTAAAATAATGTTTTATTTGTTATAATTAATGCAAAATTTGATTCGATTTTTGAATCGATCTTCATGAAATCGATTCAAGACAATACACTCCGATCCACGAATCGATTCAAAGGCTTACGATCCATTACGATCGAAAAAATCGATTCAAAGAGAAAAATCGTGCATCCCTATTCAGAAACTTATTTAGAAGACATAAACCAATATAGAATCACTAGTTAGTCAGTTAATCAGCCTAATTTATTTGTTTTTATAAAAAGTGGACACAAGATTGTCTGTCTTTAGATAAATAACTAACCAAATAGAGTATATAGTACAGGAAACTGCGCAAAAACCGCGCCTTGTCGTGGAGTTGCGGACAACAGCCTGTGATACCATACCATACAGGAAACTATTTGTGAGGTTACTTACTAGTTGTGTATGACTCACCAGTGGCGCATCCACTAACTGAGTGGATATGCCATTGATGCATGCATAACATAACCAAAATATTGGCCACATATTTAGGGATGTACCAGTAGTTTTTTAATTTATTAATTACATATAAAAATACTACTTTTTCCTCTTTATAATATAGGTAAAATGCCCATGGTCCGGCCTGCACAGATATAATACTTAGGACTAAAATTATAGGTATGGAATTTATACTGCAAACAGTGCCCGTCCACTTATAATTGAATGGTAAAGGATTGCAATAAAACTAAGCATAACAAAAAAGGTAGGCGCAGGCATTGCCTGCACCTTGTGTAATTCATTAGGGGTTTCAAATGATTTATTATGTGAATTGTTCACCCTTGCTTACATGTACAAGTTTGTTTGTTATTACACATGGAGGCATACTGCATTTAAGGTCATCAGACAGGTCATTGTCAGTGGTTCATTTAGTATGATGGTGGTACTAACTGTTGACAGCGACCCACTCATTGAGGTCCTCGCCCTCCGGCAGCATGACGGCGAGACGCAGGTTCCCGGAACCGAGCGTAGCCGCGGCATGCCGCATCAAGTCGTATTGGTGGGTGCCCTCCGGAATATTCTTCTTCGGTTTGAATGTCTTATTAGAACGACTGCCACTGTAATACAATTTGAAATATCATGATACGTGAAGTGTGCACCTTCCGCCACAGATAGGCTGGTGACGGACGTGATCACGACTATGTATAGGAGATTATAATATATCAAACAAACTATGTGCGATTAGGCCAAGACATCCAACCGGACGGGTCAGTGCCGCTGCTGACTTCTGCGGCTTGAGGAAGCGGCGGCACTCATCGAGGCATCGATATTCTAACTATTGAAACGGTGGGCAAATGTTTCACCGCAGACGTAAACAAGACGTCAGCGCAATACAAGGAAAGACATTTGGTTAAAAATAGCTACACAATATGACTGCTTCGATTCAACCTACAATACTTACAATAAGAAACTCATATTGGAAAAATATTGCTCCCCTAAGTTATTTTAAAGTACTGATTTCACAAGAATAGCACCGAGTCATTAAAATTAGGTTATATCAACACAATAAAATCTTTTTTGATTTTGATGCAGTTGTCAAAAGTTAATTGCTTTTTTATTGAATTTGACAATACAAGTACTGCCACAATAAAATAATAATAAACATTTTACTTTTCTCAAGGTGGAACATATTGAAGACATTTTTCTGCTCTGTGGAAGTGGAAGGTGGAAAACATTCTATTATATTATCTGCGAGTCTATTTACATATTATAAATAAAGCAAAGCACAGACTTATATATTATTAGGTATTCTATTATTCATTAAGAAATATTTTAATGGTGCAAATCAGGTGTTCGTTGTTAAATGTTTGGCACAGTTTGGCGCCATTTGGCGCTTTGAAAAAAGGTATTCTTTCCCTAAAGTGGCAAACTCTCAAAGAAATGTACCTATTTGAAATCTCTGTATTGTTTTCATGTGTGTTTTGTTGCTGAATAAACTGAAAGTTTCCATGTATTTATTGTTTATTTTACTGCATCTATTTTTTATTCCACTCAGGTGGCAAAGCCATGGAACGTGGTTAATGAGGTCTATGGAC
This sequence comes from Eilema sororculum, assembly GCA_914829495.1. Classification (NCBI taxonomy): domain Eukaryota; kingdom Metazoa; phylum Arthropoda; class Insecta; order Lepidoptera; family Erebidae; genus Eilema; species Eilema sororculum. The sequence goes on along the minus strand of OU618545.1, from coordinate 24,943,150 downwards.
GTGTGCAACACCAAGGGTGTTGTTTGAAGCCATGATGCGATAATTTAAATATGTAGTAATATTATTAATATGAAATCCAAGTCAATGCTATACTCATCAATAGTGCAATTATAAAGCCATACATAAACTTTGAGTGTTTATACTGTAGATTGATGGCGCTTGGTGGAATCTGCTACACATATTGAATAATACACTTGTACTTTTCCACTGACTTGTCAGTGTCAAGTGTCAAGTCAAGTCAGTGGAAAAGTACAAGTGTGTTATTCAATATATAAACTTTGAGTATTGTTTTATGTAACGGTGTGGTAACTCACACCTAGCATTGGCAACATTATTGCAGGAAAAATTGTCAATGTCAACTGCAACTTAAATGTCATTGTCTTGTCATTATTATTGTCAGTTGTCTTGTCAGATAAAGATATTTTATTCCGACATTTGGCAATAGTCTGAACTTATCGATTGAGTTACTTAATTCGTGTTATTTAATCTTGAAGGCATAGTTAGTTCTATAAAACCACCAGCATGCAGGGTCTATCCATTGAGAGTTTGAAGAAGCACAAAGCTGTAAGTAACTCCTTGTCGGTCGACGCCTATCAACTTCTCCGTTCTAGCCGTAGTGCTTACATAATTAACCTCAACTCATTTGTTATCGTAGATAGTTTTCTCAACCAAGCGTCTTAGTGTTGATACCTACTAGGTTTAACTATATGTATTTCAATAACGATTTGTCTGTCCGTCTGTAAGTGTTAACTTTTTAGAATATTCTTGTAATAATATCCCATTTTATTAGATAGCTAATGATATAGAGAATGCAACTGAGACTGCGTTGCTTGCTCTTTACCTTTCCAGCTTCACTGGTCAGTTGGTTTGGTATTGAGTTTTTGTTTCTATTGTACATATATTATATTGCGTACTATAACTTAATTTTGCATATTATTATTGTTCTTTCAAGTGGAACATGGAGCAACATCTGGCTTGGTACTCTACAGTTTATTAGCAAAAATCATGGTGATCACTGGCAGACAGAAGATTGGCTGTAACTAGTCTAGCCAGATTCTTGTAGGTTGGAAGCTCATCACAGAAGCAATTCCTAACGGTTCTTTAACACTTCAAAAAATAAGTGTTACGGAACTTCTGGCAAGCAATAGGGAACTAGTTCATATTTATGTATGTGACAAACATTGGAATGCAATTTTGTAAGCTTTTCAAGAACCATTGACAATACAATAATTTAAAAAGTCCAAATTCCTTCTTTGAGTAAGTCATATTTCTTTAAAAAAAATGTTACCAACAATATGTGTTTGGAAACCTAGTTTTAATGTTGAAGCTGTTGTGGTTCTTTGTGTGACCAACAGCTCCCCACACCCTCCCATGTGCACAACACTCGTGTGAACACATGCCCACATGTCATCAATTGTGGAATGTATGTTATTTATATCAGTGTCATGTGATAAACAACACTGTGCCAATCTGCTGCGCAGATAAAGTATTATATCTATCTTTAATCATTAGTCTGTTATTTCCGGTGTCACTTACAAACAATGTGCCTAATTATTGAGGTCATACTTAGTTACACACATGTACGGCAGTTGTTGTGGGGGAATTATGTGAAATGGCCTCACAAAGGAGGGCTGACCACCTGTCCAGTAAAACGGTGTCCCCACTGGCCGTGGTAGTAGTAGAGGTCACCCTACGTAATGTACTCAATGTGATGTCGGATTATATTTTCACAAAGGAAAAAAAATTTGCACTCTTCTTAGAATCAAAGAATCAATTTCATTTATTCAGTTTAGGCACATAAAGAGCACATATGAACGTCAGAATCTTACAATAATGTCAATCACAGAAAAAATAAATCATTGGAAAATGATTCTTTCGCTGGTTCGTTAGGTTGGTTCTACTGAGAAGAGACCAGCAAGAAACTCAGTGAACTTGGTTATCCTTCTTTTTTTTTTAAATATGCTTTTATTTGTAACAAATTTTACAGTGCAAGCAAGAGATGAGATTAGGATTGACCATGCATCTTTATCATTTAAGTATTCGTCTAATTTATAAATTTCTTAGTTACTTCTTACCTTTTTTTACTAAGGAATTTATAAATTAAGCAATTTTTCACTTGAATTTTAAATTTATTACTGAAGTGGCATGTCTATCAGATCTTGAGGCATTTTGTTAAACAATTTTATACAATTGCCTACAAATGAATTACCAACCTTATGAAGCCTGAGTTTTTGCACTGCAAGTTTATTTTTATTTCTAGTATTTTAATTGTGTTGGTCAGAGTTTTTTTTGAAGAGATCTAGGTACTTGCCTACATATAAGATATTATCATATTAAGGATGACACTAAAAGCAGAACTGTTTATATAATTCCTGTTATGTATGTGTTTACCCCCGCGCGCCCGCCGCGGGCATGTTCTCAATAGTAATAAACCAGTGTGCAATTGACCGGCGTGTATGTTTGACACCGCTCCCGTAGTTTAGTACTTAACACGTGGCGACGAGCGAACTCAAAGTTATTTTTTTTTGTTGTCTATAATGTCGGCGGCTACATACGGCGTAATTTCAACATTCGACCACCAGGCTCAAGATTGGAGCACCTTCAAATCGCGGTTGAATCAATGGTTCATAGCCAATGATATAACCGCTGAGACCGACAAAGCTGCCATCAAGCGGAGGGCGATATTGTTGACGTCGTTGGGCGAGACTACATACAAACTGGCTAGTGACCTGGCGTTGCCGAACAAGGTGGAAGACCTGGAATACGTGACTATATTGCAAATTCTCGACGACCATCTTACACCGAAAAGGTTCGGTTTTGCAGAGAAGTCGATCTTCTATGCGGCGTCACAGCGACCAGGAGAAACGCACACTCAATGGGCTGCTCGGATTAGAGGATTGGCGACTCACTGCGCATTCAAAAACCTAGAAGAGGCTTTGCGCGATAAGTTTATTATGGGCATGGCGGCAGGAGTCGAACGGGACAGGCTATTTGCGCAGGACCAGCGGGAGCTGACCCTCGCGAAGGCCATAGATTTGGCGGAAAGCGTACGCTGTGCGCGCCAGGCCTCGTCACAGGCAATGCTGGCGACCGAAATCGGCGCGCACTCAGCGGGTCCCAACGTCTGCAAAATTTCAAATAAGGAAAAATGCAGCGTATGTGGATTCACCAATCACAAGTCTAATCAATGCCGCTACAAGAATTATAAATGTAAAAAATGTGATAGTAAAGGTCATTTGCGTAAAATGTGCCCTAACGAGGGTAAAGTGAAGTACGTGGATGAAGGTAATGTGGGCGAGAGCGGCGACGACGGTGAGTGTTTCTATAATATTAGATGCGTAAAGGGGCCATTCTGTCACAGGTGGGTGAGGAAGGGTTAGAAAGGCCGATAGCATACGCTTCTCGAACACTGTCGCCAGCTGAGAAAAATTACGCTCAAATTCAAAAAGAAGCAACTGCAATAATTTTTGGAGTGCGACGATTCCACCAGTACCTTTACGGTAGGTCCATACCCTTTGTTCTAAGAACTGACCATAAACCCCTATTAGCTATATTTGGACCCCACAAAGGTATCCCCGAGGTATCTGCCAACCGCCTACAGAGATACGCAATTTTTTTGGCCGCGTATAACTATACGATCGAGTATATAGATAGTAAGCGTAACAGCGCAGACTATCTGTCTCGGTCTTGCGACAGCGGTGGGGCGGACGCGGCCGGTGCGCCGCCGTTGGCGTCGTCGGCGCCGGACGAGCTGGCAGAGTGCGAGGATCGCGCGGCCTATATCAACTTTGTTGTTGACGGTGAGTTGCCAGTAACACTAAGCGACATGCGTCGGGAGACGGCTCGTGATGCTCACCTGGTCACAATTAAGCAGTACATTTTGAACGGGTGGCCCAGGAAGGTTAATGACGTAAGTTTAATGCCATTTTTTAATTGTCGCACACAGTTATCTTATGAAAATGGTATCTTAATGCGCGGACATAAAGTCGTTATTCCTTCGTCTCTGCGCGCAACTATATGTAAGGAACTACATAGTTCACATTTCGGGGTGGTAAAAATGAAGGCAGAGGCTCGCAAGCGGCTTTGGTTCCCCGGAGTGGACGCGGCGCTGGAGCGGGTGGCGGGAGCCTGCGCCGTGTGCGCCGCGCTGCGCCCCGCGCCGCCGCATGCGCCCCTCACGCCTTGGCCGTTGCCGCCGCATGCATTTTATAGAATTCACATAGATTTTTTAGGTCCGTTCCATGATTACACGTTTTTAGTTATTGTTGACGCATATAGCAAATGGGTAGAATGTTACGATATGTCGTCGACCCACAATACTAAGGCAGTTTTAATTAGGTTATATGATTTCATGTCGCGGTTTGGTGTTCCACATACGTTGGTGAGTGACAATGGTACGTCTTTTACATCATCGGAATTTGAGAACTTTTGTTGTCTTAACGGAATCGAGCACGTCCTATCACCTGTTTATCACGCGGCTAGTAACGGACAAGCCGAGGCTTTTGTGAAAATAGTTAAAAAGGGTCTTAAAGGTATCATTTTAGAGGGGTGTAATAAACGAACAATTCATGAAAAAATTTCAAAATTCTTATTTGACTACCGAAATTCTAAAAATAGTACCACTGATAAGTCACCCGCGGAGATAGTGTTTGGGAGAGCGTTGCGCTCACGGTTAGATCTACTGAACCCCACCATGCCGTCGCCTTCGTCCACAGACCTAACTCAAACCGTCGAAAACAATCAGTGCTTGCAGGCTAAATACTACCGTGGTATAGAAAGACCGGACTTTAAAGCAAATGATAGTGTTTGGATAACTAAAAATATTGGTAATAAGAAAATCTGTTGGTTAGAAGGAACCATTAAGAAAAAAATTGGGAAAAGTATGTACCTAATATACGTACCACAGTACGATTGTGATGTCACCAGACACATAGATCAAATACGAAAACGACTAGAGTCTTCAGCAAGTGTCGATCATGCCTGGGACCTGGACCTGATGCAAGAGGTGACTACCACTAGTTCAGAATCTGCTGTACAGCCCGGTGAGGGAAGAGGGCTGGTAACGGAACCAGTGCAAGAAGCAACGTCGCCGGACGCATCGGTGCCTCCACCGGGCCCCGCCATCACAACGCGGCCAAGCAGCCCGGAGACACCACTGAGTCCCGCCGCTACAATGTGTCCGGAAGCACTAGTGACTCCACCGTACGTTACTGCTTTAGCTCGAAGGCGTCGAGCTATAAGTCCCGTCTTTTCGACACCACCAACAACCCAGTGTGCCAGTGAGGGAGTTCATAACAGTGATAACGAACCAACAGACACTAATATTAATTGTAGTTAGTTTAAATATTAAGGGGTATATTCCAGATTAAGGGGGAGGGATGTTATGTATGTGTTTACCCCCGCGCGCCCGCCGCGGGCATGTTCTCAATAGTAATAAACCAGTGTGCAATTGACCGGCGTGTATGTTTGACACCGCTCCCGTAGTTTAGTACTTAACAATTCCTAAACAAGTTCTAGTTGTAGTGTGTACAATGTGAACCCCGTATTCCAATACAATTATAGCAGACCAGTGAATGTTGTGTTGTGCAGTTGATCCCGCTGTATGTGTGTGTGGGCATCGGGTGCGCCGGCGCGGTGTTCTACCTCGGCAGGCTCGCCACGCGCAACCCCGACGTCACCTGGAACAGGAAGTCCAACCCCGAGCCCTGGCAGGAGTACAAGGACAAGCAGTACAAGGTACGGTCATGCAGCGTGCAACGTTTAAAAATGGCTTAGTCATTTCACTAAGGCAGTGGTGCAAAGAAGGAAGGAATAGAAGTTCAGGTTGTCCTCTACCTAACAACAAATGGCGCTAGAACGCAACTTAACTAAAAATTGAATAAAACTGTGTCCAACTGCAGATATGACAAATTTTAGCACTCTTAAAAATGTACCAATGAATATGTGAAAGGTGGCGCCACTGTATCTTTTATGTTTCAAATACATAGGGAAAAAGAATCTTCTCGGGCGGGACTCGAACCTTTTCCCTATGTATTTGATTTGTATAGTTAGCATACATAATGCTGTAAAAATTCCTTCAATTGTTTGGGCGCAGTTATCAAAATCAATGTTTAAAAATGATTGTAACTTCCGATTCCGATAGTTCGTAAGAAAGTCGGTAGATGACGCCACGTCGCCTTAAAGACGTATAAGATGGGATATTTGAATCGTATCGGGCGTGTCTCGGTAGCCGAATTGTTCAGGCATTCCCCCTGTAAGGGAAAGACTGCGGGTTCGAGTCCCGCCTGAGAAGATTCTTTTTCCCTATGTATTTGATTTGTATAGTTAGCATACTTAATGCTGGAAAAATTCCTTCAATTTTTTATGTTGCTACATTAACTTCTATGTGCAATAAAACAATATGCATTGGACATTTCGTAGACACCTCGGTACATCTATGAAAGCCATGTTACATCTACTCGGTCGCGAAGCCAACGGCGGGCGGCGTGGCTAGAGCGGCCGGCGGCGGTGGCGCGGCAAGCCAAAGATAATTCATCCTTTGGCTAGCCGGGCCTCCGCTGCAGCCGCGCCGCCTGCCGCTAACTTTCCGATGCCCTAGAAAGAGAACCCGACATTATCTTCTTTAATGAATCCAAACCCAATGTACCTAGTCTTTATTCCTGCAATATAATAATGTTGTGGCTAGTCTCTTTAAACCCGAGACACGTCGATGGTGAGCGTGTACCGACGCTGTCACTAGTGACAACTCGCTAACAGTAACGTTCTATAGAAGTGCGCTTTAACTTGCAGAACTGCACATACGCGACATCACGACACACAAGTTCCTATAGACTGCCACTCGAGATGCTATCGGTCTAATGGTTTTCCTTATTTTCGCTCGAACGTGTACGAGCGCCGCATTCGGTTCTTTGCACAGTTGAGTAGACTTCAGTTCACCGCAAGGTCGTCCTGCTCGTGGACAATAAAGTAGCGCTGGTGTTGTTAAAATGGCGTTTTGTTCTGTTGCAGTTCTACTCGCCGAACATAGACTACTCGAAGACGCCCTCGCCCGCGCCCAAGTTCTAATAGTTGAATGTCAATCACCGTAATCAAGAGTAATTAAAGCCACTTATATGGTTATTATTTAATAAATAGCAAAAGTAAAATATGTGATAACAAACCCCTTGGTTTTATTTGTGGATGACAAGCAGACCTGCGCAACAACTAGTACCAGCGCCCAGCGTCCTCACGAGGCGTGAACAAGTTATGTTGGGAGCAGGATGCAGAACCCATCGGGTTGGGCTCCCGTTGGGTAACTACAGTAATAATCAACGTGTGTATACCCCGGGCACGTACCTTGGAGCTAAATCGTGCGGCAAACTTGGCCGTGGTAGTCCGTTTAAACTTTAAAGTAACGTGAAACGAAAACATTCAGACCAATTTAAAATTGGTACAGTTGGTCTTTAAGGTCCCCAGGTGAACATACTAAAAGTCCCTGAATGTGTTGCCAGGAGTATGTAGTTTTCTTTGTTTCTCTTTAAACTTGTTTCGATATTTTAAACAGCAGTCGGTTATTTTAATTTTTTTTTTTCAGTTTTTGCTTCTATATTGGAAACTATTAACTAATTATCTCTTTAGTTACTTCTATATCATTTAATCTATATTAAATTTCCTAAAAATTTTACTAAAACTATATTTGCTCTGATTCTTTTTAATCTGCCCATGTAGATCGCGCGCGGATTGTTTTGTAATAATCTATGCTTGGTGAGTTTGAGCTCGTCCACCGCCGTAGCACCTTGCACCCCTGCACCCCTGCACCCCGCGCTATCCAGGCTATCCTCAAACGCACAAGACGCGTTTCTTGGGTGTCCAAGAAACGCGTCTTTCTTGGGCGTATAAAGTACATTTTAGCTCCAAGATTTGTCCACACATGAACACAAACAAATACTTGACTTTGTTCCGAGCAATTTGATACGAGTTACGATGAGCTTTGGCACATATCGCGGTCGCCCTACCGCGCCGGTACCGTTGCCCGTAGTGTGGTAGTTTTTTTTTTTTTTTTTTTTTATATAGGACACGTCAATTTGACTTCACCTCGCCTGATGTTAAGCTAAAGGCAAAGTCTCGGAAAGAGGGTCACCATCGTAAACATTTACCATGTTAACAGTGGTGGCACTCAGCTTGACGGCCTCATTAGATGCCTTTTCACGCCCCGCTTAAAGGACCCGGGACTGTAGGAAGAAGGAAACACGTGAGCTGGCAGGGAATTCCAGGTCTTAGTGGTGCGGCATAGGAATGAATCACTGAAACGCTTGGTTCTAGCAGGTATACTCTGCACCGTAAATGGATGACATCTTAGCCCTGCACGTGTCGTCCTGTGAAGGAAAGGGGAGGGTGGGACTAATTGGAAGAGCTCGTCAGAACATTCACCATGGTAGAGACGGTAGAAAACTGCCAAAGACGGAACATCTCTACGCATCTGCAAAGGCTCGAGGGTGTTCGTGACCTCAGGATCCCCAATAATGCGGACAGCACGTCGCTGCAACCTGTCGAGAGCATCTAATAAGTACTTTGCGGAGCCGTCCCAGAGATGTGAGCAGTATTCCACGCAGGAACGAATTTGGGTCTTGTATAGAAGACACCGCTGCTCCGGCGTGAAAAAACGTCTCACTCTGTTCAGGACTCCGAGTTTACGCGAGGCTGATTTGATTATACTCTCGATATAGTTTTTGTTATTCAGTTTGCAGCGAACATCCATACCGAGGATAGTGAGGTGATCCTGCAGTGGCAGTGGTGTGCTCTGAAGAGTGGGAAGGGGAAGGAAAGGAGATACCTTAGCTGTAAACGCACATGCCTGGGTCTTCTTGGCATTGAACTCGACCAGGTTCCTAGCGCCCCATTGAGAAATGTGGTCCAGGATCCGGTCCAGCTCTGTGACAAGAAGCTGCCTTTTTTCCGCGATATCAGACTGCTTGGCCGCAGGATGTGCGTGATAACTCCCATGTAAGGTGCTGTCGTCTGCATAGCAGTGAATGTTTCCGTTACAGAGCATGTCATTGATATGCAGAAGAAAGAGAGTGGGAGATAAAACGGAACCCTGCGGCACGCCAGCATTTACCTGCAAGAACTCCGAAGCTCGTCCATCACAAAGGACGCGAATACGGCGCCCCTGCAGGAAGCTTGCAACCCAGTTACACAGTCTAGGAGGCAGGCCGAAGGCTGGTAGCTTGGAAAGAAGCGATTTGTGCCATACCCTATCGAAAGCTTTGGCGATGTCAAGACTAATTGCCAGTGACTCACCGTGCTTCTCCATAGCCTCACCCCAAAGGTGGGTCATGTACGCCAGAAGATCACCCGTTGACCGTTTCGGTCTGAAACCGTATTGCCGGTCACTAAGCAGGGAGTGGTCCTCTAGGTGGCGCATGAGCTGTGTGTTAATTATGTGCTCGAACACCTTACACAGCACTGAGGTGACGGCTATGGGTCGATAGTTGGCTGGGTCCGAGCGATCCCCCTTCTTGGGGATCGGCTGGACATTCGCCTCCTTCCAAGCCGAAGGCACTGTACCCGAACTGTAGGACAGTCGGTACAGCCGCGTTAGCATAGGAGATAACTCCGCTGCACATTTTTTAAGTACAACCGCTGGAATACCATCAGGACCACTGGCTTTCCGGACATCGAGTGATTGCAGCACTGCACGGACATCGCGTTGCCTGATACGTATATCAGGCATTGCGTGGTCACCAGTGGGCATTGTCCGTGGTTGCATACCACAATCATCGACTCGGGAGTTGGCCGCGAAGAGATTGACCAGCAAATTTGCTTTCTCTTGCGGCTCATGGGCCAGAGATCCATCGGGATTGCTCAGCGGGGGCAGCGAGGGCTGGCAGAAGTTGGCTTGCACGGCTTTGGCCAGTTGCCAGTAGCCACGGCTACCCGTGGGATGCGCCACTAGCTCTTGACCCAGCCGCGCTATGCGCTGGGCATCCGCCCTGACGCATGCCCTCTTGCAGACCTTTGTGGCTCTGTTGTACGCCGCCTTGAAGTGACCCACGTTGGGATCGCGTGTGGCGCGCGCCCGCACCCAGGCGCGGTACGCAGACTGTTTATGTTCAACAGCCTCCGCGCACTCGCGCCCGAACCACGGACGCGCTCCGCGGACTCCGGTGACATCGGTGTATGGGATATAGTATTCCATACCTAGACCGATCTCACCGGCGACGGCAGTAGCGCTCTCAGATGGGTTCTTACCCTCAAAGCAGCGTTCAACCCACGGGATGGACGCATAATAGTCGCGCAATCCATCCCAGCCCGCTGACGAGTAGTGCCATAGCCGCCTCTTCCCCTGCACGGGTCGTGGGGGCGCTACAATGGGCACGGTGGAGCGGACCAGACAGTGGTCGGAGTTACCTAAAGCAGCAATCACCGAGACACTGTACTGGTCCGGGTGACTCGTCAACAGAAGGTCAAGCAGAGAGGGCTCTAGGCCGGACTCTCTTGGTATCCTCGTGACCTTGTGCACCAATTGAGTCAAGTCATGCGCCAGGGCAAATGCGTGAGTGGCTCTTCCCGCATGGTTTGTTATGGCGGAGCCCAAACAGATCTTGTGGTGGGCGTTAAAATCCCCCAAAAACACCAATTCGGCGTTCGGAAACCGCTCCTGCGCATCATCTGCCGCCTGACTCAGGTATTCGAATAGTCGAGTTATCTCTGCATCTCCTGTATGGGAACGGTAAAGGCACACATAGACCTGACTCGTGGAGCCATGGTCTACGTGTACCCAAAGGATGGAAAAGGATGGGTCCTCTAGACAGCGCAAACGGCGACAACAAATATCCGCCCTAACAAACACGCACACCCCGGCTTTTGCTCGGAAATTTTCCTCGATAACATAGCCGGGGTAAAGCAGGTAGGTCGTGTCGTCAGGGCGGCGTATTTGTGTCTCCGTTAGAAACAGCATAGCTGGTTTCGCCGTCTCCAGGTGTTGGTGGACGGCGTTGAGGTTCTTATGGAGCCCACAGATGTTCGTGGACTCCACCTCAAATAGAGTTTTTGTGGGAGAGTCCCTAGCCGCTGTTTCAACAATTTTTGTTTTGTGCGCTGCCATGAGGTGAAGGGTAAGGGAAGGCGTGAAAAAGAGGTGATTGTCGCCGCAGCACCGCGTGACAAAACATGGGAGATTGGTTTCATCTATGAATGTGAGGCGTGACGAGAGCCGACGCGCCGAACGGAAGGGCCCCCGTACCCTCCCGAATATGGTCGCCGGGCTCCCGTCCGGTCGCCAACCGGCACGACGAGCCATATCGGGATTATGCGCGACCTGGTGGGGCAGCCTCCCAGGGTGGTTAGTCCCAGTTGGGCCCCTGTACTATGCCGCGGGCGGCCAGCGGCACCACCGTTTCTACGGGTCTCCCTGCCCGGCGCGGCGCCCCGCGTCACACCCCACTAGACTACGCCAAAACCCACCGGTCCCACTAGTGCTGCGACTACCATCACCTCGGCCCGGCTATGCACTTGCTGATCCCTGAACGCAATCCAACCGAGATTGGATTACTATGGAGGGTTTTTCGCACTTGTGCACGGTGGTACCAACCCGGTCGAAATAAGTGTCAAATTTGTGCCATCAAATTTCTACCTGAGGGAATAGCGTGCCTGTATGACAGTTACAAATATTTGTATAAAGCTGGTTCTCGATTCTACTAAAGCAAAATCAGTCATACCACATCCACCGTAAAATTACAAGTAATTTTTAACTTTATTTATATAAGCATAAAGTTCAAAATTAAATAAAAAGATTTTCTTTCCAGTTTTTCATTCACTCAGCAAAAAGTCATTTAATTTTGGACTTTATCAAATCAACTCAAATTTATTTATTGTTACCACAGGTATGGTAGTTTTTTTTTTTTTTTTTCTTTATGATGTAACTGTATGGTTACCTACCTCATAACAATTACAATCTAGCCTTGTGGCTAATAAGTAATTTAAATATAACTTAATTTGATAAAAATACATAAAGGTAAAGAATGTGTCCATTGGCACTTTTCTTATAGTCTCTAGAAAGTCACGCTATTCTTGTGTTCTTTAAGGATAGCACTATCTGCACTACATTACACTAATTTCACTAAACTAACTCAAAAGGCTTGGTCCTTTTCAGTTTCCTTACTATGTCCGTGGTGTCAAGGAGCTGGATAGCCTCGACATTCACATGTTGTAGAAGTCTTTGTTCATGTGTTTCGGCGTATTTTTTTATAATTTTGGTTACGAAGTCCACTCCTAAGTCCCGGTGGATGTCCTCATTTCTAATATACCAGGGAGCGTTTACTATACTCCGAAGTACTTTGTTCTGAAATCTTTGGATTATATCAACATTGGTGCGTTTTGTACAACCCAAAGCTGTATACCGTACGCCCATACAGGCATAAGTACTTGTTTGTACAGAAGCACTTTGTTGTACACTGATAATGCTGAATGTCTGCCGAGTAGCCAGTACATATTCTTGTAGCGAAGATCTAACTCCTGGCGTTTCTTTTTGACGTGAGCCTTCCAGCGGAGCTTTGCATCCAGCGTCATACCCAGGTATTTTGCCGTATTTTCATATGGTATTATACGACCGTTAATATACACCGGTGTATAATTAGGTCTTTGATTTGTGAAGTCTATATGAATCGATTTGGACTCGTTTAATTTAATTCGCCATTTTTTTGTCCAATCAGAGAGTTGACAGCGGTTTGTACTTCCTCTACGGCTTTTTTGTGAGTGACACCTGTAGCCATGATGGCTGTGTCATCTGCGAAGGTTGCAATAATGTTGTTTCCGATTTCTGGGATATCACAGGTGTACAATAGATACAGGACAGGGCCAAGAACACTTCCCTGTGGGACTCCAGCTTTTATTTGTTTGACATCAGAGTAAGCATTTTCTTGTCTCACTCTAAATGTCCTTTCTGTTAAGTATGATTCTAAAATATCTGCGAATTGCTTTGGAAGCATTTTCCTTAACTTATACATAAGACCTTTATGCCAAACTTTGTCAAATGCTTGTGCTACATCCAGAAACACTGTAGAACAGACTTTCTTTTCTTCTAAGGTTTTCTCTATAACGTTGGTAATTCTATGTACTTGCTCTATTGTAGAGTGTTTTTCTCTGAAGCCGAATTGGTAATTAGGAATCAGTTTTCTATCTTCTATAATAGGCTTTAAACGTCTTAGAAGTAGCTTTTCAAATAGTTTTGAAATAATTGGCAACAGTGATATCGGTCTGTATGATGAAATTTCTAGAGGAGATTTTCTTGGTTTGGGAATCATTATAACTTCAGCAACTTTCCAGATACTAGGCACATGTTTTAGTCGGAAAGTGGCATTGATGAGGGTTGTGAGTTTTACTATGGCTTTACGTGGTAGATTTTGAAGAAGTTCACCGGTGATAAGGTCGTATCTAGGTGATTTCTTTTTGGTCAAGTTATTGATCATATTTTTGACTTCTTTTGGGGTGACTAGTTGTATTTTCAAGTCATCATGGGAAGTGTCAGTAAATTCTATGTTGTCAGAACTTTCCTCATCGTTGGTTTGAAAAATTTGTTCTAAATGTTCTGCGAATATGGTGGCTTTCTGTTCATTACTCCTAGCCCATGTTCCATGTATTTTTTTTTTATGGGTGAGGCATGGACAATAGGCTTTTTCAATCTTTTAGTGGCTTTCCATAATGAGTATTCTGTTTTCTCACTACTTGATAATTGTCTAAGGTAGTCTTTTGTAGCTTCATCATGATAGTCTTGTATTGCTTTGCTTAGTCTTTTTGTAAGTCTGTTTAGTTTAGTTTTATCAGGGGGATATCTAGTTCGTTGCCATTCTTGTCTCTGAACTCTCTTAATGGCTATCAGATTTCTTATTTCTAATGGATATATGTGGCTCGCAACTTTTCTTTTCAAGACTGGTGTATTTTCCCACGCGCAGCGTTGTATGTCTATCACAAATTTTGACACTTCTTCATCTAACTGCTGTTTAGTTTTTCTAGTGTTTTCTAGGTCAAGTTTGAAGCTCTCCCAATCTGTGTTTTTATTTACTAAGATTGGGTTATTTTCTCTCTGAATTGCTGTTTCACTTAAGGTTAATATAATGGGAGAATGATCAGAATTCATATCAAATCCCTCCTGTATGTTAAGAAATGTGGCTGACAGATTCTTGTAGATGAAAAAGTCGATCAGATCGGGAATTCTATGGAGATCAGTAGGCCAGTAAGTTGGTTTGTCTGTTGAAATAGAATTGGAGTTGATTTCTCTGATAGCACTAAGCAATTCCCTCCCTTTAGTGTTGGTTAAACGGGATCCCCAGTACGTATTTTTTGCATTGAAGTCTCCTCCTAATATAAATGTGTTGCCAAGACTTTGCAATAAGTTTCTGTACTGCTCTAATTTAAGAGCATACTTTGGCGGGCAGTATATAGCTGCTACTGTAATGTGATGAAGTTTGGTTCTGATTCTAACAGCTACAGATTGTATAAATTCTTCTTCATATTTATGTTCTAGGTAATGGTAAATGTTTTCTTTAATTATAAGGCTACTTCCCCCTCTTGCATTGTTGACAGGGTGCAGTGCATGATATGTTTTATACCCGTTAAAATGAATATACGATTCTCTTGTGAAGTGAGACTCCGATATGAGGCACACATCAATTTCTTCTCTTGCAAGGACTACCTGTAGCTCATTTCGATGGTTTAGGAGGCCATTTGCATTCCACGCCATAATTTTTAGTGTGTGCTTCATTTTTGTACTGTGTGATGTAGTTGTGTAGCACTAATTTCTAGGTTTTTCAACCTTTGATCAAAAGAGGTTGACATTTGCAATATTTTGCATATATTTTCATTGGTATTAAAGTCTCCTGACTTGGATGGTTGTGGACCATTTACCGGTGGATGTGGCTGATCTGCTTTCGTTACTTGTGTTGTTACTCAATACGTTTTACTCAACAAAATGTGTCCTATACACATTTTGTTGAGTAAAACGTATTGAGTGGTTTTTCTTACCAATAGGGGCCTGGATGGCAGGTGCAGTAACTTTTTTTTTTCATGGATTTATTTTTCAGCTGTTGCAGTTCTTTAGCTACCATACACCCCCTATAGTTAGCAGGGTGGGGGTCACCGCAGTGAACACATTTGGGTTTTGCTGCTATTGACTTATTGCAGTCTTTAGTCAAGTGTTTGCCTGTGCACTTTACACATCTCGGTTCTTTAGAGCAGTATTTCTGTGTATGGCCATATGCTTGATATCTTTTACACTGTGGTATTAGTTTGGATGTTTTTAAAGGTTGTACTTCTACTTTACAGCCTAGTATGGTCTTAATTCTATAGATATTTTCTATATCTTCGTCTTTTTCAAAAGAAAGTGTGAACATACGAGTATTTAGAGGTTCTTTGGTCCTCCAACTATATTTATTTACGGCTTCTTGGATTTTGAAACCTTTAGCTTGTAGTTCTTCCACTATTCTGTTTGGTAAACATGATGAATGTAGGTTTTTTGCTATGACCTTAATCGGTCTATCCTGCTTGTTCTCATATGAATGCCACAGACAATTCTGTTCTAATAATAGTTTCGTAATCGCTCTATAGGAGTCTCCGTCCTTGGCGTTTACTTTGACGGTGTTTCCGCTCATCATTTTCACCATGAAAGAGTCTTTGTTTGAACAAGTCAGAAGTAGGTCATAAAATTGCTGGTAGTTTTTGATTTCCTCCACTATGACTGGAGGTGGTGGGGGTATTTTTTTTATATTGGTTTTCTCGGCCTTTGTACTGACCTGAGACAGCCTCCGTGGCGTGGCGGTAGTGCACGCGACTGCCACGCAGGTGGCGCGGGTTCGATTCCCGCTCAGTGCAAATATTTGTATGCATGAATATGGCTATTTGCATTGGTCTGGGTGTTTCTATCTATACATCTATACAAATAAATAAAATTGGAGTGTCTGTTTGTAATATTAAAATAACCGCTTTCTACTACATGCATATGAATGTAGGTATATACGGTACACATACCAAAATATATGTTTTTAAATTTTTTGTCTGTCTGTCTGTCTGTCTGTCTGTCTGTCTGTCTGTTTGTTTTGGCTAATCTCTGGAACGGCTGGACCGATTTGGACGGGACTTTCACTGGCAGATAGCTTATGTAATAAGGAGTAACTTAGGCTAAAAAAAATGACAAAAACAAAAAAAAAAACTGTTTTTTTTTATTAAGTACATTCCACGCGGACGAAGTCGCAGGCACAGCTAGTATATAATATGTATGTATTTACAAAAAAAAAAGTATATAAGTATGTTTATCCGCATTCTAGATTCCATAACACAAGTTATAAAAGCTTACCATGGGTCTAGATAGCGTTGTGTAGAATGTTGTGGAATATTTATTTATTTATTTACAATGACGCTTACGTTTTGCGATTTTGGAGATAGAGAAGTGTTTAACTTCCTTTTCTTTCTACTTTTCTGTCGTACCCACTCTGTTTCTCTGGCAAGATCCTCTTCGTCAGTCTTATATTCGACTGTTTTCTGAGGCTCATGGTTCGTAGAATGTTCCTTCTCTAGGGGTACATTCTTTTGTTCCTGTAAGGCTTTTAGCTGTTGTTGTAATACCTCTATTTGACTACTGAGGTCTTTAACTAACTGCTGCAGTTCTAGGCGCTCGTTCTGTTCCTCTTTGTATCGGTTGTACAACTGATGTTCGAGTTCAGTTTTGAGGACTACTTTGGTTGGAGAGCCCATAATTGAAAACAAGTTATAATTATAAAACTATAACTTACCACAAATTCGCACTATTATGCATGATTTACTTACGACTGTAAGTAGGTCATCGCGACGCGCGACCGTCATGAGGTCAAGACACTTAACATGCGCCGGCGGCGGCGGCGTAGGCTGCTGCGCCAGCACTTTTACACGAGCGCGGACTTGTGCAAAAGCGTACGTGACGCGACCGTTTTCGCTAGAAGTCAACAGACTACTCATTCTCACAGGTATTAGTAGATGTTGTCATTTACATAGATTAAATTAACACATAGATTAAATTAAATTGCCACTGTAACACGCCTGGTAAGAGGTAAGTACAATAAGATTATACAATCAATCACTGACTTAACATTAAACTAATTAAATAATAAAATTAAGTGAATGTCAAAAATGTTTCTAATCATTTACACCGTTGTCGTCAAGTCACTATGAGAAAAATAAATACTATAGACATATATTTACATAGATTATCCATAAAGACGGATATATAGAGAAGGGAAATTTGAAGTGATTCAGGTGTGGCTCAATTGCTCAGTAGGAAGAGCATTCACCTTGTAGGGGAAAGGTCGTGGGTTCAAGTTCCACTTGAGCGCTTCTTTTTCCCGATGTATTTCGAACTTAAAAAGTTAGCGTATTAAATGCTATAAAAATTTCATTCAATTAAATTATACCATAGAAATAAATAAACATCATATTCTCAAAAGACCACATTCGTAAAACATCATATATACTCATAATATCATATTCTGAAAACATCATAATCTTCTAAGACACAACATTCTCTAAACATTACATTTTCATAAAAGGTGAAAAAGTACATTGGTAATCAAAAACTGACCAAAATATTAAAACTTGAAGGGTCTGAAGATCAAAAAGTAGCAAAATACTGTTTTGCCTTTACTTCCTCCGAAATTGATGCAAGAAGCCTTTAATACCGTCATTGAAATGTCATCACCACACGACCACAAATTCCTATGTAGATTACTTCAACAGCCAATAGATGAAAAAGATAAGTAGTAGGTAACATATTATGCTGTCATGACCAGAAGAAAAAGAAAAATAAAATTAAAAAGAAAATATTTACATTGTACTGATGTAAAACGAAATAGAAAAATAATTGAAAAAAAAAAAAAAATTGAAAGTATTGTCAATGATTGTGTAAATAGAACAATGCATTCAAGTGTGTTTGAGTTGAGACGCACATAATCAAGAAATGAATACTAAGAAATGATTTATCGGGATAAGATTTTTTTGTTGCTTAAGAATCATTTTTTATTTGTTTAAGAATAATTTCATTTTTTATTTTGTAACCAATTTCGTTTTTAATAAAAAAAACATCAGAGACTGAACTTCACTGCAAAGCGTATCTATATGAGGTCTTTACTGTACTGAACTGTACTTTGAATGTGATAACACAAGAATGTGGTGTTTTGCGAATATGGTCTTAGAAGATTATGATGTTTTCAGAATATGATATTAGGAGTAAGTACAGTATAATATGATGTTCTGCGAATATCGTGTTTTACGAATGTGGTCTTTTGAGAATATGATATACAACGACGGCATTCATAAACTCACTGATTGAGTATTATACATTATTATAGTGACCAGGAATTCTCGAAGCCTTTTAAAAAAAACATTAATAGACTCAGAACTTTTAATAGTATCCGACAGTTTATTATAAAGCTTTGTACTCATGCCAAAAACACTATTTCAAAATTTTGTAGTCCTATATTTTTTAATACAAATAAAGTAATATTAAGGGTATTGATTTAAAGTTAAAATTAAATGGATCTCAGTTTCCGCGTATGACAATGGTTTTGTTTCAGTAGCATGCCTGGCCGACACTCGACACCCGACACTCGACACTCGACAGTCGACACGCTCTCGGCGCGCGGCACTCGGTACACGCGGTACTGAAAGCTTACATATTTAAATAAAACTCATCACTTGTATAAAAAATTAATTTATTCTACATTTTTTCATGAAAAATAACAATTTATTTAAATAGCCTATAATATAATATATAAGGTTTGTGAGACATTCATATAAAAGCACCTGTTCGTGTGTGCGCAGTTCGACCTGCGTGTGTGCGTAGCAAGTGCGCTCGTACACACACACACACACACACACACACATGTCGAACGGCCACCACTCGAACGGATATTGTGATTTTTATTTTCGCGCTTAAATAATAGATAGTATATTTAATAAAATGGAGCCCAGGGGGCGCTCATATCATACGTTACTAGTCTATTCTCCTGTACTCGTTTCCGATACAATTGCTACATCGTGATCCTCAATACCGCCTCGACGCCTAAGTTTTACCATTATTATTTACGTTTCAAAGAGCGAAGTAGAGTACATTACAAACTTTACTGGTATCTCGAAGACGGTTAATTTAATATATTTTATATGAACGCAAAAATAAATCGCTTCTGTCCAGCAGTACTTTTTAAATACATCGGTGAAATAACAAGACGATGCAGTGAGGTGGTGCGCCTAGCGTCTACTGCTGCGGGTAGGGGTTGTACCCGGCGGGCGGCGGCGCGTAGCCCTGCGGCGCGGGCGCGGGCGCGGGGTACTGGTAGGGCTGGTAGGGCTGCGGCGGCGGCATGCGCTGGTGGTGCGGGTACGGCAGCGTGGCGTACGGGTTGTACAGCGCCGGCATCGGCGCCGCGTAGTACGGGTACGGCGCCGCGCCCACGCCGTACGGCAGCGGCATGCCTGCACAGTGCACGGGCGCGGGTTACATCAACCGTACGGCCACTCCGAGAGGAGTAACATCCGCACTGGTGCCATACTAGCCGAGCCACGGCGGCGTACCAGTCAGTCGGTAAAGCAACAGTTGCGACGATGGGTACATCGTCTGAGAGTTAATGTAGCTGCTGAACAATTTGTTATCGAAGCAGAGTGATGAGGACGATGATAACTCAGGCGACTAATGATAGCATGTGAGTAATACTAGAAGGTCAAATTCACTAAACGGCGTGCGGCACTCACCCTGCGGCTGCGCCGGGTACGGCAGGGCGCCGGCGGGGGCCCCGGCGGAGGGCGCGGCGGGGGCCCCTGCGGCGGCGGGGGGCGGGGGGCGCGGCGGCGGCGAGCGGCGCGCGCCCACCTGCGCGCGGCAGCAAACAATCAAAGAATCAATTTCGTTTATTAGTTTAGGCACTTAAAGAGGGCTTATTCCATTTTTCCCCGTTGACAATCCCCATTGATGGGGATAATTGAACATTTTGTTCACTATTCCCCGTTGATGCAAAATTTTTGAATAATGGGGATTAGGGAACTTTTTAGTTATTATTTAAACTGTTGATTGATGGCACTTGGTGAAATTTTAGGAATTTGAACATCCAAAACCTTTGATAAATGTAAACCTTTGAGAATGCCGTAAGGCGAAACCGGTCAGGTGTAACAGAATAAATACTGTGGAAAAAGTACAAGTGTTCTCAATATGTGTAACTTTTTAGTTCACTTATCCCCATCATGATAGTTTCTATTAGAACTAAAAGTTCAATAATCCCCATTAGGTACGTTAAAAATAAAATACTAAGTATAAATAAATCATCTACTTTTAATTTTTTAATAGGGGATTATTATACTTTTTAGTTTTAATAGAATTTATCATGATTATTCAAAAATTTTGTTTCAACGGGGAAAAGTGAAATAAGCCCTTAAGAAAGCACATATGAACAAAATTTTTCATTAACGTCAGAAATGTCAAGAATAATAAATAAAATAAATCATTTGAAAATGATTCTTTCGTTGGTTCCGTAGGTTGGTTCTACCGAGAAGACACCAGCAAGAAACTCAATTATCCTTCTTTCTTAAATATCGTTTCATTTATAACAAAGGACAATGATAGACAGCACCGCCGCGCCGTACTATGTTGCTGAATATTGCTTCAAATTCAAAGTTGTTTCAGAAATATAATGGAAAGACTAATTATATATCGCGTGAAGAACATTTTATACTATGAGTAAACGCCGCGATAGGTTAAAAGTTACATGTTTCAGAAAGTACATTAAATAGCCAAATATCATTTACCGTGGTTTTTGGCAGAATATGCTGTATATCCTAAATTACCCCAACACCACTGCAATCTACCTTATTCTAGAAAATAAAGGTTCTCATGCTCACTCTCATTCATATTCTTTAGAATCGAAACCAGGACTTCCAAGATTTTTTAGAAAACGTGACATAACCTCAAAAAATTATTAACTCGAAAAGTGTACAAATACCTCTGACCCAGGAACCATTATAATATGGACTTGCCATAACTACGAAAAAAAACGTGCATACCTAAGCAGTGTTAATTGCTTAGCAATGGCAGTTATAGTAGAGAAGTCCAGTAAATTTATCGATATAAAAGAAGCACAGACTAAAAATGGTTGCGGTAGTGTGCCTGGGCGATTCTGCCAGAAATAAAAGAAGTAATAGCCCAAGTTTCTAATAAATTCACCTCCAAGCACCGAGAGTAGATGAGTCGTCTCTAGTCGCCGCTCCATTGTCATGGAGATGTCTGTGTTAATTATCTTTTCATTATAACACAATATAATTGAAACAGCGACATAGTCGTTCGACCACGCGCGTGTTTGTGTATGTGTGTGCGTGTGCGTGTGCGCGTGTGTGTGTGTGCGTGCGTGTGTGTGTGTGTGTGTGTGTGTGTGTGCGTGTGTGTGTGTGTGTGTGTGTGTGTGTGTGTGTGTGTGCGTGGGCGTGCGTGTGTGTGTGTGTGTGCGTGCGCGTACCTCGCTGGCGCCGGCGTGGTGCTGCGGGGGCGCGGCGAGGAGCGCGCCGCCTCCTGCGTGTGTGTGTGCGTGTGTGTGTGCGTGTGTGTGTGCGTGTGCGCGTGTGCGTGTGCGTGTGCGTACCTCGCTGGCGCCGGCGTGGTGCTGCGGGGGCGCGGCGAGGAGCGCGCCGCCTCCTGCGTGTGTGTGTGCGTGTGTGTGTGCGTGTGCGCGTGTGCGTGTGCGTGTGCGTACCTCGCTGGCGCCGGCGTGGTGCTGCGGGGGCGCGGCGAGGAGCGCGCCGCCTCCTGCGTGTGTGTGTGCGTGTGTGTGTGCGTGTGTGTGTGCGTGTGCGCGTGTGCGTGTGCGTGTGCGTACCTCGCTGGCGCCGGCGTGGTGCTGCGGGGGCGCGGCGAGGAGCGCGCCGCCTCCTGCGTGTGTGTGTGCGTGTGTGTGTGCGTGTGCGCGTGTGCGTGTGCGTGTGCGTACCTCGCTGGCGCCGGCGTGGTGCTGCGGGGGCGCGGCGAGGAGCGCGCCGCCTCCTGCGTGTGTGTGTGCGTGTGTGTGTGCGTGTGCGCGTGTGCGTGTGCGTGTGCGTACCTCGCTGGCGCCGGCGTGGTGCTGCGGGGGCGCGGCGAGGAGCGCGCCGCCTCCTGCGTGTGTGTGTGCGTGTGTGTGTGCGTGTGCGCGTGTGCGTGTGCGTGCGCGTACCTCGCTGGCGCCGGCGTGGTGCTGCGGGGGCGCGGCGAGGAGCGCGCCGCCTCCTGCGTGTGTGTGTGCGTGTGTGTGTGCGTGTGCGCGTGTGCGTGTGCGTGTGCGTACCTCGCTGGCGCCGGCGTGGTGCTGCGGGGGCGCGGCGAGGAGCGCGCCGCCTCCTGCGTGTGTGTGTGCGTGTGTGTGTGCGTGTGCGCGTGTGCGTGTGCGTGTGCGTGTGCGTGTGTGTGTGCGTGTGCGTGTGTGTGTGCGTGTGCGTGCGCGTACCTCGCTGGCGCCGGCGTGGTGCTGTGGGGGCGCGGGCGCGGGGCGCGGCGAGGAGCGCGCCGCCTCCTGCGTGAGGTCCTTCAGCAGCTCGTCCTTCTCCGTCTTGCGCGCGAAGCAGAAGTCGGACACCTTGTTCTGGAACGCCACCAGCAGCTGCGGGACAAGAGCGCGTCACTCGTCGGATCGACACGAGCGGTCACCTCGAGCGGGCCCTCCGGCCGGGTCGCACCTGCGTGAGGTCGTTGTAGAACTTGATGCCCTCGTTGAGGTTGGCGGTGAGCTCCTGGAAGGCGTCGGCGGCGGCGGCCAGGCGGCCCAGCGCCGCGTCGCGCTGGCTGGCGCCTCCCCGCGCGCGCAGCAGCGCCGCGTGCGCCTCCTGCACGCGCTCCAGCAGCAGGCCCTGGCGCGCGCGCGTGTCGGCCGCCTGGCGCTGCAGCGGGCCCAGCGCCGAGCCCAGCGCCGCCGCCGACAGCGCCGGCTCGTCCAGCGCGCCGTCCGCCGCCAGCGCCGCCAGGAAGCGCTCGCGCAGGTCCACGGTGGTGTCCTTCAGCTCCGCCTCGATGACGTCGCGCTCCGCTTTCAGCACCTCCACCTCCTCCATGAGCAAGCGCAGCAGGCGCACGGCCTCGGCGTCCGAGCCGGGCCCGGGCGCGTCGGGCGCGTCGGGCACGCCGGCCGAGATGGCGCCCTCCTCGCCGGACAGCACCGCCATGTTCTGCAACAGCCAGCCCTGTAGCGCCCGCCCCCGCCTTCGCCCCGCCCCGCCCCGCCGGCCCCGCACCTACCTCCCTGTGCTGCTGGAACTTCTGCTGCACGATGTTATCGGCGCGCACGGCGTTGTCGATGATCTGGCGGTACTTGTCGGCGTTGGCGCGGAAGGCCTCGGTGAGCTTGGCGGACTCCGTGCGCGACCAGCGCGCGCCGAACTGCTGGCGCAGCGCCGCGTCCGCCTCCGCCTCCTCGCGCAGCATGCGCTCGGCCTGCGGGCGACGGACGCGTCAGTGCGTGCGGGTGTGTGTGTGCGTGAGGGCGGGCGGCGGGCGGCGCCGTACCTCGTCCAGGATGTCCTTGTTGCGCTGCAGCAGGTCGGGCAGCTCGGCCATGAGGCGCGCCAGCTCGGGCAGGCCGCCCGCGGCGCGCACGGCGGCGGCCTTGGCGCGGATGGAGTCGGGCAGCTCGCCGCGCGCCTCCAGCGCCGCGGGCAGGCTGAGCGACGCCAGCACGCTGTTGAGCAGCTGCGTGGCGTCGCGCAGCGCGGCCACCTCGGCCGTCACCAGCTCCGCGCGCCGCGCCGCGCTCGCCTGCAGCGCCTGGTGCACCGCCACCGGCACCAGCCCCGCGAACAGGTCTGCGGGCCCGCGCACACGCGCCCACGTTAAGCACGAGATATTTACAGGTTTCGCGCCTAATCCTGGGGTTAACATTGGGGTGCGGTCGGGTCCGGACTAGACTCCGGGCCCGGGAAGTCCGGGAAGAGCGAAGGCGAACCGGACGCCTTCCCGTACCTGGGGCTAAATGGGGACACCGAGGTCTTTCGGCAATCTCACCTCTGGCAAAAGGACCCAAGACAGCGTGCGTTTTGTTCGGTTCGAGTCCGACATAACCACCTCCACCGGTTCCGTGGGGGTGGTATCCGTGGGATATTTTACAGGAAAAAAAAAATCCTGGGGTTATAAAAAATGTACATTCTCGGTGTAAATGTGGGCCTCATCTCGGACGTAAATACTGTTTTGTCTGCAAGGGATTGTCCCGAAATGTAAAATATGCGTCGAACGACAAACATTACCCATTTCTAAACCTGTATTTGCAGGTTTAGAAAGCTTCCCTCTCGTGGGACAATTCGGCCCGCGAGCACCGGCTATGTCGCGCGAGGCCTCTCTCACCGGGCCGGCGGAGACCGCGTAAAGTGAAAGCGGATCCAAACCGGGAGAACGACGACGATAGATTCAGAAGTCAATCTCTGCCCTGGACTCCAAAGTGCACAAGGAGGCTCACCGCGCGCGCCGGGCGCCCAGCGCTCCTGCGGCGCCAGCGCCTTGGCGATGGGCGCGCGCGCCACGGGCTCCAGCGCGGCGGCGTCGGGCACGCGCTCGTGGTAGATGAAGTCGTTGTCCTTGACGGCGGACGCCAGGTTGCGCGCCGCGCGCGCCGCGTGCTCCTGCAGGTAGCCGGGCGCCGCCACGCGCGCCGCCGCGTGGCGCAGCAGCTCCTCGGCCAGCGTGAGGCGCGCGATCTCCTCGCCCACGGCCTTGGCGGCGCGGCACACGAGCGCCTGGTACAGCTGCGCCAGGCCGCGGAAGGCGCTCTGCTTGGCGCTGACGATGGAGAGCCAGTCGCGGTCCCACAGCGGCTTCAGCGCCTCCTTGCTGAGCGCGCGCCACGCGTCCGTGTACAGCTCCTCGCACTGCGCGCACACCTTGGCCACCATGCTCTCCTTCATCTCGTCTGTGGATTGACGCCTCCGAATGTTACTTCGCCCTCTTTCGCTTGCTCGTCCTCCCAAACTCATGTCAGGGAGGATAAGCGAGCGAGTGTCTTTCGGGCGGTAGAACATGTTACTGCGGAACGCGCCAAAAGAACCACCCAGCAAACTTGGGAATAAAAGAGAAAGTCACTAAGCTGCCCAGGGAAGCTGTGATTGATTGCTACACCTAAATAACTGTTATAGATTCAGTAGAAGTTGTATAGCTCGTGCGAGTTAACATGGCACCTGCCTCGAAGACACCCTCCTCCCGCTTCCCCGCGCGCGACCCCGCTCTCGCCGTGCGAGGCTAGTAGCGTCAGCATACACCCCTCCCGCTCACCCGCGCAAAGCCCCGAGCCAGGTGCCATGTTAACTCGCACGAGTTGTAAGATTGATATATTAGAATATGTTGGTGTACAATAAAGAGTTGTCTATCTATCTTAATGTATGTATGTATGTTCCACGTACCCCGGATGCACTTGTAGGCGATGACCTCCTGCGCCTGCGCCAGCATGAGCTTGGCGAGCGCGTCCAGCGTGTCGGGGTGCAGGTCGGGCGTGGTCTCCTGGTGCACCGCCATCATGATGTTCGCCTTCAGGTACAAGAAGATGCCGGCGGCTTGCTGCGGGGGACACACACACACCCTCACAACATCAATCTTGCACTCATTGTACAAACTTGATTTTCTTGCTGGAACGTATGAGATGTTTTAGGCAATTTCTGTCTTTCCTAGTATTCAAAGCTAAAATGGTCCCGTAGAGTCTTTTGATCCCCACATGAAATAGAATTGATTGCCACCAAAAAAACATTATGGACTTTTAGTATTTTTCTTGCTGACTACGATTTTTCCGAAATCTGTGAATGCAGTTCAAAATATCTCAAAAACTTAGGGGAAGGTCTCCTAAGAACATTTTGCTGTAACTACAACGGTTAAGGTTCCGAACGTAACCCTCTTCCTAACCTCATCATAACCCGAATTGCTCAGATTTCTGTTATTTTTAAAAGCCGAAGTGCGGTATTCCAACTTCTGTAGATTAGGTTAGGTTAGAACTGTGACCCCAACCCACGAGCCGAGCGAGCGAAGCGAGCGTGCCGCGGCAGCGGCCGGCGAAGTGCCAGATCGGGTTATGATAGGAACGAGAACGTCGGGTCAGGTTAGGAAGAAGGTTACGTTCGGAAATTTTTTTTAAAGTTTCTAACCTAACCCGCGACCGGGTCAAGTTTTCGGGTCAGGTTCGGAATAAACGAAAAATACACCCTGTACGTATTTGGTGTAGACAAGAAGTATGTGCATATTGTGCATTGTGCAGTACCTGGAAAAGCTTGGCTGACAGTTTGAGTGTTTCCTCAGTATCGAGCTGCTGCTGGGATGCCACAGTGCTCTGCATGGCGGCCATGTTGAACAGTATGCACATGCGTTCATACGCCAGTGAGCTTATCGCTGTAAAGGCCATTGTCGCTTAGTCTTATTCTATAGATTATTGAGGCATGTGCCTTGACATCTCATCTTTTACTCTTAAATAGTTTAAATAAGACAAACAAGTGGATAATTATGTAATACCCAGGGGGTACAAACAGGAAGAAAATGTCTTTAGTATAACTCAAAAGCTAATAGATGGCACTAGTAGTCTGACTTTAAGACAAATAAAGTTAAAGCACTGATTTTGCTATTTAGGATCACATAAAATATTTCAGTGCTTGAAAACATAATAATGTGAACATGTCAGCATATAAAACTTGTTGGTAATGTAAAAGAAAATTTTTCCGTGACAAAAGTGATATGTTAGGAAGCCGCTATCTAGCGACATCCATTTTGTCTATAATTTTTACAATTACTGCAGGATCAATATAGATTAGAATATTTATAGTTTTATTCACTCATTTTATAGTATAAAAAAAATGTGTTTAGTGAATTTTCGTATTTGATAATTTAATTATTAATAAAAAAATTAGAAGTGCTTGCTAAAACATTGTCGTCATCAAGTAACAATGCAAGCAAACTAAGAGTTGCCTGCCTTACCTGCAAGACCTGGTGTAGGTAACTATTTTAGGGTTCCTGATTGTGCTTTAATTATATTATATTATCTGTGGCAGGCCAAGCTATGTATCACATAATTATTTTAGACTAAAAGAAAGTGGGTACTTGCAAAGTAAAGTATTTATTTATTTATTTACACATGGAAAACTTACAGCTAATTCTATATATATAAAAATGAACCCCTATTTCCCTTGGTCACGCCATCACGCGTGAACGGCTGGACCGATTTCGCTAATTCTTTTTTTGTTGTGTTCGTTATTGTTAGGAGAAGGTTCTTATGAAAGAAAAAATAAAGAAAATTGCGCGGAAAATTAGAAAATTTAAGAATACATAACCACCATATAAAATAGCTGATCCGACATACGCTTTGTCTAAATTTTGAATTTGGAATACTAATTCGAAAAAAATGTGTTTATTATTCTAATACTGCTGTATAATAATCTTCAATGTTAACTGACGTTTGATATAGAATTGACATAATGCGTACAAATATCGTCCGAGGGTGATTAGTAGACATTCTTCTGAATTAACAAAATGCCCGTTGCTTGGGCCGCGAAAATATTTATGGCGGCTATTTTTTTAATTAGGTCGAAAAATTGATGGTTTATAGTAGGTTCCGTACGTGTAAGTATGGGCCCGGGTGACCTATTAGTGTCGGGAGCTCAGTGGGCGTATGGGGCCCGAATCGAAATGCTTTCCGTTCCCAAAATAATTAGGAGAATTTGATACAGCTAATTGATTCTAATTTCTAAGGCGAAACGAAGTTTGCCGGGACAGCTAGTACAGTATAATATAAGGCAGATTAAATTATCATTTACTTAATTGCTCAGTTATCCACCCAATGCCTTAGACCAGGGCGTTGGAAACGTAAAATATCTCTTCTGGCGAACGTATACGAGCTATTTAAGGATATTCCCATACACTCCTCAAAAGTATTTGAAATGTATAGTCTAGACACATGGGTACAAAATATTAGTACGGACAATATTTGGTGCTACTTGGACGGCAACACTAGGTTTAAATCATCGTTAGGGACTACATATTTACGAGATAAATTTAGTGAAGTTATAAATAACAAATTTGACGATTTTTATAAGATTTACACCGATGGCTCCAAGGAAAAATCTGGTATAGGTGCAGCCTTGTTCGATCCACAGACGAAATCACATTGTAAATTTAAAATTGATACCAATATTTCAATCATGTATGCGGAGCTGTATGCGCTGCTCAAGGCCTTGGCATACATAGGCAGTATCAAACATGACAAATTTGTGGTGTTGAGTGATGCTAGGACCGCGCTTCAACATGTGGCTCGGTGCACCTCAAATTTTCGAGGAGTTCCGATAGCCTACAGAGTTTTAGACTCCTTGTAACAACTTAATAGAGTAAAAAAGTCATTTTACAGTGGATTCCATCTCATACGGGGATATGGGGTAATGAGGAAGCGGACCGTTTAGCAAGAGAGGCTGTAAATGACGGGATTTCCACCCATGTTATGCCACTTTATATAGATACACTCCCAATTCTGAAAGAGAACATTTTCAAACTATGGTCCGACTATTATACAAATCTTTCACTAAGTAAAGGAATATGGTATAGGACAATCTGTTCTGTGCCATTTCAATGTCCCTGGTTTGAGTCATGTAGGTTAGACAGGAGCTCTCTGGTCACAGCCTTCAGAATTCGCTCTGGGCACATTCGACTCAACATGTTTGCATATTTAATTAAAAAGTCAGCATCACCGAACTGCACTGAATGTGGTATGATCGAAGATGTTTATCACATTTTGATGGAGTGTGTCCGGAACGAAGCAATAAGAAGTACCGTTGTCAATAGTACCATTGATTGCCTTATTGATGTAGGTTGGTGCAATACAGTATTAAGCCAACCAGATTCCAGAAGAGCCAAAGAACTGTGCAAATTAGTTAAGTTTGGTGTAGGGGCTAGATCATAAGTTGTTATAGTAAGTAAGATGCATTACGAGGGCGACATGGTCGCTTCTTTCGTGTACCAAGCCCTCTTTAAAAAAAAATAAAGTTTAAAAAAAAAAACCATTTCCCATAATTTATTATATATTATATTTATGGGTGTTCTGAATGGGCCATAAAGCAGACACTCCATAGAATATAAATTCTAAATTGAATAAGCTCCGTCAGTAGGTACTGCAGTGATGAGGACATCACTGCAGTACCTACTGATGAGGGGGGTCACTCATCATGCCATGGTGGGCTAACAGCTTGTGGCTTAGATTCTTAGACAGGTAATGGTCCCATACTGCTGTGGCACTTACAGTTCACAACCTCAGCTTATTCATTTATCAGTAATACGAGTATAGGAGCATGAGTCAATAATTAACAAGTTGCTAATTAACACCTTCCCACTATTATATAGTCAATCATTCTTATCATCCAGTACAAAAAAATAGTTATGTATTAAAAAGCTGTACATGTTGCTGTGTAAAGTACTGGGCTACTGGGGATTTCTGATCCCATTTCTGCTGCTCAGTGTGATCATCCACCCACTTTCTAATTTGTAAAAGAATTTTCAAAATATGTTCAATAGATCCAGAGAATACCTCCAACAATGTCACAGACACACAAACTTTACCTTTTCCTAATAATGGTATAGATAGTATAAATTTACTCACTGAGGCTCATTCGTCCGCCGAAGATCGAGCCTTTGTCGAAGGCGTCCTTCCATTTGAAAGGGATCTGCACCTCCTGCGGCGGGATCTTGGCCTCCAGAGACACCAGCTGGTCATAGTAGCTGCACACAACACAAGCACACTTAGCGACACAAGGCAGCGCGAGCGCGCGACAACGATCTTAATTGACTTGAGATACTTTGTTTGTGTGAGTCAAGTGGTGACATCATTGTTTATTTCACTTGTAAATTGCCTCTTAGAGTCACTTTCTCACATTTTAGATTTCTTTCGTATAGCTATAATTCAAATTGGTGAGTCATATCGCGTTGACAAAGTATTTACCTGTAGATAACATCCAGCGAAGACTTCTCGAACACTTTCCACACGGCGCTGGCCCTTAGGCGGCTGAGCTCGTTGAGGGCGTCGGTGTAATCTTCATGACTTTCTCCGGTGTTGTAAGTAGAGTGAATGAGATTTTTCAAAGGTTTTACTATATCTACGTCCGAAGATTTTTTTAAAGGTACAAATATCAACTCAGCCATTTCTGTGTCTGATTGCAGCTTGTGAAATACATTTACATTATAACATAATGACAAGTGATAAATCTGACAAACAAAACTGACATTAGTGACAACAACTGTCAACGTCAACAGTCAACATCGTCTTGTAGCACAGGGTGGCCCTATTCAACATATACAAATTTTAGTTATACATATATGAGGCTAACATGAGACAGACCATGAAACATCACTTTGTCTCTTTTTTTCTAATATACAGTTTTGCCTGTAAAAAAGAGACAAAACATTTAAGTTATTTCTCATTTCGGAAAATGAGTGTATAGATTTGACAGCGTGCCGAGTTTTGGCACAATCCATGAATGATTTGTTACACTCATTCATTACTTTACTCTACACGAAACTACAAGAGGCATGATAGTGATGTACTCCAACAAATGATTTGTCGACGAAAATACTCTTTTTTCACATAATAGTACAAATTAACTAATAGCTGGTACAGATAACTCACTGTCTGGAAAATCAACAATCTAACTCAGTTAAGTTCCTTAAGTTAGGGAGATTAACCTCTGCATACCTACAAATTTATCGGCCTACGGTTATTATCATTTTCTTACTTCGCAGTCGCTCGGCCACAGCCCGCCATAAAACTAAAACCCGACTACCGAAAAATCACGCTCTAAAAAGTGACAAACAAGAAAATATCAAGGATAGCCGTAGTCGTATGCCACTTATCCTTGGAATATATTGTTTTGTTAGAGTAAGTGGCATACGACCACGGCTATCCTTGATATATTCTTGTTTATATTATATATATATTTTTGATAGCATTTTTCTATACTCCTAAATATAAGATATCGACAAATATTACGATACTAGAAGCTACAGCCCTAACGTAGTAACCGTCGGCCATACGTTCATTCACGAAAATGGAACGTAGGTTTACACGCCTAATCTGTAGGTATGGCCTATCTACTAAGCGCGCGAGCGTTCTTCCTATATCTATGTCTTGTAGCAACACTAGCAACTGTTTAGTGCCGTGGTTTAGTGTATCTTCACGGGTATTCTTAGTCTATGCTAGCAACACCAACACACAGAGGCCTTTCCATTCGATAAGAATGAATTGAACTGAACCTTAATTGAACATTAAACATAGATATGCGATTTTTTTTTCTGAAATTTGATGACTGGTGACTAAAATTTTAGATAAGTTGCTGCTGGGTTACATGTGAAATGACCATCGTTAGTGGATCCTCTTTTTGTATCTGAGGAATATAAACATAACACTTCGCTCCTCCTCACACTTTCTGAGGATAATGTACCTCCGCGTTGCGGAGCACTGAACACGTTAGTAGCGGCTCTGGTACCTAGCGGGTGAACCTAGTTTTTCCTGTTTTGTGGGTTGAACTGATCCAAATGTTTATCTAAAATGTGCTCAAAAAGGTACACACAGCAGGTGGGTAGGTACCATAAATAATCTTAAATGCTTTCAATTGTTTTCTAAATGTTTGTCAATTCATTTTAATGTCTGACTAGTCTTATTTCGTTTACAAAATTAACAAAAATATGCAAAATTGTTTGTAACATTGTGTTTTTTTTCGAAATTAAAATGGTTATTAAAAACACGCCAGTACCAATCGCGTAAGTGTTTCCTTATGCTCTTCAATACGATTCAAAAATGGTTGTCATTTCCATAAAAATCCCGTGGCCCGTGGCCATGAGCATATACCTACCTACATCACAGTTTCTTGTAAAAACGTTATCTACCAAGTCATCAACTCGATACCTTAACCGTAGATAATAATGATTACTGGTGAGTGGTGATCACAATCAATGTACCGAATCACCGGCTCGTCCTGAGCATTGCAGGTTAGTGCTTGTGCCTATACCATACTCAATAAAAAATGGAGTTAGGTAGGTAGGTGCCTACTACTTTCAAAGCATTTTCTGATAAATTACATTAAATGAAAATCGGCGTGTAGTGAGAGTCCAATCGGAATCGGCATAAAGAAGGTTGGTCATGCGCGGTGCACGTTCGCAGTCCACGGCGACTCGCGCGAGAGCGAGCGAGTCAGCCCGGAGAGGCCGCGCCGGCTGCCCGCGTCGCCCGCGCGCCCCCGCCGCGCCCGTCCCGCGCCACCGCTCCCCCCGCTCCTCAGGTGAGTGCCGAGGCCGCCGCTATCTGTTGCTCTCACAATCAATACAGATGTAGTGTGCTTGTGTTTTGATGAGCACGACTAACGTGGCTGTCGGGCGTGCATCGCACTACGCCGAGTGCACTGTGTCGTCTAGTGCGACGGTCCCTTCGCGTCGAGTGTTTACGTTTTGATTTATTCGTACCTGTGGCAAATGCTCACTTAGTGGTAGGTGATTATAAAAATAACTAACTATATATAACTACATCCTTATCGTACCTAGTATGAGAAATTGTCGTTAGCTAGGCGAGACAGAGCAGAGCCCTGAGCGGTACAAACACGCAGTTAGCGGGCGTCCATTAAGAACAGTACGAGTATCGACCACCGCGCACCTACGACGCACCACGCACGAGGCGGGCCAGTCGCGGCGCCCCGCAGGGCTGCCGAGCGTGCGACGCTCTGGTTGTGTTGTGTCGCGCCCGCCGCCGCCGTCGCCATGGCTCCGCGCCGGTGCACGGTGCACGGTGCCCGGCGTGCGGTGGTCGATAGCTCGCAGCGCCCGCTCGTCTCACTCGCCACTCGTTGGTTTTGCTTGGATTGACCACGACAAACTGTCCACGTCTCCACAATGAAGCGATTTTGTGCCACACACTACAACAAACAATACACAGGGTAGAAGATATTTAACCTCATCTGGAGGGAAAGTAGGTACTCTAGATACTACGTCTCAGATCTACTCACCTAGTCGTAAGGTGCCCCAATAGAGAAAATCTCTCGCCATCGTGCATCGGTTGCCCTGAGCAAGTTATCGCGTGGAGGTTTCCGATTAAGCACCCGATATTACGTGTACCCACGGTGTACCCAATAAAGTTACATTACCAGAAACAAAGTTTAGTCCTTTAGTAGGTGCTCATTCTAAGAAATAGTTGGCTTCAATATATCTTTATTGTTGACTAGCTTTTGCCAGCGGATCTGCCCGCGTGGAAGTCGGATTTTATTAAAATCGCTCCCGCCGTTTAGACGTGAAAGAGTAACAAAACCCATCCATCCATACTTATAAAGTTTCGCGTTTGTAATAAGTATTAGTAGGATAACGCACAAATATTATCCTATGTGTATGATACCAAGAAACTTTCGCGTTTTTAGAGGTACGCGAAAGTTCCTTGAGTTAAGTTAAGTGACGTATCTGTTGGCATCGAATTTATAAAAGTTGCATTGAATTTACTGAATTGGCGAAATGTGGGCGCTAGCACCTCTGCCAACCCCTTCGGGGAATACAGGCGTGAGTTTATGTTATGTTATGTTACATTGAATTTATAAGTTTTGATTTCTGGGATTTCCTTTCATTTAATTGACCATGTTTGTTAGATGAATTTGGTCCTTAGATATTATTGAAACTATCGATGGATGCCTTGAAAATACAGCATGTTATTTTTTCGAGTTAAGTATACTTAGTAGGTTCGATGGCCGTGTGTGTCGATTCGAAAATCTTTGATGCAGTTATGTTTCATATTACAAATAAAGTAATGTCTCCTGGGCGAGTAACTCGCTATCTCCAGTATGTAGAGCAGTTCCGTCCCCCGCCTGGGCCGTCGGCGCGGGGCGCTGGGCGCTGGGCGCACGATGTTGCACATGACCTTGCCTTTAGACGTCCACGATCAGCTGGCACCAAGTGTGACGGATCTGACGAAGAATCCTGCTCCACGGGCTAATAACTACTCGTAATATGTTTGTTCAAAATTCAGTTTTGATCTAATCTCAATTGCCAAATGATGTCAAATGAATTTTGAATGTGTTTATATAAGAGAATTGCCGTTCTCTTCTTTATCGTTTTATCGTGAAAACTCACTATTTGATCCTAAGCCAGTCACTCGTTGATGTCTCTAGTTTGAAATCCGTGCATCTGTCGTCGTAGCTCCTCGTAGCACCTCGTAGCTGCTCGCAGTGGTAACCGATATCGTAACCACACACAGTGTGCCGTAACTATGTAATAAAGCAGATATTTCGGCTAAGTAGGCTCTCTGTCTTTTACCTACTCACATGCTGCCGCGCGCCGGGCGCGTTGTTGCAGGAGCCGCGGCCGCGCGCCGCCGGAGCGCGACGTGATAGTGCTGCGCCCCACGACTGCGCCCGCCTGCTCGCGCAACCCCAGTCGGTACGTGTGCCCTCGTGTGCGCTAGCACTCGATCAAAAACAGTTGCCCCACTAAAGTGTTACTTAGGTAGTATCAGTACCTACCGCAAGGCATGCGACGCAGCGACACCGCCGCGCGCGACAGCATGCCTCCTGTCCGTGTCAGGATCGTAGTCTAGCTCCACGTGAAGTGCTTATTTAGGCACAGCGACAAACCTATAGGGACCTATACAATTGGATTAACAATAAACCCTGGAGGTGGCGCTGCAATCGGGTTGTAGGAGTAGTTTATTAGTTTGCACTGAGCAACATTGGTTGAGTGCAGTGGCAGTTGGCGCTGCGTCTGCTCCTGGCTCGGGGCGGCGGCGGGAGGTCGCGTCCCTCTGCTAGCTCTTAACCGCTGATAATCTCATCTCAATATTTATTTCTATCTTCTATTTAGACTATTATGTAAATATGTGTAATAAATACTTAATTGTAAATTGGAAATATTTGTTCGCAGTGGATACAAAAACTAAGTACTGGATTGATCTTGATGCGGTTTTCTGTTAGAAAGGTCTTGTTCAGACTTAAAATCTTACGTTTGTTGGATTGCAATCCGTTGAGTAAAACCGTAAATTATTTGTGTGCCCAGTTTTCCAGAAAAAATCGTAAGATAAACCATAAAACCCATTTGAGATCTATTTTTCAAGATCTTCTGTCGAATCGACGGCGCCTCAACTCTCAGATTCTATGTTCCCAGTGTGTCGCCATCTGGATTGCATTTTCGCAGGCGCTTATAAGTTCCTCTGCTGTACAAGTGGATGGGCATGCAGCACATGGTAGCAGGGACATGCTCTGTTGAGTACTTAACTCCACACTCACACCGCAGGTCCCATCTTGACCGATTTTCCTTGCTTCGACCGACTTGTGTCCGAAGTCTGTTTAGGGACTTCCACCTGATCCAGGCGAGGTCATGCCCAGGGGGCAAACTCTCCGACAGCGGAACGAAAGGGGTTGGTGGCGAGCTCTGCGCTCTGCATAGATCCACCCTGGCCGGGGAGGGATCGCCATCGGCGGGTGCAACGCACGCCCAGTAACTCTTTCGGCTTTTCAGCCTTTTTGGCACGTGATGGAGGCCATGCATGGGATGTCGTTGATCCCGTTCCAGCTTGCCCCTCTCCATGGATGATACCAGGTTTCTGCGTAACTTGTCCAGGGTAAGTCCCAGGTATTTGGGGTGTGAGCAGTGTGCAATTTCAACATCGCGGCACCGTATTTTCAGCTCTCGCTTTGCCAGCCCATTGCTGAGGTGGAAGGTGCACGACTGCGATTTTGCTGGGTTGGGCTTCAAGGCATTACTAACGTAGTAGCGGCTTAGCTCCTCTTTATGCCATCTTGGAACAAGGGCTCTCTTGGAACCCTACAAACATGGATTTCACTTAAAGCTAACCCGGTTTTTTGTACCTACGTGCGCAAATCCCCACGGACACCCTCCCCGCCTACTAAAACGCACGCCGTCCATGAGTCGTTGTGCAAAGCCGAAGGTAAGGTTATCAGGCATTATCCCACGGAGTCCCTAACTCGTCCCCGGGTATAGGCAGGCGCGTAACGTGTGCCGCCGCCGCCGTGGCCTGCTCTGCTGGAGGTCATTCTGCGACCTCGGCCGCTCGAGTTGTCTCAGTTCGCGGGCAGCGCGGTCCGCAAGTCTCCTTCACCCCGGTCCCACTTCCGCCTTCCCGAGCATCACTTGCTCGTAGAAGGAAGCGCCCGCTACCCACGTATCCGCGCAACGAATCATCGCCGCGTGCAGGGTGGCAAGCGTGAAAGCCCTCACTCCCAGGGCCGCCACCAGCTCCCATCTCGGCGTCTCCCGCACTGGACACTCAGTGTCAGGAGCTTTTGCTTTTTTTTTTTGTGCGGAAATCCCCTCGGATCCCCCCCTGCCGGAGCTGGAAGGGGAGGTTATGTCGGGCGACTAAAACCACACGCCGACTGTGGGTCGTGGTGCTAGGCCGGAGGTGAGGTTGTCATCGACATTTGCCTCGCACCCCGGCTGACCCAGGGCCATCCCTTACGGTCTAGCCCTCCTCGGGAAACTAGCACTCCTCGGGAGCGTGTGCAGCCCGAGCTGACCCCCTTTGATATCTAAAAAAGGAAATTGCATCCTCTGACAGATGCACGCTAAGCCCAAAACAATTTTAGATTACCATGGACTACATATTAAACCTACCTTGTGATTTTTTGACAAACGTGAACCATCCTTATTTCGGTCTACAACGTATCCTTGTACCAAACATCTAACCATTCTACACAAACCTTCATATTTAAGTACATATAACATTAAAATAATCAGCAATAGTAGGACTGGCAGGACGTGACTGACTGGGTGTGTCCGTGCGCAGGTCGGCACGAGCACAAGCTCGCGAGCCGGACGACGTGATCGACCTGGGCGCGCCGCGCCGCCTGCGCGCAGCCCCGGGCCCGCGCCCGCCGCTGCAGCGCCCCTCCTACGTGCCCAACCCGCGCCTGTGAGTAGCGCGCCCTCCCCCCTCCCCCCAGCCGAGCCGCGGTGAGCTACAGCGCGTGTGCTGTTGCGCGCAGGTACCCCGGGCCCGAGCGCGCCAAGCCGCGGGCGCCGCTGCGCCAGGTGGACAGCCGCGGCGGCGGCGAGGGGCGCGGGCGGCGGCGCAAGCGCGCGTTCCGGCGCGTGGTGCCCAACCCGCGCCTGTACCAGCCCGCCGCGCGCCGCGAGCCGCCGCCCGCCGTGCCGCGCGCCTCCTGGGCGCCGCCCGCGCCGCCCGCGCGCCTCGACACCGCGTCGCGCGCCGCCTTCCGCCTCAGCGAGCAGCGCCGCGCGCCTGCCCCGCTCGCGCCGCCCGCGCCGCCGCTCGTGGTGACGCTGCCGCCGCTAGCCGCCGCCGTGACGCACCAGTACCGGCCGGCCAGCGCGCACTTCCAGCTGCGCTCGCTGGACACGGAGTCTGGAGAGTCGACGCCGCTGGTCGGGCGCCTTACCCTGCCCGCCCGCGCCGCGGTGCCGACGATGGACGCCGGAAACAGAAAATCGGCCAGTCCGGAGGACTGCTCCGACGGAAACGAGACCCTATCGGCGCCGAGCGAGTTCTTGGCAGAGGTAAACTTGCACCGATATCGATCCTAAACTAATACTTATCTACTCGTATGGCCACGTCGGGGCTCGTGGCCGAATGATTCATATCTATAGCATCCTATAGGAACTGTGAAGAGTTGTGCACGACTAGGGCTTGTTTCAGTTCCTGTCCGCTATAATGCGGCGCCAGTACGCGGAGGCGCTCAAATACTGCCGCCTCATCCTGCAGTACGAGCCCCACAACGCCACCGCGCGGGGCTTCTACCCGCTGCTGCAACAAAAAGTGCTGGCGCAAAAACGACCAGGTGAGCTCTCATGGTCTGCTCAAATAAATTGCAGTTTACTTATGTATTATAAGTTCATCCAAGAATCTAATTTTGTACGGAACCCTCGGATCGTAAGTCCGACTCGCACTTGACCGGCCTTAATAGTACGCGATGGAGCTTCATCTCGTTTGCCGTGGGTATTTTCACTCATTAGTGGTGATTCACTTCAGGCTCCTGCTCCGCTTTACCGAAAACACTAGACTAGACTTGTTTGTAGACACCTGGTCTGAAGAAACTGCTCGCCTCGTTGTTACAGACGCGGAGTGTCCACGCGGCAGCTCCAGCGAGGAGGCCAGCGCGCCCGCTCCCGCCGCGCATGTACGTATGGTCGCGGGGCGCTGCGCATCCATTGACCGTAGCCACCGCGCACATCGGGCCGGTCGCGCTGTGGAGCCCGCTATACGAGCCGATCCAGGCCTCTCGGTATAAATGGATACGCAGCTTCCTAGGCGTGCTCGTCTCGGCGGTGGGCACTCGGCACACTTGTCACGTTGGCGTGTCGGCAGGAGATGATGGAGCAGGGCGGCGACTCGTCGGAGGAGTCGGAGGGCGAGGGCGGCGCGTCGCAGTCGTACTCGCGCTCGGGCGACTCGTGCCGCTCGCAGTCGTCGCTGGAGCTGGACTCGTCGGAGGCGCCGGGCCACTCGTCGCCGTCGCTGTCGCCGTCGCGCCGCACGGAGCGCACGGAGCGCACGGACAGCGCGTCGGCCGGCGCCTGGGAGAGCACGGGCAGCGCCTCGCGCTCCGACACCGACGACAACGGCAACGCCTGCGCGCCCGCGCCCGCGCCGCTGTGCGCCGGCGACCTGGCCAACGACAACGCCGACCTGGTGCGTACCGCGCGGTGGGGGGGTACGTCCCGCGCGGCGGAGCTGACGAGCGCTCTTGTTGCAGGCCGAGGCGAGCGCGCTGCAGCGCCTGCGCGCGCAGTTCACGTGCTCCATCAAGTGAGCGCGCAGTCGCCGAGTCCGTGTCGTGTGGGGCCGCCGTCATGTGGCGTGCTCCGTCTGCTGTATCTCGTTATTAATAACTTATTCTTAGTCGCCCCTCTCCCTGAAGCCCGGCCCCGTGGCGGCCCCGGTGCTGAGTGTGAACGTGCTCTATCGACCGACCGCTCGCCGCCGTCCTCACATATCTATCACAACATTAGGACGGCGTCGAAGCACCCAACGAGAGTAAATGACACAAAAATACCCGCGTCTACGTAATATTTTGTCCCCAGTGAACGAATCATATAATATAACAATAGATGTGAGCCTCTGTGCAGCCGACGGCCTAGCGCTCGCCGCCGAGTGCCGCAGAGCTGAGTGTAACGAGAAGACTGAATGAAGTGTCGTCTAGTGAGTAGTAGAGTTTATCGCTGTATCGACTATCCTTTAGGCCTCTGAAGTAACGCCGTACTTCCGTACTCGGGCGCACTGCGTGCAGCGCAGCGCGCCGCCGCGTCAGTGAAATATTATTATACTGTACTTGGATTATATTATATACTTATTCTCTGTTTGTATGGAAATATAAAATTGTTAAAAATGAGTTCGCTTTTCTTTCATTTTGTCAATAAAAAATAAGTACCACTAAATACCTAGTAGACCATTCAGGAACAGATTACTGCAGCTTTTTTACATTCCAGGGTGCAAATAGACATGTTGACAAAACAAGATCTCAAAACAACTATATGCATAACAAAATAAGATAAAGCCTGACACATTATAACTTTATGTAAAATATAACCCAGGTACCTAATTTTTAATTCCCAGTCCCCTTGTGTTTAGCCTAGCTATTCATAAGGCGATCCGAGGTCTCAAATCTGCCCTCAACGTGTGGTACCTGGACGATGGCACGATCGGGGGCAAACCGGAAGACGTGCTACAGGATCTGGTGTTAAAGACATGGGTCTAGAGGTGAACCCCTCGAAGTGCGAGTTTTTCCCGCTGTTTTCTCGTGGACCCACGAATTTGTTCCACTAGTGGGACCACGAGGGAGAGTTATTTCTCGTAGACCCACTACTTATTAATCCCACTAATTTGTCTCACTGGTAGAACCAGGAGAGAGAATTATTTCTCGCAGACCCACTCACTCATGGCACTGATTTTCGTAGATGTGTGATTGAGTGAGCACCCTTCCGAACTAGTGTCGCAGTGAAACCGACTTCAAAGTAATTCGCAATAAACAATGCATATTTATGTGATAGCAGCAATGATATTACATATAAAAAAGAGGCAGATATGTTATTACAGTGGGCCTGGTGAAGACGCGAAAACTTCCCATTTAGTATATGTCTGGCAAACGCCGAGTTGTCACGTATGTAAGCGCATAATGAAATTGCAACAAAAATGCCATCGTATGTTTTTAAAAAGTGTACAAATTACGACATTAAATTAATAAAATACGAGGGATCTCCTATCACATGTAAGTACATACAATATTACCGATTTATCAGTGTATTTCATTAAAATTGGTTTAATAATATTTTTAAAATAATGGCGGCAGAGAAAAAAGACAGAAACACTTTTTGATATGAGTACGACAAGCCGACAAGGACACAACAACCACTGCTTGCATAGATTATCAGTACAGATGCGACATAGGGTAATTTTCACTTTACTGCCTATTGCGGAGTAAGTAAAAGCTGTTTTACCAGTTGGAACAAGATTAATTTATTTGCTATTTACACACTCTTATATACTAATTATTCTACATGATTTTACTGAGATTTAGAGTGGGGTTTTACTCGTATAAGTTTAGTGCTGACATTATTGTTTATTGATACGTGTTGTTTATATAATATTATTTCCTAGTTATAGTGTACTTTGCCTATGACGCATAGCACGTCATAGTACTCCCCCCTTTATAAAAATGTTTGCTGATGTTGTACTTTTTCTGCAGTTGGTTACACTTGTTGCATTTCCTTGATTATTTTGTTTATCTTTTTGTCCATGACTTTGTTAGTTTTCTGTACGAGTCTGGTGATTGTTATTATTATTGCTGCTAGTATAATTATAGCGATGAGTACTCCGATCCAGATTTTTATTTTTTCAATTTCTGCTGCCATGTGTGTGTTATTTTCTTCCTTTTCTGCCAGGTTATTGTTCTGCACCATGTTTATTTGTTCCTTTTCGTGGGTTTGACTGCTTCCCATCTTGTGTGTTGTTTCTTGTGGCTTGCTGTGGAGTGACTTTTATTTTCATTTTGCCCTTTTTATATCATTGTTTGAAACGGACGGTGGGTCGTGATATTCTTCCCGCACGTGTTCTTTTTATGTTTTGAATTGGCTCTGCCTTATCTTGCTCTTGATTTTGAGCTTCTATCTTGTCGTCGCTCGTCGTGAATGCTGGCTTTAGCCTGTCAATCGACACGTTCACTTCCCTGCCGTTTCGCTTGATCGTGACT
The DNA here is from genome assembly GCA_914829495.1 of Eilema sororculum. Taxonomy (NCBI): domain Eukaryota; kingdom Metazoa; phylum Arthropoda; class Insecta; order Lepidoptera; family Erebidae; genus Eilema; species Eilema sororculum. Next base: position 24,901,957 of record OU618545.1, on the reverse strand, counting down.
ATTTTGTTGTCACGTTTGACTACGAGAAACGGTCCGTCGTAAGGTGGTGTGAGCGTAGGACGTAGCTTATCGCATCGTAGAAATACGTGTGTACAGTCGGCTAAGCGTGGGTGTACGAATATGTTTTTGTTTGAGCTTTGTCGTTGTGGAATTGACGTCATGTGCGTTATGTTATCTTTAATTTTTTCCACAAACTCTGCGTATGTTGTGTTTTTAGACCAGTCGCCAAAATATGCTGCTGGTAATTTTATTGTTGTTCCGTAGACCAATTCGGCTGCTGAGTATCCAGTGTCTTGTCGAATGCTGGTACGTATCCCGAATAATACCGATGGTAATTCTTTCGTCCAATTTTCGGTATTTCCTCTTGCCATCAAAGCTGCTTTCATGGTTCTGTGCAGTCTTTCTACTTTGGAGTTTGATTGAGGGTGATATGGTGTAGTACGGATTTTTTGTATACCCAGGAATTTGGTTAGGCTTCTGAATAGCTCAGACTCGAATTGTCGTCCTTGATCCGTTGTTATATAATTGGGGCATCCAAAACGTGTGATCCAGCCATCGTATAGGGTTTTGGCTACAGTTTCTGCTGTGATGTCCGAAATAGGATATGCTTCTGGCCATGACGTACAACGATCGATCATAGTGACGATGTATCTTTTGTTTTGTGATGTCGTTAGGGGGCCCACAATGTCTATGTGTATGTGGCTAAATCGTTCTGCTGGCATAAATTTGCCCAGGGGTGATACTGTGTGCCGCTGAACTTTTGATTGCTGGCATTGTAAACATGTTTTGCACATTTCGTAAATGTCTTTGTGCATGCTAGTCCAGACGTATTTTGCGGTTATCAACTTTTTTGTTGTGTTTTTCCCTGGGTGGCTCATGTTGTGAAAACTATCAAAAATTGTTTTTCTGAACTTTTGTGGTAGGTATGGCCTTGTTGTACCGGTGGATATATCACAATAAATTTTGGTATTATTGTTTTGTATTGGTACCCGTGCCATTTTTAGTGACCTATTTTGTTTTAGTTTTGTTAACTCCGGGTCACTGTCTTGGTATTTTTTTACCTCTTGCCAGTTGAGAATTTGGGGTAGTTCTATTGTTTCTATTACCCGTGATAGTGCGTCGGCTACCACGTTTTCGCTGCCCGTGACGTGCCTTATGTCTGTGCAGAATTGTGCAATATATTCTAGGTACCTTATTCTTCTAGGGGATTCATCCACTGATTGCTTCTTGTCGAATGCATGAATCAGTGGCTTATGATCCGTGTATATTGTAAATGTGCGACCTTCTATTAGTCGTCTAAAGTTTTTTATTGCCATGTAAATACCGAGTAGTTCTCGATCGTATGTGGAATATTTTGTTTGTGTCTCGCTTAACCCTTTTGAAAAAAATGATACGGGTTTCCATTTTCCTTGAACTTTTTGTTGAAGTACGGCGCCTACACATTTTAAACTAGCGTCTGTCATAATGGCTAGTGGTGTGTCTGTTTCCGGGAATGCGAGTGTTGTGACATCTCTTATGTCCTGTTTGCAGTGTTCGAATGCTTGGTTAGCTTCCGTATTCCACTCGATTGGCGTATTGTCATTCTTTTTGGAGTTTATTAAGTATTTGTTGAGCGGAGCTTGGTGTCTGGCGGCGTGTGGAATGCTACTTCTGTAGAAATTCATCATTCCCAAAAATCGACGTAGCTCCTTTACCACCTTTGGTTTTGGGTATTCGTTTATTGCTCGTACTTTCTCAGACGTGGGGGTGATTCCTTGGCTCGTTATATGATAACCTAAGAAATCTATCTCTGTCTTTTCGAATTCGCATTTGCTCGTATTGATTGAGATGCCGTTTTTACTTAGGCGATTGAATACTTCCTCTAATTGAACGTAATGTTGTTCGGTATTTTGACTTGCTATGAGTATGTCGTCCACGAAGACATATATGTAGTCCAGGTCTCTGAACAGGGAGTCCATAAACCTCTGGAACGTTTGAGCTGAATTTCTGAGGCCAAATGGCATGAAATTCCAGTGAAATAAACCCATTTGCGTGATTATTGCGGTCTTCTCTGGTTCCGCAACAGGGATTTGGTGGAACGCCTTCTTTATATCAATTTTGCTGAATATTGTTTTTCCACTGGCGATGTATGTAAAGTCTAACAGTCTTGGCAAGGGATATCTGTCGGGAACTGTTATTTTATTTAACGCGCGGTAGTCTCCGCACGGTCTCCATTCCCCATTCTTTTTCTTTACCATGTGGAGAGGCGATGCCCAAGGACTACTGGAAGGTTCTAATATTCCTAAGTTTATTAGCTCTTGGAATTCCTTTTTTGCTGCCTTATATTTGTCGGGTGGTAGTGGGCGCGCGCGGGCATAAACTGGAGGACCTTTTGTTATGATGTGATGCTGTATTCCATGCTCTGTGGGTTTTTTAAATGGTCCTGGTCTAGTGACGTTTACGTATTTCTCTAGCAGGTGCTTTATATGTTCGGGTAATTTCGCGTCGATGGATCTAATTGAAGGCATGTGTGTTTCTCTTGCAATTTTCGCAGGCGTCGTTAATTTTGTTTCTTGGTCGATCAGCCTTTTGCCGTATAGATCCACTAATAATCTGTGGTGCTCTAGGAAATCAGCTCCTAAGATAGGCATTTTTACATCGGCGATTACGAACGTCCAAGTAAAAGGTCTGCGTAACCCCAGATTTAGCGTTAATGTGCTTTCGCCATAATTTTCAATAATTGACCCGTTTGCGGCATACAGTTTGTAGTTGCTCGCGTTTTTCTTACCCTGTGCGTTTTGTAATACAGAAATATTTGCTCCCGTGTCTACTAAAAACCTATAACCACTGTTTGAGTCGGTTATAGTTAGACGGTTGGCGGGTTGTATGGCACAGAGTCCTGCGCTAGTTCTCGTTTCCCGAATTTTTATCGGTTTTATTTATCCACGAGCACGGCTGATCGCATTTATATGCTTTTGTTTTGAATCGTCTGTGATAATAACATAGCCGTGTACGTGACCGTGAGCGTGATTGCGACCTTGCTCGGAATTTGCTGCGTTGCATCGGTCGGCGATTACTCATACCGCGGAGCACGTTTATTTCAACTCGCATAGCTGCAATTTGTGACGTCAGCATTGTTATTAAGTAAACGTCGGCGGGTTTCTGTGACGAGTTGTTTGTTTTGGTTTTATAGCGCATATTTTCATAAATTCGGTCCGCCATTTCGCATAATTTTGTGAGGTCGAGGTCTTCGGAGACTGCCAATATGGAGGTGATTGATACCGGAAGCTGTCTGAACCATAATAATCTGATGGTATCTTCGGTCATTTTGTCGCAGCTGGCTTCTTTCATTTTTCTCAACAGCTGTGATGGTGTTGAGTCACCTAGGTCCATCTCCGATAGCAATTTGTGGAAGCGTCGTTGTTCGCTTTCCTCATAGCACGCAATTAATCTTTCCTTGATTTTAAGGTACTTGTCTGCGTTTGGCGGTGACGTCAGGATGTCGCTAACCTGATGTATGACCTCTTTTGGTAATTTTGCGATGACGATATTATATTTATATTCATCACCTTGTTTTTGGGAGGCTACGATGGCCTCGAATTGCGCGAACCATAAGCGCGGTGAATCTGTCCAAAACGATGGTATTTTCTCCGTAATGCTAATTGCAGCCACCACCTGGCTGTCGCTGATTGATTCAGCTGATGTGCCGGGGTTTTTTGACGGTGTTCCGGCTGGAGTTATCGGTGCCATGATTGCGTTTAGCCTCTTGAAATTTCAGCTGGTTAGACCCGCTTGTGGGAAGCCAACTGAAATGTGCTATTTCGCTGATGGTGGTGGTCGGTAAGCTGGTGGGCTGTTGGGTGAATTTTCCCAAATATAGCTCCACAGTGATCTGTGATAGTTCCTAGGTTTGCTGCTGAAAACCTTTTCAGGGCTGCAGTTGGCCTGCAATTATATCAGCACTAGGAAATCACGTCGGGGTCACCAATATTGCGGAGTAAGTAAAAGCTGTTTTACCAGTTGGAACAAGATTAATTTATTTGCTATTTACACACTCTTATATACTAATTATTCTACATGATTTTACTGAGATTTAGAGAGGGGTTTTACTCGTATAAGTTTAGTGCTGACATTATTGTTTATTGATACGTGTTGTTTATATAATATTATTTCCTAGTTATAGTGTACTTTGCCTATGACGCATAGCACGTCATACTGCCTACTAAAGTAATAATTGACATGTTGTTCAGTTTTATATGTTATTTTAAATTCAGTGACAAAATTTTTGTTTTATTTATTTGTTATCCTTTAAATAATTGTAATAACCTAAGTTTTTTTTCAAGGTTTCCGACTAATGAAGTTCGACTTCAAGAGTGGATTGCAATTGTTAGGGAACAACGAAATGAGTTTGACTGGACACCTTCAAAAAGCAGCAGAATTTGTAGCAATCACTTTGAAGCCACTGAGAGATACCTATACTTCGAAATAAGGTCGAACATTGCTGAGGAAGAATATAAATAATTGACAAATATTCCAATGTTTTTCGAAATATACCACTGTTCGGCTTCATTCTGCACATAAAAATAATCCCGATATAAAAAAACTTTCTAAGAGGCAGAAAAGAAATAAATTAAATTCATTTGAAGGCGTTTAATTTTTTATTATAACGTCATTGCGTCACTATGGTTTTATTTTCAAGAAGTTTCTTTATTATCTTTTTTAATTGTTATCATTTTCCGAAGTAAATAATGACTTATTATTTTTTCATCGAATTTCATTTCTTGCCTACCAAAGAAATACCCCTTCTGTTCAACAAAATCATAATCTATGCTAAAAAGCCATCCTAGAACGAACGAGACGATTGCAGTCCGAATCATTCCGAATTATAGCTATCTTTTTTACTCACGTGCTTATCCCATCTTTCGTACTACTTTAACGCTAATTGTCAACTATTGAGCACTAACACACTGCTGGATCAGATTTGAGGAGTCAGTTACTATTAACGTAACATATCTTGTATAAAATATCATTGGATAGCAGCAATTGTGATAGCAGCAATCACGGTCGATTTTCTGTCTTTTTTTGAAGAGTTCCGTTGTCTGTCTCTGAAACTCTTCATCAGATCTACATGAAATTTGTATGGGACCATTTCGGAATAAACCTCTTCCGAACAAAAAATAATTTCAAATCCTAGTCTATATATCACGGAGTTATGCCCGTACATACATAAAAAAATATATAAACATCCGAGTTAAGAAACTTCCTCCTTTTTTGAAGTCGGTTATGTAAGCATTGCGGTAGAAATAGAACAGTAATTCATGTGATTATATAAATATACTATAATTACTACAATCATTTATTAACTTAATTAATATTATATAATTTATTGATTAATATTTGCATCGATATTAATAAATATCGATACAAATATATTAGTGAGCTGGCAACATCGTAAATGAGCGGCGATGCGCGCGCGAATGTCAGGATTACGAGATAGCATTTGGTGACGACCAGTTGTCTGTATAATAATTTTTACAAGGAATAAATCTATTTATATTATAATAATCCTGTAGTTTTTCTGAGTTGGAGACCCCGATCCTTCAGCTCAGAAGTGGGGTAAATTAGGCCCACAGCATATTTTGTGAAAAATCGTAGCAAGATTTTTTTTTTGCTACCCTCTCGGTGCAGTGTGATCATTTTGTTACTTTATTTCTTCAAAAGAAATACAGCTTCATTACGAATGGAGGGAATCGTCACGCCGCCGATTCAAGATAAAGTGACGAATATTGAATCACGATCAAGAAGGAGAAAATGTCGCAGCAAAGAACGCACCTTGCAAGTGGAAAAACAAAGTAAAAGGCAACGTTCTAGTTATAGACACTCGTCGGAAACGAGCGTTAGTACTGATACGAATCGGATAACTTATTCTTCTAAGCGACGGAAGTGTCGTTCTCGTGAGCGCCGTAGCAGCGGCTTACGTGAGCGCCGAAGCAAACGTGTACGTGAGGATTCAAGCAGCTGTTCTTCTGGACGGAGAAGCAACTCGAAATCCCTGAGACGAAGACGTAGAAGCAGTTGTTCTCGAGACATCCGGAGTACATCACGTATGCACCGGAGCCTTCACCGCCGGGTTCGTCGGAAAAGCCGTCGTCCCGAGAAGCGCAGCAGTCGATGCCGAAGCCGACGTCAGAGTGATCGCACTTCACGTAACAGTCGAAGGTACAGTGACACTTCGAGTGAGGAGTATGATAGGCAACCTTCGCGGCACCGTCAGGTACGTCATTCCACGAGTAAGAATAATAATTCGACATTGATATCTGAGTTAGTTAAGTCAATAGTGAATAGTCGACCTGAAGGGAATAAATTTCCTATGCTTGGTAATGTCGTACCAGAATTTGATCCAATGGTCAAGGGTCAGGCTATTACCACTTGGCTCAATAAAGTTGAAGAGTGTTCTAGGTTGTATAAGTGGGGCGATGATCAAGTAATCCACTACGCCTTACCTAAGTTATCAGGTGTGGCAAAGACCTGGTATCAGAACTTACCCACCATGTCATTTACATGGGCTGAATGGAAAACCAAACTTATGGAAACTTTTCCCAATACCGATGATTATGCTGAGTTGTTAACAGAAATGCTGGCTAAACGTGTTAAATATAACGACTCACTAGAGCTATATTATTACGAAAAAAATAATCTATTAAACAGGTGTGAGATAGTAGGTAAGCGAGCAGTTGATTGTTTGCTCCATGGCATTGAGGATAGATCATTAAGACTAGGTGCTAAGGCTTCAAAGTATCAGGAGCCAGAGCAAGTACTTGAGTATTTCCAGTCTAGTAAGCAGCAATCACGGGATCTAGAAAAGGCAAAAATACATACGGATAAACGTACACCTTCGACTATAGGTAGCAATGCTCATAAGTTCTCTAACAGCGACAATAAAACGAGACAGTCTGGTAACGCCGCGGTATGTTATAACTGTAATGAGCCGGGCCATTTCAGTTTTAAGTGTACTAAGAAAATCTTAAAATGTACGGTTTGTAATCGATTAGGCCATACGGCTATCAATTGCTCAAGACTACCTTCTGATAATGTCAATAAAGTGGATAAGGGTAGCGAAAAGAATGTAATGCGCATCGAAACGGAATGTTTAAACGATTGTAAGTACATGGTATTGTTAAAAATAAATGGGAAATCTCTGACCGGATTTGTAGACCTAGGTAGCCAATGCACCTTGTTACGGCTCAGCGATGCGCAACGTTTAGGAATTTTGTTTGAAACCCATGATCGTCTACCGGTTATGAGGGGTATTGGGAATAGCATAGTGGTCCCCTTAGGAGTAGCGACTGTTAATATCGAAATACAAAACATCCTGGAACAAGTCGAGGTGTTCGTAGTTAGTGACGAGATTATTAAGTATTCGGTGTTAATAGGTCATAGTTTTACTGAAAAGCCTAATATAACTATAACAAAAACTAACGAGGGTCTTTTTTTCGAAAAAGACACCATAGTGAAAATTGAATTAATGTTAAGTAAGGACACTAACTTAAAACCCTTGACTATGTGTGTAGTACAAGTGGTGTGTGCTGATAAGTACTCGGGTCCCATTTATGTTCATGGCTCATTGCGGGGTGAACCGAATCATGAATTTTATCTATTACCTGGTGAATATCAGATTTCCAAAGGACATGGTTCTTTACTGATACAAAATGTATCAGAAGAACTAATATGCTTGAAAAAGGGTACATTATTGACGCGAATACGCCCCGTCGCACATGTTATGAATGTAAGTGCCATAGATGTAGAAAATAATGAGTCGAACGAAGTTATTAACTTTGATAAGTCCTTGACAGCTGAAGAGTTCGAGCAATTGAGTTCCCTTCTAAAACAGTACAAGGGTTGTTTCTCCAGTGGTATAAAGGAACTTTACAAACATGGTAGAGATGGTAATTGAGCTTGAGGATAGTCAACCGGTTGTGTATCGTCCGTATAGGCTATCCTACACCGAAAGAAACGTGGTGCGATCAATGGTGCAGGAGATGATTGAATCGGGTATAGTCTGTGAGTCTAAATCACCGTACGCCAGTCCTGTCTTATTGGTTAAGAAAAAGACTGGCGAGAAAAGGCTGTGTGTGGACTACAGAGCTCTCAATAACAAAACAAAACGAGAACGTTATCCCTTGCCATTGATCGACGACCAACTGGATAGATTAGCTGGAAATTCCCTATTTATAACACTTGACTGCGCGTCAGGTTATTATCAAATTCCGATAGCAAAGGAATCACAGGATAAGACTGCGTTCGTTACCCCTGATGGCCAATACCAGTTCAGGCGTATGCCATTTGTATTGGCCAACGCGCCTTGAGTTTTTCAGAGGACTATTAATAAAATTCTTCCGAAATCTAAAGTGGATTTTGCCTTAATATTCATGGATGATATATTAATACCCGCTAAATCATTCCAAGAGGGACTGACTAGACTAGAACAGGTTCTAAAGCTTTTGTTAGAAGCAGGGTTAACTCTGAAAATGAGTAAGTGCTATTTCTTTTATAGGGAAATAGATTTTCTTGGTTTTGAGGTAAATGGCAGTGGTATTAAGCCGGGGGAGCGTAAGACTACTGCTATATCAAATTTTCCTGAACCTCAAAATGTACATGATATAAGACGATTCATAGGACTAGCTAGCTTTTTTAGGCGTTTCGTAAAGGACTTCGCTCTTATTGCACGACCATTGACAGATTTGCTAGAGTCCAACTTTGATTGGAAATGGGGAGACAGTCACAAACATGCTTTTCAACTACTGAAACAAAAGCTTATTGAGCGACCTATTTTGGCCTTGTATGATGTCACACTAGAAACCGAACTGCATACGGACGCCTGTAAATTAGGCGTTGCGGGAATATTAATGCAAAAGCAGGTAGATGGTTCCCTTAGACCAGTTGTTTACTACAGTCGAAAGACAACTGGTGACGAACAAAAGTTGCACTCGTTCGAGTTAGAAACTTTGGCAGTTATTGCTTCGCTAAAACGGTTTAGGGTTTATTTATTAGGTATATGTATATAATGAGCCTAGTAGAACCAATGACTTTTCGATGCTTTTCGAAGTTATGTGTGTATTTATCGCAGGTTTATAAGTGCCCGGTTAATGGCAATAGGCTCGCCATCTATTACATTGGGACCTAAACATAAACTGGCGAAATGTGTGTGCTAACACCTCTGCCCACCCCTTCGGGGAATACAGGTGTGAGTTTATGTTTATGTTATGTTAAATTGACTGAAAGGCGAAAATTGCGGTTTATGATGTATTAAAAAAACTACTTACTAGATCTCGTTCAAACCAATTTTCGTTGGAAGTTTGCATAGCAATGTATACCATTAGAAAAAAACAATGTTAGAAACCTCAATAGCATTTTTGAAGACCTATCTATAAATACCCCACACGTATGGGTTTAATGAAAAAAAATTTTTTTGTACGGACGGACAGACAGACAGACATGATGAATCTATAAGGGTTCCGTTTTTGCCATTTGGCTACGGAACCCTAAAAACGAGGTCTGGTCGAATGAGAAGAGTCTTTCGTTTCTGGAGAAAGATGCAAATCATAAAGATAAGAAGAAACAAGCAGATGCATGGATTCGTCTTGTTGAACTTATCGGAAGGCCAGTGAAGCATTTAAAAATTAAAAAAGTACTTTTCGCTAGCACTTTCCTTTTGCTTGCATTTCAAATAAAAGTACGTTAAACCAAATGCAATTGCCGTGACAAGTTCGGTGTCCGCCATGCTTGGAGGTAGGTTGCAGACTGATCCATTTACAAGCGTGTAAACGCTTTCCAAACGCCAAACGAGATTTGTGATGCCTTGGGACTGTTTGCCGTTTGCCAAGGCTTGGCAAGCGTGTAAACCCGGCATGATAGCCTGCTCGGCCAATCCTGAAAGTTGAAGCCTCTTGTGCACAAAAGGTATTCTATTCCAACAATATAGATATTATAATAAACCAAACTTACTCTGCTACTGAATTTCATTTCAATAGGTTATGCACCCAGACATCGTGGTCATAACTGCGCAATACTTTTTATCTTTTGTTTGGTTGGTTGAATTGAATAATATTATTGAGCATAATGTCTAATGAGAAATTATACACGTTCGAGAAACTAGAGGGAATAAACAATTTTCTAACCTGGAAATTTTATATGAAGAACAGTTTGATATTAGACGGCTTGTGGTCCTATATTGATGAAATCAATGACGAAGCGCGACAACAAAGTGAAGAAGACGCTCGTAAGGCCCTTGCTCGCATTTGTTTAGCCGTAAAACCCTCATGTCTGCAGTATGTTCGCAATGCCACGAATGCTCGAGATGCATGGTCGAATCTTTGTAATGTTTTTGAGGACCGTGGGTTCTACAGACGTGTCCTTTTGTTGCGAAAATTGCACAAAGCGCAATTTGAGGATTTTCCTGACATGAATACATACATACAAGAAGTCATGTCATTAGTACAACAACTTCAGGATATTGGGCGTACCATTGAAGATGCTGAGGTAGCTGAATTGTTGCTCAGCGGCTTGCCTCAAGAGTTTGATGTCATCGTGTCTGGCTTGGAGACTGCAAATGTCACCGGTTCTTTAACGAGTGAGCTAGTAAGAACCCGATTACTTCAGGAAGCTGCTAGAAAGTCTACAACATCAACGGAATCTGCATTGGCATTAACAGTAAGAAGAAAAAAGAAACTTATATGCCATTATTGTCACCGTGAAGGGCATATTAAATCCAAATGTTTTAAATATAAGAAAGATAAACAAAATAATTGTAGTAATAACAATGTAAACAATAATAATATTGCACTTCTGGCATTGGGTTGCAGTAGCAGATTTGGTCACAATGACTGGTTGATAGATTCTGGCGCTACTGCTCACATGACAAATGACAAAAAATACTTGAAAAATTTTAGAGGCTGTTCCAAAGGTACTAGAGTAGCAGTGGCTAGTGGTGAAAATCTTGAATGTTTTGGCTATGGTGATATCCAGTTTATGCATAATAAGAATGGCACATTTACTTTGAAAGATGTAATGTTACTACCTAACCTCTCAACTAATTTAATTTCTGTAAGTAAATTATGTGAGAAGGCTTTATCTTTAAAGTTTTATAAAAATAGGTGTCTTATTCTTAATGGGGAACATGTCATATTGGTAGCCAAAAATGTAAATGGGATTTTTAAATTGGACTTGGACTTGTCGTTCAGTAGGGATGATAATTGTTCTTTTCAGGTGGTTCAAAGCAAAGCGGACTCCACTCTGATGGTATCATCAAGTGCTCCATGTATGAGTGCTGCTGGTTTAGTGTCAATGGATTTGTGGCACAGGCGATTGGCACATTTAAGTTTCCGTGGTATGTGTGTTCTAAAGAATATTGCTTCTGGTGTTTGCTTTCAGTCTCAGCAGGGGCATGCGAATTGTGTAACTTGCATTGAGGGGAAACAAGCTGTGCGGTCATTTCCCAAAGGGGAAGCAAAGCGTGCCAAGCAATTGTTGGAACTCATCCATTCGGATATTTGTGGTCCGATGCCCGTTAGCAGCGTTGGTGGTGCAAGGTATCTACTGACGTTTACAGACGACTACAGCAGAAAAAGCTTTGGATATTTATTAAAATATAAGTCTGAGGTAATGTCCAAATTTTTATTATTTAAAGCCACAGCAGAGAAGCAGGCAGGATGTTTTATTAAAAGGTTAAGGACTGATAATGGTGGGGAGTATACTGGTAAAGTTTTTGAACATTTCTTATCCTAATAGAGTTTTTATGGCTAGAAATGTTGAATTTTTTGAAAGTGAATTTCCACTGTGTGTGATTGATAGTAGCTTAAAAATGGCAATGACCAAGTAACTTCAGTGCCCTACACCAATTATGTAACAAATTGTAATATTAATGCTTGTTCTGTCCCTGTTAATAATGATAATCAGGTGTGCAATGACCCGCCTATTGTAGAGTTAAATTCAAATGATATTATTGAGTGCAATGATTCACAGAATAATAATTTTATGTGTAATAATGATGTTAATGATAATGTTTTTATGTCTCCCAGGGAAAGTGACGACTTATCCTTTGAGAGCATGCTAGAGCTGCCATTAGATGACTCGGATGAGAGTCAGCAGACGTCTCCATTGCCATTGGACGTAGCATTCGTTCGAGGGGAAGGTTCCGTGATGGACTCAGAGGTACATACCTCTGTTGTCAGCGAACGAACTGTACGTAGTACTCGGTCTAAGTTGCCAAAACGGTATGATGACTTTGACTTGTCTGATAGTTCTTTGTTTGTTAGAAATATATACCCAACATGGGAACCTGTAACTTACCAGCAGGCTGTTACTTGTGATCAGAAAAATGAATGGAAACTTGCTATGCAAACTGAGTACAACTCATTAATAAATAATAATGTCTGGACACTTGTGGATTGGCCTACTGATCAGAATGTTGTAAAATGTAAATTGAAACAGGATTTTTCTGGTACATCACCTAAATTTAAAGCTCGTTTAGTAGCACGGGGTTTTTCACAAAGGCAAGGTATAGATTATGATGAAACCTTCTCACCTGTTGTTCGTCATTCAACTATGCGTTTACTATTTTCCATGGCTAATGAATTAAATTTAGATATGTCACATGTAGATGTAACTACAGCTTTTTTGCATGGAGAATTGTTTGAAAGAATCTATATGGAGCAACCACTAGGTTTTATTGTTGACAAAAACAAAGTTTGTTTACTTAATAAGAGTATTTATGGTCTCAGGCAGGCTAGTAGAGTTTGGAATTCTAAAGTACATTATTTCTTATGCAAAAATGGTTATATACAAAGTTTGTGTGAACCTTGTATTTATATTAAGAAGTCTGATAACTGTTTAACTATCAGAGCGTTATATGTAGATGATTTTTATATTTTCTGGAATTCTAAACAAGAGAAAGAGCACTTATGTAATTTATTAATGTCTGAGTTTGACTCAAAAGAATTAGGTACTTTAAAGAACTGTCTTGGTATTGAAGTAAATAGAGATCTAAAGAGTGGTACTATGAAGTTGAGTCAGTCTTACTATATTGCAAAAATTTTATCTCGTTTTGGGATGAATAACTGTAAGAGTGTATCCAGTCCCATGGTAGCTAATTGTAAATTAGAGAAACCTAAGAATAGTACTGAATGTTTGTCAGAGGAGGAATATCCTTATAGAGAGTTAATAGGTTCACTTATGTACTTAGCTGTTTGTACTAGACCTGATATAAGTTTTGCTTTGTCTCAATTGAGTCAATTTAATTCGGGCTTCACGAGACATCATTGGCTTGCTGCTAAAAGAGTGTTACGGTACTTGAGTGGCACTATTAATTATAATTTAACTTTTGTCAGAAAAGGTAACTTAGATGTGACAGTTTTTGCTGATGCAGATTGGGCCAATGATATTTCAGATAGAAGATCTTATAGTGGTTTTCTTATTAAAATAGGCGACTCCCTGGTTAATTGGGAATCTCGTAAACAGCGTTGTGTCGCCTTATCAAGCACAGAGGCTGAATATTTAGCTATAGGAGATGCTTGCAAGGAAATATGTTTTGTCAGAAACTTTGTTTATGAAGTTTTAGGTAAACATTTTAGTTGTGTTCTCTATAGTGATAACCAAAGTGCTTTGAGATTATTACAAATTCGTGAATATTGTCATAAGAAGACAAAGCATATAGACTTAAGGTATCATTACATTAAAGATGTTGTTAAGACTTGTGGTATTGTAACTAAGTATATGCCTACAGAAATTATGGTAGCAGATGTTCTGACTAAGCCTCTGAATGGTCTTAAGCATACTAGATTTGTATAGGATCTGTGTCTTACAAATATGTAGGTTTATAAATTTGTAAATTTATGTGTATCTGCATTTTGTATTTGGGTACGGATAATATGTTTATTTGTATGTAAAGACTGAGGGGAAGTGTTGAATAGAGCATGTATAGCAGTCCTTACATAACGGCACTACACTAATACTTAGTCTACGATTTAAAAAAAAAATTGTTCTCTCTGGTCACTGACTCGCCATCTTTCTTTTTCTGTCTGCGACTGGCGACGACCTACATATAAGAATATTGTACTCTGATAGCCTGCTCGGCCAATCCTGAAAGTTGAAGCCTCTTGTGCACAAAAGGTATTCTATTCCAACAATATAGATATTATAATAAACCAAACTTACTCTGCTACTGAATTTCATTTCAATAGTACCACGCGCAATGCGATGGCAGGTTCTTAAGATGAATCATGATGACGTCGGTCATTTTGGTTTTGATAAGACCCTCAGTCGCTTACAAAGCGTATTATGGTTCCCGAAAATGCGTCGGTTTACAAAAAAATATGTGTCCGCGTGTATTGAATGTGCTCATCACAAAACTCCCGGGGTCGTAAGGAAGGAATGTTGCATCCCATTCCCAAGCTTGAAGTACCTTTCCACACATTACATGCCGATCACTTGGGTCCTTTCGTTCGTTCCAGAAGAGGTAATACATATATTTTGGCAATTATTGACTCATTTACAAAATATATTAATATTCGACCGGTGAGGGATACTAAAAGTGCCACAGCAATTAGAGTTCTTAAGGAGCACATAAGTTTCTTCGGTTCCCCATCTCGATTAATAACTGATCGCGGAACTTGCTTTACTAGTGCAAAATTTAAAACTTTTGTGACCCTTTCGGGTATTAAGCATATACTTAACAGGTGGAACGATTCAACCGAACCATTTTAGACGCATTGGGTACAAAATGCCATGGTAAAAATGATAATTTGTGGGATGATTATGTAGGCGACATTCAATTGGGCTTAAATACTACGATTAACAAGACCACCGGTAAGTCTGGCCTATTATTTGGGTGCAGGCTAGTTAGCACTTCGGAAAACATATTGAATGACGTAGTGGTAGAGGTTACTGAACGTATAACGGGTGAAAATTTAGATAAAATGAGAAAGGAAGCGAACAACCGTATAGAAGATCAACAGCGTAAGTCGAAAGAAAAGTTTGACAGACATAGAAAATCAGGTACGAAGTATAATATAGGTGACTTAGTTAGGGTACAAAGGATGATACATGATAAGGAACACTCTGGTAAATCGAAGAAATTAGTACCTAAGTTTAACGGACCCTACCGTATAGTGAAGATATTGGATAATGATAGGTTCTTAATCGAAGACACACCCTTGACCCGAAAGGGTAATAAGAAATATGAAAATGTATGCCCGTCGTACCGTATGCACCATTGACCTGCACCATCAATGGTGCAGATGAGACTAATTAGTTTCATTTGCACCATTAATATTGATAAAACTACCTCATCATACTTTCCTTGACCCCGTCCATCGTACCGTATGCACCGGTGAGACTAATTAGTTTCGTTTGCACATGTTTGCACCATTATTATTTAATTTAAATAAAAAACCAATGAACGTCGCAAAACATGTGAACATCGCCTTGAAAAACAAATGAATATCTTGAAACATGTATGCATGCTGTATGGTATGCAGCAACATGTAAAGGATTATTCGAAAACTTAAAAAACTATGTACAAGTTCAAAATCATTAGGGAAATGAAGGGGTAGAAAACCCTAAAAAAAAAAACAAATTTTAATGAACGTAGGTAAAACAGACTATCCGGAAAATTAAATAATGACACTACATTTAAAAAAACTTGTAAGAAAGTCCTCAGTCCACACACAGTTGTGTATTTAATGTTTCGTAAAATTAAAAATGTTATAATTAAAACACTTAACACCTTAGCTTTTCTAAAAATAGCGGCACACCAATGTCGCCATTAGTTAGTTGCATTTGTACGTGCATTATATATTCATTCCGTTCTTTGACGTGTTTTGACCTATTCTTATATGGATATGTTGTTAATGCGTTTACAGCATTAAAAGCGGCATCCTGCTTAAGCACAACTAAGCATTTATTTACAGTCGCAGGTCGTCTTTTGAAGCAGTTATTAATATACCCATTCCATCCCTCACAGACGTTATTCGTGCGATGTCGCTCACCGAAACAGCACCACAGTGTCTTCTTGGGCATCCAATATCTTTTTACGTATCTTAGAAATTTTTGCATACGTACATTTCCTTCTAAAATTTCATTTTCCGAAACTATATAATCCCATCCCTCCTCAATACTTGATAAAGGCAAAAGAGGCAGAACCGTGCATAGAGATACAATTTTACTAATTTTGTTATGATTATTTAAATGAAAAAGTTTTGCTTTCCTCCATAATTGGTTTTGGAAATGGAAATAACATCCATGATGTTTTGATGAAGGAAACACACTTCTCACGGCACCGATAAACGATTGTTCGTAATCCGATACAAATTTAGAAGGGTTCCATTCTGGAATTTGTGATTTTATCATTTCCAACATTAGGATATATGTTTCTTTTTTTTTATTTTCCAAAAGGATATAAGCAACGGGTACTACAAAATTTTTATCCTCGGTGCTTCCTAGATCGCTAAAGATCACATACAACTGTTTGAAAGGCATAGGACACTTTTTGAATGTACCGTCGCAAAAGAAGATTTTCCCGTTTTTAATCATTTCTCTGGCTTCATTAGAAGCAAAAATTAAAATACGTTCACGCTCTTGATGATAGTCAGCCAAGAGGAAATCTTTATAATCTTTACCAATTTCGACTTCAGATGCGACTTTATATGAAAATGGTACTGATACCCTTCGAACAACAGAAGTCTACCTCGACTTTGTGCAACAAAAGTTAATTCGCTCATTGTATTATATAATTTGAGATAATTTGTTCAATACTTTTTATTTTTTTATTTTATGGCGATACCAACGAATCCGCCAACAACACAGTTATAGGTGGTTATAGGTATATATTTATAGAATTATGTAAATACTTCAATTTTTATTTATTATTGACATGAAATGACAGAATTAAAACAGAATAGTTACCTTGTCAATGTCAACACTACTTATTAGAACAAGCAAAGAGGAAATACTTTGTTAAAATATCTATATATACAATATACAACCGCATTGATAGCACCTTATAGTGTCATCTCAATGGTGCAGATGAGACCATACCTAATCGACGGTTTCGTTTGCACCATTGATGGTGCAAACGGAACTAATTAGTCTCATCTGCACCATTGATGGTGCAGGTCAATGGTGCATACGGTACAACGGGGTTGTAGCATTAGATAAAATACATCCTTGGCTTGCATTTAAAAGTATTGCAAGCGAATCCAGCGATGGCAATAGTAGTATTAGTGATTCGGACGGAGCGGAATCAGCTAATTTAGGTTAAAAAAATGTTATAATCAAATAATCAAAACCTGTTATGGCTTGATTAAACTTTATGAATTACTTGGGTATCCATAACAGGGACAGTACTGGAATTGACTTGTTTGTGAAATAATATATTGATTTTTTTAAGGGAAACCTACTATGAGCGATTGATGCGGAGGCATAGATGGTCGCAGATCGTAGCAGACCGTGTCAGCACGGGCTATGAGCGGGCAATGCCAAGATTTATGTCATATATTGTACTCTACTGACTGTGCGTATTGATGAATAGAATGATGATTTGAGCTTAGGCTATGAGCGGTCAGTGCTGAGGCGTAGATGGCCGTAGATCATAGCAGACTGTGTTTGCAGGTACTCTGTGACATGGGCTATGAGCGACCAGCGCTTAGGCATAGATGACCGTAGATCATAGCAGACTGAGCAGGATATTGTGTGTTATTAGTGCATGAGCTATGAGCGACCAGCGTTTGTAGAAACGCAGATGGCCGTAGATCATAGTAGATCATGAACTTATAATACACACGTAATAGAATTAGAGTAAATTTATTATTTAGTTGGCATAACATATTTTGTCAAGCTTTTCTTATATAGAGTTCTATAATTTTAATTCACTACAATCTATATAATACGTTGAACCATATCTATTAATATGTGCATTGTATAATTTGTTTTTATTGTATTTTTTTTTGTCCATCATTGTATTGTATAATGTGAGAGGACTCACTAAAACTAAGGATGGCCGACCTGTAAGCATTGCGGTAGAAATAGAACAGTAATTCATGTGATTATATAAATATACTATAATTACTACAATCATTTATTAACTTAATTAATATTATATAATTTATTGATTAATATTTGCATCGATATTAATAAATATCGATACAAATATATTAGTGAGCTGGCAACATCGTAAATGAGCGGCGATGCGCGCGCGAATGTCAGGATTACGAGATAGCATTTGGTGACGACCAGTTGTCTGTATAATAATTTTTACAAGGAATAAATCTATTTATATTATAATAATCCTGTAGTTTTTCTGAGTTGGAGACCCCGATCCTTCAGCAAAAAAATGTAAAATGCAATACCATGCTAACTTACCTTTATAATTTCTATCTCCTAGTAACGTAATTAAGGTTTTACAAATAATTTAATATGCTCACTTAATCCGCACACTTTTGAAAACCTGATTCTGATAAAGAAACAGATTATTATGCGAGAAAGAAGATGATGTATATATATAGGTACCTAATACAATACCAACTCAAACTTATTCACAGAGATATTACATTAGGTCATTTTCTTGAGAAAATGCGTTACTTAGCGTTATCTATCACTACACTACCTACTTAACCTAGCGACCCAAATAATGTACTTTAGGTTTAAAGTTCAAAATGCGTTACTTCGCGTTATCTATCACTACACTACCTACTTAACCTAGCGACCCAAATAATGTACTTTAGGTTTAAAGTTCAAAATGCGTTAACTTCGCGTTATCTATCACTACACTACCTACTTAACCTAGCGACCCAAATAATGTACTTTAGGTTTAAAGTTCAAAATGCGTTAACTTCGCGTTATCTATCACTACACTACCTACTTAACCTAGCGACCCAAATAATGTACTTTAGGTTTAAAGTTCAAAATGCGTTACTTCGCGTTATCTATCACTACACTACCTACTTAACCTAGCGACCCAAATAATGTACTTTAGGTTTAAAGTTCAAAATGCGTTAACTTCGCGTTATCTATCACTACACTACCTACTTAACCTAGCGACCCAAATAATGTACTTTAGGTTTAAAGTTCAAAATGCGTTACTTCGCGTTATCTATCACTACACTACCTACTTAACCTAGCGACCCAAATAATGTACTTTAGGTTTAAAGTTCAAAATGCGTTACTTCGCGTTATCTATCACTACACTACCTACTTAACCTAGCGACCCAAATAATGTACTTTAGGTTTAAAGTTCAAAATGCGTTAACTTCGCGTTATCTATCACTACACTACCTACTTAACCTAGCGACCCAAATAATGTACTTTAGGTTTAAAGTTCAAAATGCGTTACTTCGCGTTATCTATCACTACACTACCTACTTAACCTAGCGACCCAAATAATGTACTTTAGGTTTAAAGTTCAAAATGCGTTACTTCGCGTTATCTATCACTACACTACCTACTTAACCTAGCGACCCAAATAATGTACTTTAGGTTTAAAGTTCAAAATGCGTTAACTTCGCGTTATCTATCACTACACTACCTACTTAACCTAGCGACCCAAATAATGTACTTTAGGTTTAAAGTTCAAAATGCGTTACTTCGCGTTATCTATCACTACACTACCTACTTAACCTAGCGACCCAAATAATGTACTTTAGGTTTAAAGTTCAAAATGCGTTAACTTCGCGTTATCTATCACTACACTACCTACTTAACCTAGCGACCCAAATAATGTACTTTAGGTTTAAAGTTCAAAATGCGTTACTTCGCGTTATCTATCACTACACTACCTACTTAACCTAGCGACCCAAATAATGTACTTTAGGTTTAAAGTTCAAAAAGTATACTTTTTATATTCATTATGTTTATTATCAAACTGAAAATCAAATTTTATTTTTTTCAAAATCAAATTAATTTATGTAGGAAATATTCGTTAATATGATTGTCTACTTAGTGTAGCTTATGATAATTTCCCGCTAATTTTTGTTTGTCCCTAGTGTTCACTAAACTTAATACATTTGGGTTTATTGGGTTTTAATAGTAAAATTATTGGTTATAAACCAGTCAGCTTATATAAAGTGATCTATTTACTTCGTCATAATTGCATGCAGTACGATCAACTTAAACATAAGTGAAGTTAACATGTCGCAGAAGCTAGGTAGTTACAAAAAGCATAGTCCTATAAAAAAGTGATTCATGTGAAAATCAGAGCCGAAATCAGAGTGAGTGGGTCTGCGAGAAATAATTCTCCCTCGTGGTTCCACCAGTGAGACAAATTAGTGGATTAATAAGTAGTGGGTCTACGAGAAATAACTCTCCCTCGTGGTCCCACTAGTGGAACAAATTCGTGGGTCCACGAGAAAACAGGGGTTTTTCCCCTGTGGCACTGAGGCTCGATCACACTTTGCTCAATTCTTCCCGGCCTCAAGGAACTGTCTTCCTCAGAATTCAACCTTTTAGGCTCTCCAATTTTTCTATCAGCTGTTCCTGAGGCTATCACCGCACAAAAGCAACTTCTCCTTACCGCTCAAGAACGTTTGAAAGGCCTTTCCGCGCACGTTGCGATTATCTTGCTGTGGATGTGCTTCGCTCTCCCGAAGATCACTTATTTATTGCGGATCACCCCTACTTGGCTTTGTCCCAACTCCCAAGGAAACTTTGCTTTCTTCGACGATGCTTTGAAATCGGTGGTGGAGTCTATCCTGAACGTTTCCCTAGATTTTTTCAATTTCAATTTCAATTTATTTATTTAGGAACTGTTTACATTTTCTAAAAGCTCTGACAAACTGTTTATTCTATATAATAATAATGAAAATGTATTAAGTTATGAAAGTAAACAAAATGATACAATTTGCAATACATTTTTTTTCTTTTTTTTTTTTAAATTAGTCTTAAGTAGATAAGTACACTAAGCATGCCTCTGAGTAGGTACAATAAATTTTCATTTCTATGTTTATTTATACTACGTTAAAATGATTTAAATGATTCATTGTCCAAAGTAAAGGTGTGTACCAAATATCAGAACAATTATTATTATTATTATTATTCAATTGATGTACAGTCACGGACAGAGAGTGAACGTCAGTGCCTGTGCTAGTATTAACTGTGTTACAGACACTGACGGCTTCCACTTACAGGTTCAGTATAGCAAACAATACTTTAAATGATCAGTGCGCTAGTGTGGAGTGCGTGCGTGCGTGTGTGTGTGTGTGTGTGTGTGTGTGTGTGTGTGTGTGTGTGTGTGTGTGTGTGTGTGTGTGTGTGTGTGTGTGTGTGTGTGTGTGTGTGTGTGTGTGTGTGTGTGTGTGTGTGTGTGTGTGTGTGTGTGTGTGTGTGTGTGTGTGTGTGTGTGTTTCTGTGGTTTCAAAACATTAAAAAGGATTTTTAACAAAAAGCAGTTCAGTTTCATAATACGATAACTTCTGGAGATAATTACTGACAACACTTTTACATTTCCTTTTTGGTAGGTGATATATGTTGCAGGTTTTGTTTATAGTATTATAGAGATAGCAGCTCAGACTTGGATAATGTCGGTCCGCTAGGGCAGTGTTTGTGGCGACGGGTTGACATACAAGGTATTTACGGCGCTTATGCTGTAACAACGTTAGGTCGTATGTCAATGATGAATGTTTGCGCAGAATTATGTTTTGCGCGCATAGCTGTCGGACAGTGAGTACAGGAATATCCTTATATAATTGGACAGTAGGGTACCGGTACGGTTTCTGGAGCATAACCTTTAATACAGCTTTTTGGGCCCTTTCAAGACGAAGCAAATAAGTTTTAAATGTACCACCCCAAACAGTTATGCAATAGTTCAGAAGTGAGTGAACCAAAGCAAAATAAATAGTTCTTAATAGTGGGACAGGTACTACATTCCTAAGTTTTTTCATGGGAAATATTAGCTTACGTACCCGAGACACGGTCACGTCAATATGCTTGTGCCAGCTCAAGGTGTTGTCAATGTGCACTCCTAGATATTTTACACAGGAGCTTCTGTGTATCGAGGGGCATTTACAATTGCCGAGGGTACGCTGACATCCATGGGCTCTTATATCTCGCATTGTAGGCTGCGTGAAAGAGTTCGCCGAGAAAGCTACATAATGAGTTTTCGTTATGTTAAGGGTAAGCAGATTTGTGGAGAGCCAGTCCATCACTATGCCAAGAGCATGTTCAGCTGCTCGGTGAGCCTCATCCCATGTATTTGCGCTTACAATGAGCGCAGTATCGTCTGCATAGGCAATGATTTTACAGTTTGGAATTGAGAGTTGGCATAATCTGTTAACATATATAAGAAAAAGAGTGGGACCCAGTACGCTACCCTGTGGAACGCCAAAGGTAAGGTTGAGATCGTCACTAACGTAGCTATCCACCTTAACTCGCTGGCTACGGTTTGTTAGATAGTCGCGAAAGAGATTAAGCGTTATATCTCTTATTCCTAAGCTCTCCAAGCCGCGTAGAAGGATGGGAGTAGAGACCGTGTCAAAAGCTTTGGCCAAATCAAGAAATATACCAATAGTTTTAGTCCTGGTATTAAGATTACTACTGATTTGATTGGATAGCTCGAGAACTGCATCTTCAGTGGATTTTCCTCTTCTGAAGCCATACTGATTTGGAGCAATTATTGAATTTTGTTCGAGATAGCCAAGTAATCGTTTGTTAAGGATTTTTTCTAAGATTTTGGACAAAGTAGTGAGAACAGATATAGGTCTATAGTTTTCAATCCGGTCCCCACTCCCACCCTTAAATACTGGGGTAATCAAGGCCTTCTTAAACGTATCAGGGAAGATGCCCTTTGCGATGCATAAATTGCAGATATGGGTGATCGGTGGAACAAGTACATGCTTAGCAGATTTAATGATGGAAGCTGATATTCCATCATGTCCTACTGCACAGTTATTTTTTAAACCTGCAATTATGCTTTCCACTTCCAAAAAATCTGTTTCAAGTAGCACGAAAGAATTTCCTAGAGGATTTGTCAGACAGTTGTAATCAAAATTTGAATACACCGATTGCCCCTGCTTAGCCTTTTGAGCAAGATTCGGTCCTACATTTGCAAAGTAATTATTAATAGTATTAACAGAAGAATGTGAATCGTAGCTCATATTTAGGAGTTCGCCCGATTTACTTGCAGTTGAGGTATTTTTGTAGGTAATATTCTTTATGATATCCCAAGTCGCTTTAGGATTGCCATTGGCTTTCAATAATTCTTTTTGGTCATAATCACGCTTCACTTGTTTAAGTAAATTGTTGCAGTAATTCCGATATCTCGTGTATATAAGTTTAGCTACGTGATCATTTGGGTTTTGCATTGCCTTCCCATGAAGTTGGTCTCTATTTCGTATACACCTCAAGAGGCCAGGTGTTACCCAGGGTTTTATTATTTTCTTATTTTGAGGTATTTTTTTCTCAGAGCTATGTTTGTTTATCGCATCTGATATAATAGAGACAAGCCGTTCCGCACTTTGGTTGGGATCTGCACTGGTTAATACACTTGAGAAGTCAGAGCTTTCTAAGCAGCTGATGATACATGGAACGTTTAATTGTCGAATTGTGTTCTTAGGCTTTGTGATATGAGTGAGGCTTCGTTCAATGCTACACAGCAGGGGTCGGTGGTCAGTAAGAGATGACGTTAGAACCAACGTTGTGGACGGCCTATCTGTCTTCAGAAAGACGTGGTCGAGGCATCTATGAAAACGAGTTGGGAAAGTATGGGTCGGCAGGAGTCCATTAAAAGCCATCATATCTAGGTAATCCTCCGACTTTGGTTCATTATTATTAGGTTTAATATTTATGTTAATGTCTCCAATCAAAACTACAGAAGATATAGTCGACAGAGTTTCCAGGGTAGTGTTTAAAGAGCTGAGAAAATTATCTACATTTGTGATAGATGGCGAGCGATATACCGCAACAATGGCCGTGTCTAGCCCCAGTCTCAGAACAAGGCAATTTGCGTCCTGAACGATTGTTTCAGCTATCCTATAGTTCAATGAGCGGCTCAACCAATTCGATGTGGTGGCCTCGGGGTGCGCGATGCACGCGGTGCACGCGGCTAACCTCAATATTTACCGTGAAGCGACTGGCGTCTGACATCCATTGGCGATATTGAAGTATTGCAGTTAGATCAGGTGCTTCATGGGGCTCCAGCTACTAGTCTCGAGCGCCGTAGGTGGACGTATGAGAGACCGACGGCTTAACGTGCTTTCCGAGGCACGACCAGACCAATGCAAATATACATATCCATGCATACAAGGCCATATATGCCACGGAAACCGCAGGTGGGTCGTGGGCTTGTCTGCCACCTCATTGGTTTCAGTACCGCCACGCCGCCGCGCCGCTTTTAGTGGTGGGGCAAGCGTATAGATAACATAATAATAAATAAATACATATATAATCCATCTTAATTATAGTTTTGTATTACTTTGGTCTTATTTAATGTTTTTCAGTTATTCTGGTTTGTTTACTCAGCTCTAAAATAAACATAATAAAAAGACCGCGTCCGAGTATATAACAGAGATATCTTTGCAAGCTTCCCACGCCCTTAGGCTACGCTTAAATCGTGATATTTTCAAAATGGACACTTGTTAGCTAGTAAAGCCCGACCAATAAAATAAAATACCTCACCATATTGCGGAAAACTATTGGAACTAATTTCTTCATATGGCAACAATCTATAAGATGTCATTATGAACATCTGTCAATGTGGTGTCAATTGTGCGTGTTAATTGTTGTGAATTTGAGTGCGCTATATAAATGCCGAAAAGTATTAAAAGCCAGTTAAGAAAAAGTTATTTACAAAATAACTTGGTATTTGTTGGATAAAAAGTCGGAAGATCTAAATAACATCACGAACCTTGTTGTCAACATGACGGGTAGGTACGTCATAGAGTACGCTCAATGGAAATTGCCAATTTTCCTATTTTACCTACTGTAACTAATTATTTAGATTCTGAGTTTGATGATTAATAAATATGTACTTAATAATAAACTTGTTTATTTTTCTATTTTAACCACACTACTTTAAAACATATATCCATACTAATATTATAAATGCGAAAGCAACTCTCGTCTGTCTGTCTGTCTGTATGTTACGCTTTCACGCCTAAACCACTGAACCGATCTTGATGAAATATAGTTTGGGAACGGAAATAGGCTACCTTTTATCGCGAAAACGGGGGTTAAAGGGTGAGAAATGTGGATGACAGTTTGTATGGAAGTACGTAGTAAGTACGTAAGTAATTTTTATCGATAATTGGCATCCACGCGGGCGGAGCCGCGCGCAACAGCTAGTATTATATAAATGCCAGGTTCTTGTGCATGACACTTTGTCTGCAACAGTTTCAAAATAAGCTAAGATATTTTTACATTAGCCATTTCACATGTGTATCACTATACTTGGTGCTGCTATAATCATAGACGTTTATAGCGCCCCCAGTACGAGTTATTTATTTTATTGGTCGGGCTTTACCTACCTATAACTCCGTCCATTATATTATTGTACTAACTTTTGCCCGCGGCTCCGCCCGCGTGGATGTCGGTTCCCGGCAATCATTCGAATTTTTCTCGCCGTAAAAACCAGTCCCAATTGGGACGTATCGCATTTAGTATTTAGTATATGTCTGGCAAACGCCGGGTTGTCACGTATGTAAGCTCATAATAAAATTGCAATAAAAATGCCATCGTATGTTTTTTAAAATGTACAAATTACGACACTAAAATCAATAAAACACTAGGGATCTTCTATCACATGTAAGTACATACAATATTACCGATTATTTAGTGTATTTCATTAAAATTAGTTAAATAATAAAAAAGACAGAAATACTTTTTGATATGAGTACGACAAGGACACAACAACACTGCTTGCATAGATTATCAGTACAGATGCGACATAGGGTAATTTTCACTTTACTGCCTACTAAAGTAATAATTTTGACCTGCTGTTCAGTTTTATTTGTTATTTAAAATTGAGTAACAATTTTTTTTTTATTTATTTGTTGTCCTTTAAATAATTGTAATAAGAGTAACCTAAATTTTTTTTCAAGGTTTCCGACTAATGAAGTTCGACTTCAAGAGTGGATTGCAATTGTTAAAGAACAACGAAATGAGTTTGACTGGACACCTTCAAAAAGCAGCAGAATTTGTGGCAATCATTTTGAAGCCACTGAGAGATATACTTCGAAAAAAGGTCGAACATTGTTCAGGAAGAATATAAATAACTGACAAATATATCACTGTTCGGCTTCATTCTGCTCATAAAAATAATCCCAAAATAAAAAACTTTCTAAGAGACAGGAAAGAAATAAATTAAATTTATTTGAAGGAGTTTAATTTTTAACCCCCGACGCAAAAACGACGGGATGTTATAAGTTTAACGTGTCTGTGTGTGTGTGTGTGTGTGTGTGTGTGTGTGTGTGTGTGTGTGTGTGTCTGTCTGTGGCATCGTAGCACCCAAACGAATGAACCGATTTGGATGTAGTTTTTTTTGTTTGAAAGGTATATTAGTCGGGAGTGTTCTTAGCTATGTTTGGAAAAAATCGGTCCAAGATGGCCGCCGCCACAACATTTCGGAATACGAATTTCTTCATAACTCCCTCAATATGGGTATCAAATGAAAGAGCTTGACTAGTAGATCACTTTAAAAAGTATAAAATAAAAATTAAATTAAAAATTTAAAAAACCCCCGTCACAAAAATCACTTCCAAAAAGTTTAAAATAAATGGAGTTTGCCTTTTAACTTTAACTGTTGCCATGTCAGGGGACCTTGAATTGTTCCGATAATATAACGGA
The DNA here is from genome assembly GCA_914829495.1 of Eilema sororculum. Lineage (NCBI taxonomy): Eukaryota > Metazoa > Arthropoda > Insecta > Lepidoptera > Erebidae > Eilema > Eilema sororculum. The sequence goes on along the minus strand of OU618545.1, from coordinate 24,875,155 downwards.
GTACTTAACCAATTAGGGTCCCCCGACATGGCAACCGTTAAAGTTAAAAGGCAAACTCCATTTATTTTAAACTTTTTGGAAGTGATTTTTTTGATTATAAAGTCAGTACGGCACTATGGTTTTATTTTCGATATTTTGAATTATTATCATTTTCCGAAATAAATAATGACGTATTATTTTTTCATCGAATTTCATTTCTTGCCTACCAACGAAATACCCCTTCTGTTCAACAAAATCATAATCTATGCTTCGAAGCGATCCTAGAAGTGCAACCGTCCGAATCATTCCGAATTATAGCTATCTTTTTTACTCACGTGCTTATCCCATCTTTCGTTCTACTTTAACGCTAATTGTCAACAATTGTGCACTGACAGACTGCTGGATCAGATTTGAGGAGTCAGTTACTATGAACGTAACATATCTTGTATAAAATATCATTGGATGTAGTTAGTCCATTGACTGTGTTTTTATTTTAATAAGTTGCAAATGTCACAATCCATATCGACTACAGAAAATAATTCTTATAAAAAATATTTAGTAACTGGCGGTTTATAACCCATTTGTAAACAACAATTCGGATGTTTAAATAAGGTAGATCAGCAGCCACTAAGTAATGTTAAAAAAGCGTGGATTTACGACAACTATTTAACCTCGCGTCTTAACTGGCCGTTTCTTGTTTATGATATAAGCCAGAGCCTTCTCAAAAAACTAGATGCGAATGTTACGAAGACATTGAAGTCGTGGCTGGGGCTAGCTCAGTCGGCAGACCCATCGACATTATATAGAGCCTCAAATAACTTTGGAATGACGTTCAAGAAACCATCGGAACTATATAAATATCTAAGAGTAACCAAAATGCACGTCCTAGCGAAATCAAAAGACGAAATCGTGCAAGCTCTTCCAAAAGACCAAAGTACTAAAGAGCTCGAGTCGCGCCTCCAATTCCATAAAAAATTCATGATAGGCTCGCAGACTGGTAGGGTAGGTTTGGGTAATACTAGGAGGCAGTCAGACAAAGACATAACAAAATCTTTTCTTCAAGTAGATGAAAATAATACCTACAAAGTGCACGCAATGAACCTAGAAGTACAAAACGAATGGTTAACACTAGGTGAATTTTGTATTCCCATAGCCTTAAAATGGCGTACCTTAATATACGACTGGTCACCGGCTCTCCTTAAATTCTATCTCAATGCATTCCAGTTGACCCTCCCCGACCAAAGCAATCTTGTCAGATGGGGAAAAGCCACAGATAAAACATGTAACTCATGTGGTGAAGCAATTGGTACTGCTAGGCACCTACTGGTGGGTTGTAGGACGCTATTAGACCGGGGTCATTACTCGCGCCGACATGATAAGGTATTAGAAATCGTACGTGAGGCGGTAAGTTTGGCGGTAGCTAGAGCGAAGAAGGGTTTAACCACAAACCAAAGAAATGACGTCGCGTTTGTAAAGGAAGGCTGCTCAAAAAAGACAAATCAAAAGCCGTACTCAATTTTGATAGCAGCCGCTGACTGGACATTACTCGCAGATTCGTATGAGAAACACTATAAAATACCGGAGGATGTTTGTGCCTCGTCATCCAGACCCGATATATTCCTATTTTCAAAACAGCAAAAGCGTGCAGTACTAGTAGAACTCACAGTACCGTGGGAAACTAACATACCTAAAGACCACGCTATAAAAATAAACAAATACTTTGACCTGACCAACGAGTTAACCAAAAATGGCTATGTGGTTAAACTCTACGCCGTGGAAGTAGGAGCAAGGGGAATTCCAGCTAAATCCCTGTATAACTTATTTAAAGACCTCGGATTGCCAAGAGCTTCAGTAAGCTCTTTACTCAAACGAATATCTAAAACGGCGTTGATAGGATCTTACCAAATTTGGATAGGTAGAGGGGGGAACACGGCTGACGGTGGAGGTGAGCGCTGATGCATCACAAGGTGGCCACCCTAAACCTACACCTGGGTCGCAAGTCCCAGGCGCCGTCACAGTGTTCCTCTCTGTACCACGCCATGGACCCGGCGACCGCACGGTGAATCCATGGAATGCTAAGAACCGGATCTCTGTATGATATTTATGGAAAAAATATTTTTGTAACTCCGTCATAGTACCTAGACGGATTGACAAAATTCTTTTTTATTTCAAAGAGGTTTATACCAAAATGGTCTCATTTAAATTGCATAAAGATCTGATGATGGGTTTCAGAGACAGGCCACGGAACTCTTCAATAAATACCAGGAAATCAGCATGTTGGAATATTTCTAGAAGTCAGTTGTTTTGTTTTGAAATATCTGTTTTATTATTATATTATGTACAGAAAGTTAAAGATCATAATTCCACATGAAATCATATATTTATCATAATATTTTCAATCATCGATTAATTATTTTTTTAATCGAGGTTTTTAACTTTGTCGATATTTTAAATTTTCATGCAATCACTACTTCCATCTGTCTAAAATACAATAATATGATGGACGGGGTTAAAACCTGCCTTATCTTAATTTGACGCGTAGGTCTGTGTAAGTTCGTAGAACGATTTTTTTTGGTGCACCCACGGGTTTTGCTTCACCGTACCCCTGAAGGGAACCATGGAACATACCAATTTTACCCGTTCTACCACCGATGGTATAAACCAGGGGTACAGCGGAGTAAAACCCGCACCCACCCTTGTTAAAGCTTGTTGTCTACTGGCTGGAGCTATTTGTCAATATGTAATTTGGAGGCTGGGTCTATGCAGTTGCGTGGGAGCGTCTGAGTGAAAGATGATGTGGTCGATGAACGTTTATTACTGATCTCATTGCCTCTTACTTATATGTATCATCGGTAAATCGAATTATCTAGAACCCTTGATGTTAACTTGGAATATCTATAAGCGAGCGAGCCAAATGTGTAGCCGGCTGTACCAGGCTTCCCGTATCGACTGACCTCGCCGCGCCGCCTGGAATGTGCTAACATCGCGTCTACGCTACGCTGGCTACGCGATGCCTCAACAGTATTCGTGTTTAAAAGTAATAAAAATGATAAATCTGGTTTTTAGGCGTATGTTTAGAGAACAACTCCTTTTTTATTTGTGGACGTATTTGAAAACTGTTTACACTGTTTTATTTGTTGGTTTTTTGTCTACATTTGGTACATTTTTAGTTATTCTCACTTTTCAATTACTATATGAAAATCATACCCAAAGCAAAAAGGTCACTCAAAAGAAAACTGGCAACTACTTCTAAACAGCAAAGAATTTTACGTAATTTTTTAACTAAAAGAAAGACAAAGATCTGGAGTATAAGTGGTACATTTTTCCGTTCAATACATTGACTTTTGAAGTCACAGGCCACGTTTTTGTTACGTTCTCGAGAGTTTGGCTTAGCGCGGGCCTATGCGGGGGCCGGGCGGTAGTGCCGTGATGGCTGTTGGACGGGGAGGTTGTGCTTCACGTTTTTGCAGCTTTGACAGCAACACAATTCGAGATTAATCCACAAGTGAACAGATAAGACACTTCTTTGAAACGCCGAAAATAAATTCGGTAAAAAAGCGAAAGCTTTAAACTCTCAAGAAATACATGAAAATGTTGTGTTGATTATTTTATTCACACACTTTATTTGTTACCAGCTGCTGCCCACGGCTCCAGCCACGTAGATTTTGGATGCCGTTACTTTTATCTCACTCATAGTGTAATGATATAAAACCCATGACACTGATAAATAGTGTGGGTTTCTATTGGTGAAATAATTCTTAGAATTGGTTCTGTAGATCCAGAGATTAACCTCTATAACGTCTCAAACTACCTTTGTATAATAATACTATATATACCTATAGCTACATAGTAAAATATTATAAAAACATGATCACTTAACTTCACTAGTATAAAATAATTCACTTCCCGCTGTCTGTCTGTCTTTAAAGCTACGCGACGGATTTTGTAGCGGTTTTTTTAATAGATAGTAATCATTCAAGGGGTAGGTTTATATGTACAATAGAATCTATATAATATTAAAATGAATCCCTATTGGATTTTGGCTGGACTGGCTGAGGCTGGACCAATTTCGCTTTTTTCTTTTTTTGTTGTGGAAGTTATGTTGGAGAAGGTTTTTATGAAAGAAAAAGTAAAAAATATGCGCGGAAAATAGAAACATTTAAGAATACTTAACCATCATATAAAATATCTCACCCGAAAGACGTTTTATGTCCTATTGGTGTCAGGATCTCCGTGGGCGTATGGAGTCCCTGTCGTAATGCTTTCTGTTCTCAAAATAATTAGAATGAAAAACATCGGAAAAAATGAAACACTCAAGTGAGACTTGAACTCACGACCTTTCCCTTACAGGGGGAATGCTCTTCCAACTGAGCTATTGAGCCACACCTGAATCATTTAAAATTTTCCTTCTCTTTATCCATCTTTAAGGGCGTCGGTGGTTCCATCTACCAATATTCTTACGAGCTGTTGGAAACAATGAATGATTTTTCAACCATTTTTAAACATTGAATTTTGATGACTCCTCCCGAATATTTGACTGGATTTTTTATAGCATTTTTAATGCTAACTTTAAAGTTCGAAAAACATCGGAAAAAATGAAACGCTCACGTTTTTCGAACTTTAAAGTTAGCATTAAAAATGCTATAAAAAATTCTGTCAAATAATTAGGACGACTTAATACAGCCAATTGACGTAAATTCTAATTTTTAAGGTGAAACGAAGCTTGCCGCCATCTAGTGCATATTATAAGAGGTTTGAATGTGATGTCTTAAATAAACACATTTTTTGGGCTTAGGCGATTGGCACACTGCGACGCGCGACGCGGCGTCGAGCGTTGTTGCGTCGACGCGGCGTCGCGCTCGTCGCCTCTACGGAGCTCATTTTGTATAGAAAAACGCGGGGTCCCACACACTGACAACGCAATCACGCGCGTTGCCGCAGAATACGCGCGTACAAGCAGAAAACGCGAGATATGGCACACTGAAATCTGCCATCACGCGCGTGTTTTTCGAGCGATGTTAGTCCGAGAGCTGTTAGAAATTTCTGTGTAGGTAATTGAGACGAATTTTAAATTAATATTATTGCAATGCAACATGACTATTTAACGGCAAATTTAGAGCGCTTTCACATCAACTGACGTCCGATATCCAATATCCGATATCCGAGATCGGAGGAAGTCAAATATCGATGCCCAATATCGGGTATTGGAGCCGACACCACTGTTTTGGCTCGTTATCGGAACACGCAGGGACTGTTAGCGACTTTCAACCTAAATGGCATTTTCTTAGTTACGTCTCTTTTCGCGTTAATAGATGACGCTGGTCACGAATATAAGAAAAAAAATTAGTTACTATGTCATGTCAATAAGTCGAAAATAGCTTGCACTTCTAATCATTTTCTTTTCATCTCTAGCGTTCTTAATATAGTCTGGGCTATCGAGCTAATGGTCGGATGGCTTTACTTTACTTTTCTCAAAATTTTAGATTAGGTACTTCACACACCTACCTACCAAAAAAAATCTAATATCTCTCGGACTATACTAGCTCTCCCGCGCCACGCGCGTCGTCGAACGACGCCGCGTCGAGCGTTGTTGCGTCGACGCGGCGTCGCGCTCGTCGCCTCTACGGAGCTCATTTTGTATAGAAAAACGCGGGGTCCCACACACTGACAACGCAATCACGCGCGTTGCCGCAGAATACGCGTGTACAAGCAGAAAACGCGAGGTATGGCACACTGAAATCTGCCATCACGCGCGTGTTTTTCGAGGGATTTTTAGTCAGAGAGCTGTTAGAAATTTCTGTGTAGGTAATTGAGACGAATTTTAAATTAATATTATTGCAATGCAACATGACTATTTAACGGCAAATTTAGAGCGCTTTCACATCAACTGACGTCCGATATCCAATATCCGATATCCGAGATCGGAGGAAGTCAAATATCGATGCCCAATATCGGGTATTGGAGCCGACACCACTGTCTTGGCTCGTTATCGGAACACGCAGAGAGTGCAAGCGACTTTCAACCTAAATGGCATTTTCTTAGTTACGTCTCTTTTCGCGTTAATAGATGACGCTGATCACGAATATAAGAAAAAAATTAGTTACTATGTCATGTCAATAAGTCGAAAATAGCTTGCACTTCTAATCATTTTCTTTTCATCTCTAATAAAGTCTGGGTTATCGAGCTAATGGTCGGATGGCTTTACTTTACTTTTCTCAAAATTTTAGATTACTTCACACACCTACCTACCAGAAAAATTCTAATATCTCTCGGACTATACTAGCTCTCTCGCGTCCACGCGCGTCGACGAACGACGTCGCGTCGAGCGTTGCAGTGTGCCAATCGCCTTACACTGCAAACGATGGCACTGTGAGAATGTGTAATGTGTGTTGTTACGTGAACACTGGTTCCGGTAATAAAAAATGTAAACATTTGAACATAGCAGTAATAAACGGTAAATACCGGTATCTCGCGATTGCAGCACGTGTCCCCTCACTGGGAAGTGAACGCAAGCATTACCTTTTAAGGTAATGCATCGTTCTAACGCACATATAGAATGAGTCACACGAATTGATAACCAATCAGCGCATCCCGTCAAACGGAGAAACAGCTGATGGCTCAACACTAACACACAACAAAAAAAAAACACGCCCCGCGCGCGCCGAGGCGTACACAGTGGATTGATTCGATCGCGAGACTTCGCAGCGAAACGTGCAGTCGTAGTCCTAAAGCCTAGCTAGGTAGATAGTTATCTTACATTCTGCTAGTTACTATTACTAAGTCCTACGTACTCAGTATAGTTATACGAAGTGTCTTGTTAAATATAAGCAGTTCCCAATATAAGGGAACTTCGTACCGGCTGGAATACTGGTCCAACTACTTACCGGCTGGAATATCAGCACCGCGCCGTACCGGCCCAACTCCGAACCAGCTGAGGTTGCCGGCCCTCTCCGTACCGTCTTGAAGACGGCCTTGGCGACGACTCCGGCGGACCGAACTAGCGGCTGCGACGCCTGGTGACCTTGAGGGGAAGACAACGTCACACTCGCACGGGGCCAGCCCGGAACCCCAAGTTGAGTACATTACTCAGCCTTCCGCTTATAGTGGCGTGTACCTATACCCGAACCGACAGTCGACTTTGACTTAGAGTAGTTTTTTTATTGTAAAGCAGAACCTACGGAATAAAGTTGTGGATCTCGTACCAATCGTTTTCTTCATCCTTGACCCCGTAGGGCCCTGTAACAGTGTGAATTGTTATGCCTATAGCATACTTATAGCTTTCATATTCACCTACCTCAATGTATCTATGCAATATACACCCTAACCAATGGATACCTATATATGTAAGATTCATGTATATAAATATAAGAGCTGAGTGGGCATCGAACCCACAAACTCTGAATGCTCCACCGCTACGCCATGGAATTTGAACCTTTTGAAATTGAATTTGTCTGTTTGTTCACAATGGATACAAACGCTACTTGGTACACGGATTTTGATACGGTATTTTTATTTAAAAGGTTTTGGTAGAATGGTACCAGAGATAAAACCAAAGTCGCGATAATAGACATCCACGCGGGCAGAGCCGCAGACCTTAGCTATAATAAAGAAACAAGAATCAATCAACATCGATGTCAAAAAAATACCAAATCAGTTAGGTACGTGAAGTTAGGCAGAATATGATGTGTCCATTCTGTACCCTTTTTACCGACATCTTTTCCCATATTTTTATATTATAATCACAAGTGACATGTGTGCGGGGTGGTGCAGGGCTGCGATTATTACGTTCGTAGACTCCACCCATTCGCTCTAAGGTATCGTCTCAGGTAAGGACCTTAAATTTTTACATAAAATTTGCAAAAGGAAAAAACACTTACAACATCATTATAGGTACAGTTCTTAAACTATGCATCGCCTACTGTCTCAGTGCGATTTCTGCTGCTGCCCCTGTGTCTCATGGCGCGTCCGGGGTCGCCACACTGTGCGCTGTTGTAACATGGTCCATAAGACTGTAAGCGCAGTGACCTCCTAGTGCATCGTGCGGTACAGTCGCGCCGTGAGTGTCGTGTTTTGAGATTTGGCTGTTGGGGTGTGTAAATAAAGCGGTTTCACATATGAAGTTGTTACTTCCAATCCCGTTACCCGTCTTAGGTGACAACTACTTTGCAGGGTGGAATCGTTCTGGGTCCGTTGGGGATCGATCTTCTGAACTGAAGTATTAGCAAAATCGGCAATTCCACTGTCCAATTACAACTTCTTATTACGAAAGGGCTATATTGAAATCTGAAAAACATTACTAGGCATGTTATACATACGCACACATACACATGATATAACATTAAACTGGAACCGGAAGTGGTTGTTGCATAGCCAGTCCTGATCTGCTGGAGTTCGCCTGCAAGTTGGACTGCGCCTCTGCGATCTTGATTCAAATCAATCAAGGAGGAATAGGCTCTACTTGTGAACCTTCAGGACCGATTATATACCTACCTTTGATTTGCCTGACGTTTCGACCAGGTTACACCGGCCGTGGTCACGGGCTGACTGGTTCAGTTTTGCACGCCTACCCTCGTCAAGTCCGATATATCGATCAATAATTTGATCGCGTTAATTCCCATTATCAGTATTTTATAACTCAAGGTGTGTAGCAAAATATCACGAATCACAATATTCTATCTACATGTAGGGCGGAAAACCAAGGAATAAGGGAACGTTCATATCTGACGTAACATGCGTCGCGTATTATCGGTCGCGTAACGCCAGAACAGACAAATGTATAGAAAAACACTTGACCGTTCACACTCAACCGATGTTACGTTAGTGCGTCGAGCGTACAGCGTCTATTCCGTTTCCGTCAACGTATTGTCGGTCGAAATTTCCTATCACACTTAGTTATGGAACATTTTACAATCGTAAGGAGTTCATCAAAAGATTCTATGGACATGCGGTTATACTGAATAAATTTTGTCGGATAATCTCTTAAAGTTGCATATAGACAATTAAATTGGCCACTTGATATTCTTTTAGTATTTAAAGGATGCACCCAATATCGACGTTTAATTTTTCGGTCTTGTTCTAAAGCCTCCCAAATAGCAATTATTTCGATAGGCTTAATTTTAAAATTCAGTATCACACAACACAACCGCTCTATAGATGCTAAACGCAGAAACTGACATGTGGCAGGACGGATGTTACGCTCGACGCATTTTCCGATTGATATGAACTGACACATTCGACCGAATAGACGCGACTGATGATACGCTCGGCGTATTTTACGTCAGATATGAACCTTCCCTTAAGATTTTAGCACTTTATTTATCAAAATGTTTCTGACGCTGACTGCAGACTGTACGTAGGAACTGGATCTAAGAGACCAAAAGAGACGGTTCAGCGCGCTCGCTCGTGTCGCCGCTCCTTTACTGTACGTAGGAACTGGATCTAAGAGACCAAAAGAGACGGTTCAGCGCGCTCGCTCGTGTCGCCGCTCCTTTACTGTACGTAGGAACTGGATCTAAGAGACCAAAAGAGACGGTTCAGCGCGCTCGCTCGTGTCGCCGCTCCTTTACTGTACGTAGGAACTGGATCTAAGAGACCAAAAGAGACGGTTCAGCGCGCTCGCTCGTGTCGCCGCTCCTTTACTGTACGTAGGAACTGGATCTAAGAGACCAAAAGAGACGGTTCAGCGCGCTCGCTCGTGTCGCCGCTCCTTTACTGTACGTAGGAACTGGATCTAAGAGACCAAAAGAGACGGTTCAGCGCGCTCGCTCGTGTCGCCGCTCCTTTACTGTACGTAGGAACTGGATCTAAGAGACCAAAAGAGACGGTTCAGCGCGCTCGCTCGTGTCGCCGCTCCTTTACTGTACGTAGGAACTGGATCTAAGAGACCAAAAGAGACGGTTCAGCGCGCTCGCTCGTGTCGCCGCTCCTTTACTGTACGTAGGAACTGGATCTAAGAGACCAAAAGAGACGGTTCAGCGCGCTCGCTCGTGTCGCCGCTCCTTTACTGTACGTAGGAACTGGATCTAAGAGACCAAAAGAGACGGTTCAGCGCGCTCGCTCGTGTCGCCGCTCCTTTACTGTACGTAGGAACTGGATCTAAGAGACCAAAAGAGACGGTTCAGCGCGCTCGCTCGTGTCGCCGCTCCTTTACTGTACGTAGGAACTGGATCTAAGAGACCAAAAGAGACGGTTCAGCGCGCTCGCTCGTGTCGCCGCTCCTTTACTGTACGTAGGAACTGGATCTAAGAGACCAAAAGAGACGGTTCAGCGCGCTCGCTCGTGTCGCCGCTCCTTTACTGTACGTAGGAACTGGATCTAAGAGACCAAAAGAGACGGTTCAGCGCGCTCGCTCGTGTCGCCGCTCCTTTACTGTACGTAGGAACTGGATCTAAGAGACCAAAAGAGACGGTTCAGCGCGCTCGCTCGTGTCGCCGCTCCTTTACTGTACGTAGGAACTGGATCTAAGAGACCAAAAGAGACGGTTCAGCGCGCTCGCTCGTGTCGCCGCTCCTTTACTGTACGTAGGAACTGGATCTAAGAGACCAAAAGAGACGGTTCAGCGCGCTCGCTCGTGTCGCCGCTCCTTTACTCGCGCCGCGAAGACGACATACACGACAACAATCGACCTGGCTCTCTTCGGCCGTGAGGGCCACAGACTCCAACTGGCCCCGGAGGCGCGCATTTACACTATGCCGTTGCTTCTGCTACCGTTACTCCGCGCTCATTTCAAATGCTCATGCGGGATGGAGGTTGTTCTGCGACCTACTATTATACCCCCTGCCAGCTTGCAGCGATGACACAGCGCTCCACACGCTGGTGGAGTGCACGGCGTGGGCGCAACAGCGCCAGGTCCTCGTGGTGGGTTTGGGCGTGGACTCTCTCTCGCTCGAGACCATGATGGGAGCCATGGTCTCCAGCGGGAGTAAGTGGGACTGCGCCGCCTCTTTCTGCGAGAAGGTCATGCTCGTGAAGGAGGCGGCGGGGCGGGAGCGGGAGAGAACTCTCCCACTCGAGTTCCGCAGTCAGTGGCTTGGGCGCCGCCGACGTGTCTTCGCCGAAGACCATCGGCCTCCATGACCGGGGGCCTGAGGACGGTGAGTTGGCTGCTCATCGTCCTTACAGAAGCAGGCCCATGACGGCAGCGTGACGTGACGGACTCAAGCACGCCTCCCCCCTGATACCCGAAAACCCCCCATAGATGCGGGATAGCACCCGAACCACCCCCGAGACGAGGCCGCATTGAAGCCGTGGGTCTGTTGGGAGCCCTGGGACATCCTTCCGAGGGCTTACCCGGGCTCCCAACTATAGGCTGCTGGGCGATACCGTGGGGGTTTTAGTCGGTAGGAGTCCGGCATAACATCCATGAAGGATTGTAATTCTTTTTGGCAATAAATGTATTTTATTTTTATATTTTTTTTATTTCCGCCACGGTAAAAAAAAGGAAAAACCCCTGCCAGCTCACGTGTTTCCTTTTACTTACAGTCCCGGGTCCTTTAAGCGGGGCGTGAAAAGGCATCTGATGAGGCCGCCAAGCTGAGTGCGACCATTGTTAACATGATACGTGTTTACCTCTTCCCGAGACTTTGCCTTTACCTTAAGACGAGGTGTAGTCGAATTTACGTGTCCTTTTATATTAAAAAAAGATTGAGTTCCACCTTCAAGTGACCGTTGACCGTTGAGAAGAACGTGGCGAATTTAGTATTTTTAAGCATTTATTAAAATAAATAAATAAATAAATAAATATTCCACAACATTCTACACAACGCCATCTAGACCCATGGTAAGCTTTTATAGCTTGTGTTATGGAATCTAGAATGCGGATAAACATACTTATATACTTTTTTTTTTGTAAATACATACATATTATACATAGAAACACCCAGACCAATGCAAATAGCCATATTCATGCATACAAATATTTGCACTGAGCGGGAATCGAACCCGCGCCTCCTGCGTGGCAGTCGCGTGCACTACCGCCACGCCACAGAGGCTGTCAAAAGACAGCGATTCACGATTGCATATTCTTTCCCTAACAAATTCAATTAACTTTTCCCAGTTGGAAACCTTGAAGACATCGCGGCTCGCGGCGGCGTGTAGGAGTTCTCTGTCTCGGCAGAAAAAGCGGGCGTAAAACTTTGCAGAAGTAAGATCTCTATTATAAGGAAAAGTGACACCAGCAGAATATTATACAAAAATGATAACGTGGGGTATTTCAGTATTTGTGTGAACTGCCGACAATATCACGCGACCTATCTCGTGCTGGCCGGTGCTTCTTTGGAGCATACCTGCCTATGCGTAGGTATACACGGCTGCATGTAAGAGTGGGAATTTAAAAGAAAAACAAGATATGTTTTCCAATGTTTTATTATAAACGATAAAACTTTCGCATAAGTTTCGTTGAAAAACGTAACATTACATTGTATTCAACAGAAGTCGACAGCTCGTGACGCAACACCACCGCGCGGCGCACCGGCCCATCATGATTGCGCGTCGATAGGATCACCAAGATCGCGATATTGACAGTCTTACCCGGGCTTAGAGACGCACAGTGCCACGGCCCAGTGCGGTCCAGTGCGGTCCAGTGCGGTCGCGTCGGTGTCGAGTCGCGAACGGCTTCAACAGCAATATAATTTGTAGATAATTACAACACAGTCTGCGGCGCTAGAGCCAGGCCCGCCCGGCCGGTCTGGCGAGGCGCGGCGGCGGCGCCGCCCGGCCACAGGCGGTGCTTACAGCTAGGTGCTTACGTTACGTATGCCACTACAGTTCTACTCCTATCGATACAATCTTGTCAAACTTAACCAACACACGGCATTATTTAGGTAGTTAACAGAACTATGTGCCAACGCATAGTTACTTCAGTAGGTAATATGGTGCTTCGCAGACGACAAACTATCCGTGGCTTACTTTTTATTACTAGGAGCTGTGCTAGGAGCTAGCAGTTATAATGCAGTAACGCACACGTCGCGCAAATAGGTAGGGAGCCGACGATACTAAACGTGTAGTTACTCGAGGGTCGCAATAATCTATTATAATTGGTAGATAAAAAGAATAGTGGTAGGTGCTTATATAATGTTTCCTCTTTTAGTGGTGGGGGAAGCGTATACAGGTTGAATTTGAATAGGGCTTGGATGGTCAAATCCGAAACTGTAAGGAATGGCGAAAAATACTTAAAGGAGTGAGGAGCCCGGTTTGATTTTTAATTTAATTTTCTATGGAAGAAGTGGCACACGCGCGTTAGATGGCACAGTAGAGCCACGTATTTATGAATGCAGTACGATCCTTGCGGACTTGATCCAGCTAAGTATGTATTGAAAACAATGGCCTACATTTTGAACAATTAATCAGGTAACGTAAGAAAATTAAAATGTATTTTGTTAAAGATGAGCTCTTTCCTTTAGTTTGCCTTATGTCATACTTCCCAGAATAAGAACCTTAATAGCAACACATGGTGTAATAATATAGGGTGAGTTTTTTTTTTACAAAATAAATGGTATCTAAATTTAATTTAAAAAAAAACGGTTCGATTTTCAATTCTCAGCTTGGTTTTAAGAAATCTAATTATGAGGTTTTAAGTTTCATCAAAATTGGGCACGATTCTTTGAGCATTTTTGGCCATACCTTATAGTTTCGAATTTGACCAACCAATCCCTTTTGAAAAATTCACCTGTATGTATCAATCTGACGCACTCGATTAACTTTAATGTCCATCAACGCATGCCGTACTAAAAAGTTTGACATACCAAAAACATCCGCGTCTGCCTTCTAGATTGTTGGAAGCTCAGTGGAAGATGTGCGTCTTGTACGACAAATCTGCAAAATATCTGTTTTTTCGCGCCATGCCGACTTTTAAGGGAACCGCAGACTCGATCGCACAATGAATTTGGTGGAGCGTCGAAGTGGTTCAAACATGAGTACGCGCTGCCGCTGCCGTGCCGCTTTGACGCGCGATAAATACGCGTTCTGTTTGACGAAACCTACAGCGCGCCGCGCGGGGCACACATATTATGAGAGTGACATGATAGGCATTATGACGGGGACGCGACGCGGCAGGCGCCTAGGTATAATAATTCCTCACCCTCGCCCGGTTCTTGTGCTTGGGGACTTCAATGCCTGGTCTGAGGCTTGGGGGTCCCGACACACGAACCCGCGAGGCAGGGCTCTGGAGAGCTGGGCCGCTACTCTCGGTCTGGTTCTCCAGAATCGCGGGGCCGAAGCCACGTTCTGGGCGGCGGAGCGCGAAGCGAGTTCGATCGTAGATCTCTCGTTCGCGAGCGCTTCGCTGTCGCAACGTGTGCGGGACTGGCGTGTCGTCGTGGAGGTGGAGACACTTGCGGATCACCGATACGTTCGGTTTGATGTCTCTCCTCCCGAGAGTGATGCGCCGGCCACACCGGCCCCACGCGAGCCGCGCTGGGTGCTTAGGGGACTGAATAGGGATGCTCTCCTGGAAGCCGCCTCCGTGCAGGCCTGGGCCATGGTGCCGGACAGGCCTGACGACATTGATGACGAGGCGGCCTGGTTCCGGGAGGCCATGACTGTTGTTTGCGATGCGGGTATGTCTAGGGCTCCAGCCTATAGTCCGAGGCGCCGGGTCTACTGGTGGACTGCGGAGATCGCGAGGCTGCGTCAAGCCTGCGTGATAGCGCACCGCCGGTGGGCCAGGCTCCGTAGGAGGCGTAGCCGCCCCGCAGACACAGATCCCCTAGTGGCGGAGTTGCAAGAGGGATACAGGGAAGCCAGGAATGCCCTCCGAGCAGAAATCAAGCGGTCCAAGGCAGCTTCCTACAGGGAGCTGCTGGAGACACTGGAGCGGGACCCATGGGGGCGGCCTTACCGCCTGGTAAGAGGAAAGCTGCGCCCCCGGGCCCCTCCCCTGACCCAGGTTCTCGAGCCGGCTCTGCTTGGAGGAGTGGTGGAATCCCTGTTCCCGGCGCGGGCGGAACACGTTCCGCCGCAGATGACTCCGCCACCTCGGTCGCCTGATGCGCCCGGCGTGGTTATTGACGACGACGTGCCCGAGGTCACTTGGGTAGAACTAGAGCTGGCGGTGCGACGGCTTAGAGCCAAGAAGAACACCGCCCCGGGACCCGACGGCATTCCAGGCCGTGCGTGGGTCCTAGCTCTAGGAGAAGACGGTCTCGAACCCCGACTGCGAGGGTTCCTCAGCGCATGCTTGGAGCGGGGCCAGTTTCCGAAGATGTGGAAGACGGGGAAACTGGTCCTCATCCGCAAGGACGGACGCCCGGCGGACGAGCCGTCCGGGTACCGGCCCATAGTGTTGCTCGACGAGGTGGGCAAGCTCTTCGAAAGAGTGATTGCCAAGCGCCTCGTCGAGCACCTCTCTAGAGTGGGGCCGGACCTAGCGGACACGCAGTACGGCTTCCGCCGGTGGCGTTCCACTGTGGATGCCATCATGCGCGTGAGGACTCTGGCGGAGGATGCGGTTGCCCGGGGCGAGGTGATGTTGGCGGTGTCCTTGGACATCTCCAACGCGTTCAACACCTTGCCCTGGAGTTGCATCAGGGAGGCGCTCGTGTACCACGATGTGGATCCGTAGGTGGATCTTACGACAATTATACCAGGTTGCCCATTCACCCTCAACTCATAAATCCGTTTCACAATACGGTCCCTTGTCATCCGGGGGCGGTTATGTCGAACTCAAACCGCCTAAAACCGCACCCCGTCTTGGGTCATCAGCTGCCGGAGGTGAGGTAGCCATTGGCATATTTCATATCTCTCGCACGCTGGTTGACTCAGGGCTATCTCCAGTACATAGCACCGACGACGGCCCGGTCTGCTTCTGCTAGCTAGTGTGCAGGACAGCTCAATCTGCCCGCGCTTATAGAGGACTGAGGTTGATGAGCGACCTTCGACGCCCAGTACACACCACTATGTGCTGTGGAGCTGGGACTTCACGTCTTTGATTTCTCGAGGCTTTTTTTCCTTTTCTGTCACCGGTGGTCTACACCGGGGCTTTCGCCTCCAGGTCCCATAGGAGGGTTCCGGCAAGGAGACTTGCCGTCTAAAAGAATTTCTTGCAGTAAATGTGACTCAACAACATACTATGTCCAGGGACACTAGCAACATCATTTTGCCCCGGGTAACCGAGTTCCTCGCCAGAGTCTTAACGCGCATGGCGGCATCTACGGTGGAGCGCCTCTGGTGGAAACTATATAAGCCATAATAATAACGGGAATTAACGTCATCATCGTATAGGTAGCTACATACATAACTTTGATTTGCCTGACGTTTCAACCAGGTTACACCGGACGTGGTCAGAGTCAGTGTATGTACCATACCCATACCATAATCCCGTTAAATTATTAATGTAGGTAACATCATGGAACGCGAGAGTTTGAGTTAACTCTTTGGGCCATCCGCCAGGTCTGGTCTCACTCTTGATGAGGCGCTTTGCAATAACTTCTACAATGACTTTGCACACCTCGTCGACTAACGCTATAGGTGAGTAGGTGGATGGAAAGTCACCGTCAATCAGATGAGGAACAGTATCTTCTACAGTTTCAGAAACTGGCCTTGCTTCAGACATGCGCTGAGAAACCCTGTCAGTCGAAGTCAGCTTCCGCGTCTTCCCCTGGAGCTATGCTGAACCCATGCTCGGCCTGAATTGCCGACGGGTCGGGCTGTGTTTTTAGCCTTGAGCCTTCGCACCGCTAGCTCTTGTCCTATCCAAGTTACTTCGGGCATGTCGTCGTCATCACCGCTGGGCGCCGTGAGCAACCGAGGTAGAATCACCTGTGGTGGAACATGTGCCATCGCCCGCACCGGAAACATGGATGTAACAACTACTCTGAGCAGTTCCGTCTGGAGAAACCTGGTAAACGGTGGGGCCCAGGGGCGCAGCTCGCTTTTTATCATAAGGTAAGGCTGCCCCAGTAGGTACCACTCTAGCGTCTCTAGCAGTTCATTGAGGTTCGATCGTCGTTCGTCTCGGTATGACATATTCATTGAACATAATCTTGGTTTCGTCCTTTAGACGTGCTTTAGGTACCCGAATGAAATTAAATTTTGTCATTGTATTACTTAAGTAAATTTTCCTAAAAAAACATTTCGGGTCATTGAGCAGGGTGGGGCGCGCGTCCCTCTCACCCCACCCTGGGTGCACCCATGTCCCTTGTCACGGATCTCACAGTCGTCCCAAACACGGCACTTCTACTATATTTCTCAGACTTCTCATTTTTAATTAAAGTGTTCAATTAACTTTCATGCTCCGTAACGCAGGCATGGCAGGTGGCAGGGTACTGACTAGCGTGTGGCACTGCGGCGGAGAGACACGCGGCACGGAAGGTTCAGGGGCGGTACGTCGCGGGGAGCTGCTCGCGCTCTCCCGCGCCGCGGCTAAGGCACTAGATCTAATGTGGAGTATCCGGCAGCGCGCCACGCACCCGCACCACCGCGCCCTCAGCCTGCGTCCCGTATCTTCTGAACTACGTTTCAGCTTTTTAACATCTAGCGAGGTGTGTGTGTTGTCAGTACGATACGTCAATGATCTAATGACAACCTAGGCCCGCGAAACTGTTGCAAGAGAAAAGAAACTCTCGCGCAGTGCAGGGCTGCTTGGCACAAAGAAGAATTCACATGCCAACAAAAAATGAAATATTACTATCTAGTAGATAACAGTAGCCGGTCACGGCGCGCGGCGGTCACGTCGCCACCGCGCGCCCGGCCGTAGCTAAACTAAATATTGTCAAGTGAGCGAGCGCCAGAGCCGGCCTGGCGGCGGCGGGTCGTGGCAGTACAGATAAGAACACCTCGGTGTGTGGAGCCACTCCACGTAATCAACATTGTCCCAACACTATACTAGATCCGTTAATATTTAAGTAATTACAATAAATAATCTCGACGGTAAGTCGGCAAATATTTCTTTTGTACTAAATAGGGAATTATTTCAGAATATAGTAAATATAATGGTGTTAAAGTGCCACGTATCGGCGGATCCTAGGTGGAGCTTTATTTTACGAGACTATATTTTTTATATATCCTTAAGTATTCATAGTAAAACACTCGCCGGGATATTTACCATGTATTTATTTTTCGAGGAAGCGATATTTCGGCGCTGATTCAAGCGCCATGATCACGGATGCCCTGATGACCGCCGAGTTAGTTGTTATTGGGCAGACCGTATCGGTCTACCCTCTTCCGCACTCGTTTATGACGCGCGCCGTCCCTACCATTGTCCGCATTCTCGCACTGCACTCGAACACGTTCGCGACACAACACTCACAGAATCGACTCGCATGGGTTTTGAGCATGTAGTTTGTTCAGGTTTTATGAACATACGAATCACTGGATGCCAGACACTCGACAGTTGAAACCCATCTTCCCGGTTGAAGTTTTTGTACTTTTTAATTTCAATGGCTTCTTTAACCATTCTGGGTATATAGTGGCGTTCTGTCGAGAGAATCTGAGGGTTGTGTAACTCAATCCAGTGATTCGTTCCTTCCTCCAAGAGATGTTGAGCGATAGCCGATTTCTGTGGCTCGTTATTTTTGACCGCCCTGATGTGCTCCTTGATCCGGCATGAGACAGTGCGTTTGGTCTGGCCTATGTAGGAGCTACCACAGCTGCAGTCAACTTTGTAGACACCTAGATGTTCCAAGGGAAAACTGTCTTTAAGCGTGCGTAGGTACTGTAACAACTTTTTGAATGGAGTGAAGATAGTTTTTACTGAAAACTTCTTCAAAATATTAGCAACCTTATCTGACACTCCTTTCACCTATGGTAAGTACGCAGGTTGTCGTTCGACCTTATACTCCTTATAGTCCAGGCGCTTAGGTGTCAACGAACATCTCGGTGCCCTGATCCGCCCCTTATAACCGTTCCTCCGTAGAACGCCCCTTAAATGATTCATTTCTGCATCCAAATGTTCCTCGTCGCATAAGTTATATGCGCGGTCAGTTAGTGACGTCACCACGGAGTTCGATGGAACGACGCACGTCATAAACGAGTGCGGAAGAGGGTAGACTAGATAGATACGGTCTGCCTAATAACAACTAACTCGGCAGTCATCAGTGCATCCGTGATCATGGCGCTTGAAACAGCGCCGAAATATCGGTTCCTCGCAAAATAAACTACATGGTAAATATCCCGGCGAGAGTTTTACTATGAATGTAAATGACCATGTCAATCGCAAATCATACATCCTTAAGTATGTTCAAAATTTTCATGGTCACTCCGTTTTTAGAACTAAGTATAAAGTCTCTGTTACAAAAATTTCAACTTCCTTTCCGATTGTTTTATAACCAAACTAATAGTAAAAAGTATATACAACATTTACATCACATTTTGTAAAGGTACGCGCCGATGCTGCACCGCGGCGCGCCACGCGTGCGCAGGCGCAGTGCGCAGTACCTGGCAGTGGTCGGTGCAGTAAAACGCAGCCCCTACGAGACTCGTCGCGTGCTAACGTCAACGAGCGCCACCCTCGTGGACACCACTGGCGACTATTTTCACTTTTATTCGAACATTCCTTTCAGTATTGTTTGCGCCATTTATTTTCCTAAATTAAACGTAAGATTAATTAATAGCATTTTTCTTCATAATATCCGTTTGGCACGTCGTTTGCAGTGATTGGCCAAATCCTTTGCCCCACCGCGCGAGCTCGCCGGCGCCCCAGGCAGGGAGAGGGCCTCACACGAGCACGTCCATGCGGCTGCCGCGCCGCAGCAGGCGCGTGCCGCCGCCCTCGGCGCCGCCCACTGCGTGGAACGACAGCGTCACCAGCTGCTGCCCGAAGTTGGCCTCGAACCTGCGCACAAGGCGGCGGTGAGCGGGGGCGTGACGTCACGCGGCCGCGCGGCGCACTGCGCTGTACTCACTCGGTGGCGATGTTGACGTGCGGCGGCGCGCCCACGGCGTTCTGCACCACCAGGAACAGCTTGGTGGCCAGCTCCAGCACGTGGCACGTGCGCACCACCACGTCGCCGCGCCGCCGCCACGCGCCCTCGCCCTGCGCACACACCGCACACCTTACACGTGCACTGCACTATACACCACGCTATACATACACAGGCGCAACTCTATACCCGGCACTACCTCGAGCGGCACTACTAGGTACTAACTACTTCGGTATAAGTGGACATACATGTATATGTTAACGTTAGAGTGCACATTAACTAGGTGATCTGCAGATTACCTGATACGATCAGTTAAAGTGCGGATTTTTTGTCTAATTAGCTCATTTTCGCAGTCTGCAGATGAACGGACGGTAAGTACATTGTTAAAGTGCGGAAGACGGTGAACGATATACCTACTTTTTTTCACATAAGCACCCTGTTCTCGAAGTGAAGAAACGTCGACTACTTTCTAGTTGTGATAGTACACTGGTTACTTAACAATAAGGAATTAATAAACTGAAATAGGTACATCTGCAATGCATTAGTAATTCGGTATTTATGAGCCGTCGTCCACTTAATAGCCGTCTGGCTCTGGCGCCTTGTTAAAAATTCCCCAAATGAGATAGACACTTAAACTTTGCAAGAAAAGGACATGGTTTTGCTATACAAATGTAAAGCCAGACATGTGCAAATCATAAAACACTACAAATAATGGCCTATGGGTCAAACCTATTGAACAATGTCCCTAAGTGCGAGGAATTCGGGGTTATTTATGATGAGAGCGCCACTCGGAACGACAAACGCGCATAAAAACGATCGACTTGGTAAAAAAGGGGCTGTGAACTAAAAAGGATAGTGGGGTTGACTCGCGATAGCACGGGATCGGGGCATTCGGGTTGAGACGAGAGATCAGGGCGGTTGACGACTTGGTGTGGAATACGGGAGTTAGGCGCGGAAGACTTGAGTAAGTTACAAGTGTGACATTATTAAGACTACAGACGTGGTGAGTTGATTTCATACTATCTATTATTACTGTTATACTTTGTGTCACATAGTTTTGTGCTATTTATATATTGTATGTGTATTCCTATCCCGGGCTGAGTAATTTATATGAGTAAGTTAATAATTAATCTCTTGATATGTTGAGTCGCGTGTCCGTTGATGTATGTTACGTGGTACCGTAAACGGGATGGCTGTGAGAGCGTCACATGTAATGAGTCAGGCGGCAGACCAGAGACTTGTCATAGCAGAGACCGAGGATACCTTCAATGGGATAGCCTCCAGTCGTTGATGCTCATCTCCCCTGTAATCTGTGATACGATGGCGGCTTTACATGATGATGGCGTATGAGGAACATCGTGCTTATAGATTAGGAACAAGTTATCGTACCGAGACCGCAACCTATTGTCGTATAATGACATTACAACCGTCTGGGATAACTATGGCCGGGTGAGGTTCGATTCCCACGGGGGACCTAGCGTCGAAGTGCAGCTCCCTCAAGCACAGAGGTCGGTGCAACCAGATATGTCAGATGGAAGATCAGGAATTACAACTCCTGCGGTACGGGAACCGGTCTGTGAAGTACAGTAACTTGTAAACCGAATTTATACGTACGATTGAATATATGTGAAACAAGTAACTGACATCAGCGTATTCGTTCGTTGTTACATTCTCTGTATTTATTGAAAGGCTGAAGCCAGTGGAGAAATTACTGTCTCTGGATGAATTTCACAATATCAGTGCGGTCGGAGGGGCACTAATATCTCCCGCCAATGGGCGGGGGCTGGCACCTTCGGCATAGTTTCATGTCGAATATAAGAAAAACGAAAATTACTCAGCTTTGGCTAGGCGCTGTACCGTCACAAATGGTGCCTGTGGACCAGGATCCTCGTCAGAAAATGCATTGATTCAGTTCATTGCAACGAGGTTGAACTAAAATGGGTTACTACAAATAACACAACGTAGAATAATTTGGTCGGTCATAAATACATAGTCGGTCCCGTAATGGTCCGTAGTGTAAACGGACAATGTTGTTAAGATATCTTGTAATGCAGTCTACATTCAAACAAAGGCCAAATTTGGCTGTTATGACATAATACTTTGTGTTTTAAATATATATACAAATATATATATTTTAAAACCACGTGCTTACGTTACGTTACGTACGGTTAATCTACAAAACCGCATGTTAATAGCTGCTTAAGGGGCTGGAAGGTCAGACGGCAGTTGCTCCCGGAAAAGCCGTTAATGGCTCACCCGAAGTAACATGTAGACATTGTGCTCTTAAAGTACTTACATATTTTGGACGCGACTGGGAAATGGCTATGAGAATGATGACCATGTATGTAATTGGTTGTAATTAAGTTGCTGACGTGGGTGTAATAGTGTCAAATGACATAAGGAGGCCAACTAACTACATAACATAAAATGTTTGAGGTGTTTCAGCAATGACTTTAGAATCAAAAGGATATTGCCTATAATGGATATTTGCCCGAGTTGCTTGGGTTCGATCCTAAGCCTAAAGTATTTGGAAGGGTAAAAAGTGTATTCTAAGGTTCTTATTTTACTTGAAGTAAATTAATAATCTCTGTTACAGATTATTATATTATAACAAATAATAAAGTACTGGGTTCGAGACCCAGATTGACGTTGTTCGTATTGCACAATACATTGAATGAATGGCTCTTGGATTCACGATAATAGTAAATCATTTTGAATTGAAGATTTGGTTGATTTATAGCATTGTACGCTTGTGACACAGTTTTAGCGACACAGCTCAATTTAAGAATTTTCTCATGTAGAAATTTCGCTGAGTGTCTTATCCTGAAACAAGACGAATAGCGGGTTCGAATCCCGAAGTTTCAGAATACGGCAAAATATTCAGGTGTTGTAAACAAAAGGTTTGTCCTGGTGGGACAGCAGTGCTTCAACTATTCAAGGGTTCGATACCCAGATCGGAAATTAAGTTGTTCGATTCTCCGAGACAAGACCAAAGATACCGTTCAAGAAAGGCTCACCCCTTACTTACAACTCATTTCTGCCCACCCTTTCTAGCATGAACTGGCGTGAGCATATAAAACATTTAAAATAGATAGTAAAGGATTCTTGAGTAGATGGTAGTTTAAAGCTGAATGGAGACAGTGTTAACAAAAAAATCCCATAAAAAAGGGTCTAGCCATTGTCTCACCATCTGGCGGCTATTGTTGGTTCGAAACCGAAAAATAACAATAAAATCACGTTAAAAGTTATTGGCTACTATTAAGACTATGGTGGCTAGCTGTTAGTAACATCAGTTATTAAGAGTTAATGGGTTGAAAATACATTATATAAGTATACATGGATTAAAGAGATAGTGGTTCGATGACTGGATTCTCTTGCGACAGATTCTCTGCTCGTGTGCTATAACATTCCAGTGATACCGGACTTCGAGTTTGCTGACGTGACGTCGAGGGCTGTTGGAAGACTCATCGCTTCGTGAATATGAAAATCCAGCGTTGGGCAGTATCGAGAGAGCGCAGCGTGCTTCGACTTGCAGAGCAACAGAGTAGCCGAACACCGTGGCCGCGGGAAACTTTACACTAGAGACAACTAGTCGGTGACCAAATCACCCGATATCTGGTATAAGCACGTAAATCAGATATGTTGAGGTATTTAAACTCTATATTATTATGTTGAGGTATTTGTACCTATGAGCAAAGCTTCGTTACATCGATGGAAGAAAGCGTATTGTGGAGCCAAGTAGGCACCTGTGTTTAGGATTTAATCATAATCTATTTAGCAAAATCTAACATGCAATTATAAGCTGACTGTTTGACACCCTAAGAGGACTAATTTAGTGAGTCAAAGTCAAGTGACGCCGTCGTCAACCCTCAGTATGTGGACAGAAGGTTTATTTTTACCTACAGCTATAATAGCTAAGAACGGAATTATCACTTACTAGCTGACCCGTACCGGCTTAACCCGGGAAGGTTTCGTATTATCTATGTATGTATGGTGACCTGAATGACGAACTTTCCATGCAGGCGTTTATCGCACGTTCTGCCCTGTTAGTAGTTAAATTTTGTTCCCTTGTTTTTAAAAAGGACACAAATTTATGAGATTTGATGCGTCTGGCTTTGAAAGTGACGGATTTTTGTGCAAGCTTCCGTCCCTTATTCTGCCCTTTGGTGGCGGAGCTTCAAGGAATCCTGTCTTGGTGGATGCTTTCAATAAGGGATACATCTGCTGTCGGAATTTCAAGTTTGTGGGTTCGGCGGTTTGGGCTTTGCATTGATGAATCAGTCGGTCGGTCAGTCGGGAAAAGTCATTTTATTATCACTTATTTAGAGAAGCATCGTGTCTGTTGAGTAGTGACTATTGTATAAAATTTACTGTTTATTGGGATTGAGTTGTGGTTGGGTCCAATTCAAATATGTAATGAATTCACAATATAAAAATAATCCGTTTTAGATGAATAGGTATCAATTAGTGTGTATGTGAAATTGAAATACTACTGACTAGTTGGGTGGTTGGAGAAGGTCTAATTAAATCATAAACAACCTTATGACTAGGAAACTTGAGTATGTATGACCTATGTCAGCATCTGATTATTAGGGAGGAATCACTTTTTATAAATTATAAGGAGTATCACAAACAATGAATTTGAAATCTGATACATCCTAATTTGCTGCCATCCTCTAATGGTTTACATATCTTAAGTAATCTCTCAGTGAGTAGACAATCGGAAAAAAAGTCAGCAGAAGAGGGATCCTAAGAGTGAAAAGATGTTAAGTTGGTATCTTTTTGTTACTTAGTGTCGCTTGCCTGTGTACCTAAAGTTGGAAAAAAAAAAAAAGAATCCACCCAACTTTAAGGATAAGTAAAAGGAATAATAGTTTAAAGTCTAAATTTATTGGAATAACGTATTAGAACACTCACACTATATCTTTAGAACCCGAGATTAAGCTAATAAACTTTACGTTTGCTAAAACTGGCCATGCCGTTTCAAATTCAAAGGAAAAGAAATCGGCCATTGGTGGGAAAACAAAAGTATAATAATAATATGAGAGATTAAGTGGAAACGCTGGTTACCTCAGTGGTTTAAATTGCACAAATATGTTATTTAGGTATGAGTGAATGAATACCAAGTTCTGACAAATTATACCTGTTGGAATTTCAATTCTGACTACAAATTCTTATTTGTTACTAAGACAAATATTATGGTGACTGGTGACGCGGCGGGTTGAAGTGTCAAATAAGATTCTTATTAGTAAATCTTATTAGATACTATGGTATTATGATGACCAGTGACGTGGCAGCTTGAAACATCAAATACGATGCGAATGTAATTATTACTAGAATAATTATAACAATAATCTGGCCGATGCGCGATGTTATAATAATTTATTGAACTCTGGTTGAAAGTGTGATTGCTGAATCGTGGAATGTGGGTTCGATTCCCACTCGGTACAATTTCTTTGTGTGATTGAGTGGTTGTTGAAGTTAATTTGAGATGTGTCTGGGTGTACTATACCTGATTCTAGGGTATGAGATCACCAATAACTTCAAGTATCATGGATTGTGGGTTCGATTCCCACTCGGCTCGTTTCTTTGTATAACTGAGTGATTGGTTGCTGAGGTTTATTTGAGATGTGTCTGGGTGTACTATACCTGATTCTAGGGTATGAGATCACCAATATCTTCGAGTATCGTGGATTGTAGGTTCGATTCCCACTCGGCTCGTTCCCTGTGTAACTGAGTGATTGGTTGCTGAAGTTTATTTGAGATGTGTCTGAGTGTACTATACCTGATTCTGGGGTATGAGTGAAATCTCATACTCGATGCTATCACCAATGTCTTCGAGTCTGAATTTCAGGGGGGAATATGTGATAGTACACTGGTTACTTAACAATAAGGAATTAATAAACTGAAATAGGTACATCTGCAATGCATTAGTAATTCGGTATTTATGAGCCGTCGTCCACTTAATAGCCGTCTGGCTCTGGCGCCTTGTTAAAAATTCCCCAAATGAGATAGACACTTAAACTTTGCAAGAAAAGGACATGGTTTTGCTATACAAATGTAAAGCCAGACATGTGCAAATCATAAAACACTACAAATAATGGCCTATGGGTCAAACCTATTGAACAATGTCCCTAAGTGCGAGGAATTCGGGGTTATTTATGATGAGAGCGCCACTCGGAACGACAAACGCGCATAAAAACGATCGACTTGGTAAAAAAGGGGCTGTGAACTAAAAAGGATAGTGGGGTTGACTCGCGATAGCACGGGATCGGGGCATTCGGGTTGAGACGAGAGATCAGGGCGGTTGACGACTTGGTGTGGAATACGGGAGTTAGGCGCGGAAGACTTGAGTAAGTTACAAGTGTGACATTATTAAGACTACAGACGTGGTGAGTTGATTTCATACTATCTATTATTACTGTTATACTTTGTGTCACATAGTTTTGTGCTATTTATATATTGTATGTGTATTCCTATCCCGGGCTGAGTAATTTATATGAGTAAGTTAATAATTAATCTCTTGATATGTTGAGTCGCGTGTCCGTTGATGTATGTTACGTGGTACCGTAAACGGGATGGCTGTGAGAGCGTCACATGTAATGAGTCAGGCGGCAGACCAGAGACTTGTCATAGCAGAGACCGAGGATACCTTCAATGGGATAGCCTCCAGTCGTTGATGCTCATCTCCCCTGTAATCTGTGATACGATGGCGGCTTTACATGATGATGGCGTATGAGGAACATCGTGCTTATAGATTAGGAACAAGTTATCGTACCGAGACCGCAACCTATTGTCGTATAATGACATTACAACCGTCTGGGATAACTATGGCCGGGTGAGGTTCGATTCCCACGGGGGACCTAGCGTCGAAGTGCAGCTCCCTCAAGCACAGAGGTCGGTGCAACCAGATATGTCAGATGGAAGATCAGGAATTACAACTCCTGCGGTACGGGAACCGGTCTGTGAAGTACAGTAACTTGTAAACCGAATTTATACGTACGATTGAATATATGTGAAACAAGTAACTGACATCAGCGTATTCGTTCGTTGTTACATTCTCTGTATTTATTGAAAGGCTGAAGCCAGTGGAGAAATTACTGTCTCTGGATGAATTTCACAATATCAGTGCGGTCGGAGGGGCACTAATATCTCCCGCCAATGGGCGGGGGCTGGCACCTTCGGCATAGTTTCATGTCGAATATAAGAAAAACGAAAATTACTCAGCTTTGGCTAGGCGCTGTACCGTCACATAGTGCATCACAAGGAAACCCACGAAGGTTAACTTATAACCCAATCTATCCGAAACGGAGCATGCGGTGTCCACGGGCTCGCTTCGCTCGCTCCCGCGCGGATGCCTGTCTATAAAAGTAAGACTGAAACAATTTTTCGTACTTTAACTGAAGCGGGCATTTTTCTTTAATCTGCAGAATACCTAGTTAATCTGCACTCTAACAGATTTTCGCACATAAACGATAACAAATTGATATATTCCTCCAGTAATATGCTGACATTGTAAAAAACAAAATAAAAAAACATTGAAACTTGCTTACTCACACAAAACGTCATTTTCATGCTGTTTTTAGGGTTCCGTAGCCAAATGGCGAAAATCGGGAACCCATATAGATTCGTCATGTATGTCTGTCTGTCTGTCCGTCCGTATGTCACAGCCACATATCTTTTTTTTTTTTATACCACTTAGGTGGCAGACAAGCACACGGGCCACCTGATGGAAAGTGGTTACCGCGGCCTATGGACGTATGCAACACCAGGGGCGTTACACTCGCGCTGCCTACCCTGAAGAAACCTTCTAATGCCCCTCTTGAATAACCCTATATTGTGGTCGCTTGGGAAAACCATGGCAGGGAGTTCATTCCACAGCTTGAGCGTACGTGGGATGAAGTTCCTTTCATACCGCACGGTACGCACCGTATTAGGATGCAATGTGTGGGGATGAATTCCCTGTCTATGGCGAGGGGTGCGATGATAGAATGTAGCTGTGGGCATCATGTCAAATAATTCATCTGAGCACAAACCATTATATAGGCGGTAGAAAACACACAGTGAGGCAAAATCCCTTCTGAGGCTGAGAGGTTCCACATCGCCTGCTAGTATGGGACTGTCGACGAGCCTCAACGCACGTCTTTGCACCGAGTCGAAAGGGTTAAGCTGGCGTGCGGGCGCTCCGGCAAAAAGATGACAGCAGTACTCCATGTGGGGCCGAACCTGTGCCTTATAAAGAAGGAGTCGCTGCCCCGCAGTGAAGTACTGCTTCGCCCTGTTAAGAACTCCAAGTTTCTTTGTTGCCAGCTTGACCTTGTCCTCTAAATGACTGCGGTACTGGACTGGAGAAAAAAGCAATCAATTTTGGGGGTCCCCATACTTAGAACTGAAAGTTAACTTTTTTTTCATCAAACCATTACATGTGGGTTAAATCTATGTACATGGTCTTCAAAAATGCTATTGAGGTTTTTAACATATTTTTTTTCTAAACTGAATAGTTTGCGCGAGAGAAACTCCCAAAGTGGAAAAATGTGTGCAAAACTTCTAAAATAAGAGGATAATTAATCTAAAAAAATATATGATGTACATTGCCATGCAAACTTCCACCGAAAATTGATTTGAACGAGATCTAGTACTTAAGTAGTTTTTTTTAATACGTCATAAACCGCAATTTTCGCCTTTCATTCAATTAACTCAAAAATTATAAAAAAAACATCATTATCATCTACATAAAGACGTTAGTCCTGATTGCATCCGAGGCCACGGTGCCCTCGGAGCTCAGAGTCCGCCTTTCAGCTCTTCCTCCTCCACTTCGCACGATCTTGTGCGTCCAAGGTAGTGAGACCGTTTGCATGCATGTCACCCTCCACGACGCTAAGCCAGCACTTCTTGGGCCTACCCCTTCTACCTGGACCCGGTGGGGGCGCCATTGCCAGGCATTTGTTACCCACGTAGCTGAGCGGTTGCCGCAAGACGTAGGCGGCTCTCTTGCATTTTATCTGCGATGTCACGGACATGAAGGCTGCCGGATGCGAGAGTTCCTCACGTGATCTTTACGCGTGACTCCACACATCCACCGCAGCATTTTCATCTCCGTGTCACGCCGCATCTGCTTGTGTCGCTTCAACAGCGACCACGCCTCACAGCCGTGTAAACGGACAGGTCTTTTTTTTTTTTTTTTTTTAACCGTGGGGGAAAATCCTTCATGGATGTTATGCCGGACTCCTACCGACTAAAAACCCCCACGGTAACGCCCAGAAGCCTATGGATGGGAGCCCCGGGTAAGCCCTCGGAAGGATGTCCCAGGACTCCCATCAGACCTACGGCTACAATTGCGGCCTCGTCTCGGGGGTGGTTCAGGTGCTATCCCGCGTCTATGGGGGGGTTTTCGGGTGTCATCCCGCTTCTTAGGGGGGGGGGCGTGCGTGAGTCCGTCACGTCACGCTGCCGTCATGGGCCTGCTTCTGTAAGGACGATGAGCAGCCAACTCACCGTCCTCAGGCCCCCGGTCATGGAGGCCGATGGTCTTCGGCGAAGACACGTCGGTGGCACCCAAGCCGCCGACTGCGGAACTCGGGTGGGAGAGTTCTCTCCCGCTCCCGCCCCGCCGCCTCCTTCACGAGCATGACCTGCTCGCAGAAAGAGGCGGCGCAGTCCCACTTACTCCCGCTGGAGACCATGGCTCGCACCATGGTCTCGAGCGAGAGGGTGCCCACGCCCAGACCCACCACGAGGACCTGGCGCTGTTGCGCCCACGCCGTGCACTCCACCAGCGTGTGGAGCGCTGTGTCATCGCTAAACGGACAGGTCTAATGATCGAATTATAGACCTGCCCCTTCAGCCTAGCTGGCATTTTAGGATCGCAAGTGACGCCAGTCATTTCCCGCCACTTAGGCCACGCGGCGGCAATACGTGCCTTGACGTCGTAGTCGATGTCACCACTTCACCAGAAACGTGAAGTACAGATCCCAGGTACTTGACTTGATAAAAAAAGAACATTATGAACTACATGAACTTTGCGTTTGCATTATGTTACTTGCTGCTACGGAACCCTTCATGGGCGAGTCCGACTCGCAATTGGCCGGTTTTTTACGATACATTTTGCTAACAAGGCTGTGTCCCCGACGGGTCGAATCGCAACGGGTGGAAACGGGAACGGGTGGAAACGCCACTCACCCTCGCATTCTGTCTACACTATGTACGGAAGTCAAACTGTCTTTATGTTTATATACGGTCGGCCAATAAGCTTGAGAATAAGAGTAAGTGTAGTTTGAACTCACTCCGAACAGACAGCCGGGCGCGTCGGCGGTGTCGCGCGAAGAGCACTGCGACAGCTCCTCCGTGGAGCTCTCCAGCCCGCCGCACTGTGGGCACACGCGGCACACGTGAGTACGCCGAGTGCACGGGGCACTGGGGCACTGGGGCACTGGCCGTACGTACCGCACGCACGTGCACCACCAGCAGGTCGTCGGCGAAGGGCGACAGCGACAGGCGCCACACGGCGTGCGCCGGCACGCGGCGCTTCAGGCGCAGCGACCGCGCCTCCAGCAGCAGCAGCGCGCCCGTCGACACCACGCACAGGCAGCGCGCCACGCGCCCCGTCGACCGCGCCACCTGCACGCGCACACACGTGTACACACACACGTACACACACACACACACACACACACGAGCGCGCCTCCAGCAGCAGCGCGCCCGTCGACACCACGCACAGGCAGCGCGCCACGCGCCCCGTCGACCGCGCCACCTGCACGCGCACACACGTGTACACACACACGTACACACACACACACACACACACACGAGCGCGCCTCCAGCAGCAGCGCGCCCATCGACACCACGCACAGGCAGCGCGCCACGCGCCCCGTCGACCGCGCCACCTGCACGCGCACACACGTGTACACACACACGTACACACACACACACACGAGCGCGCCTCCAGCAGCAGCGCGCCCGTCGACACCACGCACAGGCAGCGCGCCACGCGCCCCGTCGACCGCGCCACCTGCACGCGCACACACGTGTACACACACACGTACACACACACACACACGAGCGCGCCTCCAGCAGCAGCGCGCCCGTCGACACCACGCACAGGCAGCGCGCCACGCGCCCCGTCGACCGCGCCACCTGCACGCGCACACACGTGTACACACACACGTACACACACACACACACACACACGAGCGCGCCTCCAGCAGCAGCGCGCCCGTCGACACCACGCACAGGCAGCGCGCCACGCGCCCCGTCGACCGCGCCACCTGCACGCGCACACACGTGTACACACACACGTACACACACACACACACACACACACACACGAGCGCGCCTCCAGCAGCAGCGCGCCCGTCGACACCACGCACAGGCAGCGCGCCACGCGCCCCGTCGACCGCGCCACCTGCACGCGCACACACGTGTACACACACACGTACACACACACACACACGAGCGCGCCTCCAGCAGCAGCGCGCCCGTCGACACCACGCACAGGCAGCGCGCCACGCGCCCCGTCGACCGCGCCACCTGCACGCGCACACACGTGTACACACACACGTACACACACACACACACACACACACGAGCGCGCCTCCAGCAGCAGCGCGCCCGTCGACACCACGCACAGGCAGCGCGCCACGCGCCCCGTCGACCGCGCCACCTGCACGCGCACACACGTGTACACACACACGTACACACACACGTACACACACACACACACTCACCTTGCCCACGACGTCAGCGAACACGACGTAGCGGTCGTGCGCGGCGCCCAGGCCGCGGCGCCAGGCGGCGGAGGCGCGCAGGCGCACGTAGTCGCCCACGAACGGGTGCGCCACGCTGCGCGCGTAGTTCAGCTTGCGCTCCTTGAATAGCACACTCGCCGTCACCTGCGGCGTGTGGCGTACTGAGGGGGCTGCTCATTGATATACCCACGCGCGAAACGATTAAGACGTAGTAGCCTTATTAACTGATGATATACCATTGCGTTAACGTAAACCAATGTGCCAGAGTAACGCGCAAAATATGAACCTGCATACACAGGAAGGATAACGAAGCCCAGGCCCGCTACAAGCGCGTATAGCACGCAGCCAGCACCTCAAGAGCGTCAAAACTTCCCTGGAGATATCTTTTTTTTATTGTGCGGAAATCCTCTCGGACACCCGCCCCTGCCGGAGCCGGAAGGGGAGGTTATGTCGGACTCGAACCGACTAAAACCGCACGCCGACTGTAGGTCGTGGTGCTAGGCCGGAGGTGAGTTTACCACCCCCTGCCCCCCTAGACAAGTGGCAACTCGCTGGTGTATCGTGGAATAGAATGAAAAATGAGTGATTCCTAAACAGGTCCGGCCGAATCCTGCAAGGTCGCAGGAGTAGCCGAGGGCCGGCCGCGTACCTTCTCCCGCATGCGGTTGCGCGCGGTCTGGTCGAAGGCGGCGCGGTACAGGCGGCAGCGCCACGCGTGGTGCAGGCGCCGCAGCAGCGCGTCGGCGCGGCCCAGCAGGCGCGGCGCGGGGCACGGCGGCCACGCGGCGCACGCGGGCGACGCGTGGCGCGCCGGCAGCCGCCGCCACAGCCGCGCCACGTAGCGCCGCCGCGCCGCGCCGCACCACGCGCGCCACAGCACGGCCGCGGCGCGCGCGGCCCGGCCGGGCGCGGGCGGCGCGCGGCGCGCGCGGTGGCGGCGCCAGGCGCGCGCGATGGCGGCCTGCGCGCGGGCGCGGCGGCGCGCGCGGTGGCGGCGCCAGGCCCGCTGCGCGCGCACCACGAGCTGCAGCACGCGCGCGGCCCGCAGCGCCTCCAGCTCCCACACGGTGCGCGGGCTGCGGATGAACACGCGCGTGCGGCCGTACGCGAACTCGGCGCTGGGGATGGGCAGCGAGCGCAGCAGCGCGCGCGCCGCCCGCACGGGCTCGTCGCGCGCGGCCGGCGCGGGCGCGGGCGGCGCGGCGGGCGCGGGCGCGGGCCGCAGCAGGCCGTAGCGCGCCAGCACTGCGCGCGCGCACATGGACTCGCACCAGCCGCTGCGCCGGAGCAGCGCCATGTCCATGATCCTGTACCGACACGCGACTGATTCGTAGCGAACTTGCTGAGAAAGTGTTATTGATTTATATGTTAATATTGTTCGAATTAAAGATGCGTACCAAAAATCAGAATCATCAGATCAAAAACTAAATGAAGAACATTTTGATTCATCTTTCTGATGGTGAATTAAAACACAACTTTTGTCAAGTCTCTCGGCAAGAAAAGGGATTATTATGAACTTGATCTTGATAATTTTTGACTGAAACGTCAAGGACGTATTATGATTCTCACAGGTTGTTGCGAAAAAACCATGCCTCGTGAAAGTTGAAGTTTGTTTAAAAAAAAGAGGAGAAGTTTGCTGTAGTGTTTATTTAAGAACGGATTGCCTATTTTGTGAAACATCCAGGGCTGTTTAAAATGAAAAAGACATGTTATGTAGCACTCCAGATTTAATTAAGATGGGTACGGTCGCTATACTTTTAATATGTTTTATGTTTTCAGTCACATTATATCTCACTCTAGCCAGCTTCCCCCATGGCATGCTTCCAAACCAGCTGTATGGTCCCTTTAAAAGTTTAAACCATAGCATTGTGCTCCAGAATTAATATGTGCCTGGCAAACGGAGTCTTCCCCAATGATCTTAAACCGTCACAAATTCTACCTGTTTATAAGGCTGGTGACAGAGAAGTTATTGAAAATTATAGGCCAATATCAATATTACCATCCCTCTCAAAAATACTAGAAAGGATTATAAACAATAGACTAACTAAACTTGGAAAGCTTTATATCTACAAGTCAGTTTGTATTTCGGAGGGGTAGATCGACGGATGATGCAGTCTCTGACCTCACCGAATACATTACCACCAATATAAACAAAGGCAATAAATGTATATCCATATTCTTAGATTTATCAAAAGCCTTTGGTACTGTCTCTGTCCCTATACTGATAGACAAACTGGAGAAATTGGGAATCAGAGGGACGCAGCTTAATCTTTTTTCAGATTACCTCAAAAAACCGATCTCAGTCTGTTAAGATAGGACCCTACATCAGCACCGATCTCCCAATAGCCTATGGCGTTCCTCAGGGAAGCATCCTTGGCCCAACTTTGTTCCTAGTATACGTGAATGATTTAGTCCGTATAAACCCTTTCCATGGTAAATTGATAGCTTACGCTGATGACACGGCTCTTGTTTTCACAGGAAAAACCTGGAGTGATACCTATGATTTGGCACAGCAAGGTCTAAACATTGTCAGTCATTGGTTCAGAAATAATGTGTTAACAATAAACGCCGATAAAACTAAATACATTGCTTACTCCATCCGAGGATCGCTAAAAACTGATCATTTAGGTATTTTAATCGATGAAAATTTTAGTTTTATTTTGCACGGTCAGTTGATAGCTAAAGGGATACGCAAACACTGAGAAGTGTGGTCAAACCGGCAACTCTCAAACAAATATACTACGCTCTGTGCCAGTCAATAATTACTAACTGCATGGTTTCCTGGGGTGGTGCGCTTAAGGGAACACTTAAACAACTGGAGGTTGCGCAGAGAACTGTATTAAAAGTGTGCACTTTTAGACCTTTCCGATATCCTACAAGGCTCCTGTACGAACAATGTGATGTACTGACAGTACGACAGCTGTTCATTCTCAGGATGGTCTTAAACAACATTCCTCCTTAAAATATGGCAGTCCACAAACAAGGCGAAGAGAGTATGCAGTGTGTGAGCGGGTCCTCAGACCGAGAACGACATTTATCCGTAGATTCTTTACCTTTCTTGGTCCATATACCTACAATAAGTGTAATAAAATACATAAAATATACTCTCTAAGTATAAGAGAAGTTAAAAAAAATATTTGAAGGAATTTTTACAGCATTAAGTATGCTAACTATACAAATCTAATACATAGGGAAAAAGAATCTTCTCGGGCGGGACTCGAACCCGCAGTCTTTCCCTTACAGGGGGAATGCCTGACCAATTCGGCTACTGAGACACGCCCGATATGATTCAAATTTCCCATCTTATACGTCTTTAAGACGACGTGGCGTCATCTACCGATTTTCTTACGAACTATCGGAATCAATGAATGATGTTATAATCATGTTTAAACATTGATTTTTGATAACTGCGCCCAAACAATTGAAGGAATTTTTACAGCATTAAGTATGCTAACTATACAAAATTAATACATAGGGAAAAAGAATCTTCTCGGGCGGGACTCGAACCTGCAGTCTTTCCCTTACAGGGGGAATGCCTGACCAATTCGGCTACCGAGACACGCCCGATATGATTCAAATTTATGTCTTAAAGCCGTCTTAAAGACGTATAAGATGGGAAATTTGAATCATATCGGGCGTGTCTCGGCAGCCGAATTGGTCAGGCATTCCCCCTGTAAGGGAAAGACTGCGGGTTCGAGTCCCGCCCGAGAAGATTATTTTTCCCTATGTATTAGATTAAAAAAAATATTTAGCAGTGGCTAAGCAAACTGTCATATGATGAGACAGAAAATGTACTGTTCATTCCAGAGTAACGCCAATCGCGCGCGCTCACACAAACATACACACACGTTAGTTTAAGTTATCCTTATGTTTTCAATTACCATTTGCCTTTATACCTATCAATGTAATTACATGACTCCCTTGGTTGGGTACCATTGTTGTCTGATAACCTAGCAGATAGATTGATATATCGCATAGATTCTGGGGCCTAAGTTTCTGTATTGCATATAAATTTTATTGGGACATTGTAATAATTGAATTGTATTTTTTTGGCTAATAAATTATTTTTATTTGTATCAATTATTTGTATTTGTTGTGATGGAATGCCTCACGTGTGACGCCTGATTGTCATGGGCAACTATCCCCGATATCTATAGGAATCTCACTCGCATGTCTGGGTGAGGTGCAAATAGATATAGGTACTTAACTTCTTTAAAATACGTTTTAAACGATAATAATCGTGTTGTTAAATTGATTTAAACATCTAGGTACATGACATAAATAAACAGCGATTCAAATAGACTAATCACTGATATTGGGATATTGCATTTCATTTTTTTTTTCAATCTAGGGCGAACGTTGTACGAGTCATATATCGTACATGGCACGCGCGCATCATTCACATCAGCACTTTTCCGTCGCCTCGCATAAATTGTACATTTCCGCGACAGTACGCATTCACAGCTCATAATAAGCAGTACTCATCAATCCATTTTAGCATTAGTTACGTGATAGTTTAAGTGATCAATAAACACATCTCATTTTATCTATCGGTGACTTATCATTTCATATCAAACTTGTGTGCGCCACATACAGCAGCGCATACATATTTATGGTCCTTCGAGAGTGAAGTTTTTGAGTGTTCCGAGGTTTCTTTGTGCGGTGGCGAATCGGTTGGGCTGGCCTCCCAGAAGCGGGTCTCACCAGTTCAATTGAGAAGGCGCATTAGCCGTACAGAGGATACGGAACGCTTAGATCAAACAGCAACCAGCAACAAACAAGTAACAGAAGCAAATTTGGTGATTTGAGGTAGCTATTATTCAATTTTCTATCATGGAGGACATTATTGAAACTCAATATCAAATCATGCAGGCTATGAATAGCATCTTGAATAACTTTAAAAAGGATGGTCCGGGTCGTAAGACGCCCGAATACGTGCAGAAAAAAATAGATCTTCTGGACAAGTATTGGGCTGAGTTTCAGACTAATCATGAGAAAATTCGCGACGGCGAAGGTTCTTCACATCCATACTTCGTACAAGATAATTATCAGCAGACACGAAAATTTTACGAAAGCACAAGGGACTTCCTAATTGGGTATTCAAGAAAAGAACGAAAACCAACTTCTCCCATAGGGTAGTCGCCGACCTTTACATTCGATCCAGCTCCATCAACCTCGACATCTTTAGAGCCAAATTATCAAAATAAAAGTACAAGTGAAGCTGAACGTGCAGTTTAGTCACCCCTTTCTATAAAGGTGCCTGAGGTAGTGAAGTCTGACACTAATAGCAAAACAGACGAGATGTTACGCAAACAAAGAAGCAACTTTAAGGCGTCCCAAAGAACAGCATCGAACATCAACGTGGATCTTCTGAAAGATAAATGGCAGTTTGAAGATGCATTAAAGGTATTAGAAACAAGGTGGAATGCAGTTGATTCGCTTTATTGGGATCTTGACAGCTTGCCGAACAAAACCGACGTGCAATATGAGATGTCTTACAGCACGTGTGAACTCGTTTACAATGAGATGAAAACAAAAATCAATGCCAAAATGTGGTCAGTTTCTCACCGAGAAAAATCAACCCCGAAGATCGAAATTCCCACTTTTAGTGGGAGTTATCAAAACTGGACAGCATTTAAGGATTTGTTTGTTGAGACTATTCATTCCAACCCATCACTATCTGAAGCTCAGCGTATGCAGTTCCTCAAAAGTAAAATAAGAGGTGAAGCCGAGAAACTCATTCAACATTTAACAATCAGCTCGGAAAACTATGAGATAGCTTGGGAGATACTCAACCATAGATATAATAACAAAAAGTTGATCTTCTCATCCCATATCAAGTCATTGCTAAGTGTGCCCAACACTATACATTTATCCGCAGCCACAGTCAAAAAACTTCATGACACAACGAGGGAGTGTTTGAACGCAATCAAGAATCTGGGCGTGGATATTTCATCGTGGGATCCATTAATAATAGACTTACTTTGCCAAAAATTGGATGCAGTAACTCACAATGACTACCTAGAGTCCCTGAAAGACCCACGGGAATTACCGAACATCTCAGATTTTCTTAGTTTCCTGGAAAGCAAATTTGTATCATGGGAATCATCTCGGCGCAAGCCAGACGTATCAAAAGCACCGCAGTCTGAACAGCCATCCACTAACAAGAGATATCCTTCGTACAAGGCGTACAATGCAAATCAAAACATTCAACATAATTTTAAATCGGGTACAAAAACCAACGAAAACCCATCAAAATGTCCTCATTGCAATCAAGAACATAAGTTATTTGCATGCAAGGCGTTTCTAGAATTACAACCCGAAGCGAAACGGAAGGCAGTTGCGAAATACAATTTATGCAAAAATTGTTTGAACGTTCATACGCGCGGCATTGAATGCATGTCAAGAAAAAGATGCCGCGTGTGCAGTTCGGATCATAATACACTACTTCACGACGCTTACGGAAAAGGGGGCGGACAGACATTGAACAGCAAATCAGAGCACCAAAATAGCATTGCTACTGAGAGCAAGAAAATGTCTAACGTGAATAGCAATCACGTATCCCAAGAAAATCTATCAGAAACCCTCCTTACAACAGCATTGATTAGGGTACAAGCTTGTGACGGGTCCCTGATCACGTTGCGTGCACTCCTGGATCAGGGTTCTCAAACATCCTTAATAACAGAAAAAGCAGCACAAATGCTCCGATTACCACGCGGCCGATGTAAAGGTGTCATTTTCGGCGTCGGCGCTACAGAAAATAGTTGTAAGGGAGTCCTAAGAATCACGTGTCACGCCATTCACAGCGATTATACATTTGATACTGATGTATTTATAATGCGTAACTTGATAAATAATCTGCCGAATAAATCGTTCGAGAAGCCAGAATCATGGACATTTTTAGAGAATATAACATTGGCTGATCCCGAATTTCATTTGAGTCGACCGGTAGACATTTTATTGGGAGCTGACGTGTATTCAAATATCATTCAAGAAGGTATCATCAAGCAGGAAAAATCACAACCGGTTGCACAACAAACACGCCTAGGATGGATTTTATGTGGCAACGTGCAAACATTTCACTGCAACGTCGTGATTAACAACATCGATGATATCCAGCAATTTTGGTCTGTAGAAGACATAGCAGAAAACTCAAATATGCCACAGGACGATTTAGATTGCTTACAACACTATAAAAGTACAGCAACCCGCAACAAAGAAGGTCGCTACGTTGTCGAGATCCCGTTCGAATCGAACATTCAAGAGAAATTGGGAGCTTCGAAACCCATGGCCTTGGCACAATTTCGACAACTTGAACGAAAGTTTAGCAGACAATCACAATTAGCAGCAGCATACAACGATTTCACTCAAGAGTATCAGTCATTAAATCATATGGTTGAGTGTACTAGTAACCCGAGCCAGAGCTGTTATTTACCTCACCATTGTGTTCAACACGCTGACTCGACAACTACGGCGTTAAGAGTAGTTTTTAACGCATCGGCCAAAACGTCCACGGGCTATACATTGAATGATCTCATGAAACGTGGACCGAACTTACAACAAGATCTCATGCTATTAATCTTGCGGTGGAGACAGTATCAATTCGCGTATACCGCTGACATTGAAAAAATGTATCGCCAGATATAATGCAGTCCTGATCATCAAAAGTACCAGAAAATTCTCTGGAGAAGCTCTCCTGATCAACTACTGCGTGAATACCAGCTCACAACTGTCACTTATGGCATGAAAGCAGCTCCTTTTTTGGCCATGATGACTTTGAAACAGTTGGCAGTGGACGAAGGGCACAAGTATCAAGACAGCAGAGCCGCTCAAGCATTGCAAGAAGAATTCTATATGGATGACCTTGTAAGTGGAGCCTTCACATTATCTACGGCCAAACAGTTGCAACGCGACTTGGTCCAGTTATTACATTCAGGAGGTTTCAACTTACGTAAATGGTCATCAAACAACGAGGATCTACTTCAAGGCGTAAGCAAAGCGTGCTCAAATCAATCATCATTCAACTTTAAGCAAGCGGAATCAACAAAGACCCTTGGATTAAAATGGCAACCACTTGAAGATATCTTCACATTTGAATTAAAGATAAATCCAACAAAGTCAACCGCAACATATACCAAACGCTCATTACTTTCAGATATATCAAAGATATTTGATCCCCTCGGTTGGCTGTCTCCAATTACAATTAAACTGGAACTTTTATTCAAGCAAGTTTGGTTGTCCAATATTCAATGGGATGATCAGCTTCCGGTTGAAATTAGTACAGAGTGGCTCAAGATTAAGGATGATCTACAGAGTATAAGAGATTTTAAAATACCAAGATGGTACCAGATTGGAGAACATGATCCCATTGAATTACACGGCTTCTGCGATGCTTCAATGAAAGCGTATGCATGTGTCGTATATTGTAAACATAACAACTTCATTACACTAGTCGCCGGAAAGACAAGATTAGTGCCCGAAAACAAAAAGCTGACTCTACCACGTCTAGAACTCAGTGGGGCACATTTGTTGTCAACACTTATACACAAAATTCAACAAGCCTTCACCAGACGCGAAATTAAAGTATTTGGTTGGACAGATTCTACTGCTGTTCTCGGCTGGATTCAGGGCGACATTAACCGCTGGAAACCATTTGTAGCGAACAGAGTCAAACATATCAAACAATTTATACAACCAAACAAGTGGTACTACATAAAATCTGCTGAAAATCCAGCTGATTGTGCTAGTCGCGGTGTTACCGTAGAACACTTGAAGCGAGAACAGCTGTGGTGGAGTGGCCCCAATTTTCTTCCGGGATTCAAAGAGTCATCACTGGTAGAAAAGCCTATCTACAGCACAAGTCAAGAGGAGAAAAATATACAAAACAACGTCATGACTATTACTCAACCTCATAGTAATGATGTCATACAAAACATATTACGTAGAAACAGCAACATAACACGAGCCGAGCGCGTACTGGCATGGGTGTTACGTTTCATGCGACCTTATACTGAGCGTTCGGCTTACTTGAATGTAAATGAATTAAACATATCAAAACAATTGATCATAATACTAAATTGATCATAAAATATATTCAAGAGATAGAGTTTGCAGAAGAAATAAGCAACCTACGTTTAAGCAAGCAAGTGCACAGCAAGAGCAAGATCTTGAACCTTAATCCATTTTTAGACGAGAATGGTCTTTTGAGAGTTGGAGGCAGGCTCAAGCACGCTAACCTCAGCGCTGAGATGAAGCATCCCCTGATTATACCACACAGCAGTCATATTACCGACCTTATTATCGATCAAGCTCACCGTCGCTCGTTTCATGCTGGAGCTCGGTTGACCCTCGCATACGTCAGAAATTGTTACTGGATATTGGGCGGAAACAGAGCTGTAAAGAAGCGCTTACATGCATGCATCATATGTAAGAAACACAAAGCAAACAAGCAAAAGCAAATGATGGGTAACTTACCTGAACCTCGGAGCAACCCCTCGCGTCCTTTTCAACACACTGGCGTAGACTTCACTGGATATGTTGACGTAAAACTGAATAAAGGGCTTGGTGTGAAGACCAGCAAAGGATACATCGCGGTGTTCGTGTGCATGGTGACCAAAGCCGTGCATCTCGAACTCGTATCAGATCTTACTTCATCAGCCTTTTTGGCTGCATTAAAACGCATGTCATCACGTCGAGGCAAACCACAGCATATTTACAGCGATAATGGCACTAATTTTGTTGGTGCCAATAAGGTATTGCAGCAAGAATTACAGAAATTTCACAAGATATTTAGTGATGAATTGTATTCAGAAATCAATGAGTTGGGAATTCAGTGGCATTTTAACGCCCCCGCTTGGCCGAGCGCAGGAGGCCTATGGGAAGCAGCTGTTAAAAGCCTCAAGCACCATCTCCGACGTGTCGTTGGTGAACAAAAACTTACGTTTGAAGAGTACAATACGTTACTATCCCAACTGGAAGCATGCCTCAACAGTCGACCATTGTGTGCACTTACAGAGGATCCAGATGATTTAAACTACCTAACGCCTTCACATTTCTTAAGCAGCGGTCCTATACTAACAATACTGCATACAGAGCAAGATGAAAGGACTCGTTGGTACAAGACTCAGAAGATTTTCGAAGATATTTGGAAGAGATGGCAGTCCGATTATCTTGTTCAACTTTCAACAAGAAGCAAATGGCAGAGCCCACACGAAAATATTAGAGTTGATGACGTTGTCATCATACACGAGCCAAACGTCCCCGCAGGAAAATGGGTTCTAGGCAGAGTGATTGAGGTGCACCCCGGTATTTGGATTTGTCCGGGTTGGTCCGGGATTGGTCCGGGTTGTTACCCTGAAGACTAAAAATGGCACAATAAAGCGCCCAGTGATCAAATTGACAGTCCTCGTGTCTGACAACAAATCTCCTACGACATGTGAAGATACATCAAACGAGCAGAATATTAGGACAAAGGAAAAGCAATCACAACAACGAACTAACCCGATGACTAATTTAATAACAACTCTCGTTACTTTAATTTTCTTTATGACATCAGTCTTTGGTGACATGCAGATACCATCGCCATATAGTCTTACACCGATACACAAGGCATTATACTTTGACCGAATGTCAAACATGCAGTTTATACGCGACGAATGGAAACTCATCGTGTACTACGACATGAACCCATACTGGGAAGGTTCGGCAACACTCGAAAAATATTTGAAGCAAATAAACGATGTTTGCGAAAGAGAAAGAAACAAAGCACTATGTGACATCATCTTACTACAATTACGTCACTCTTATGACGAATTAAATTACTACAATGGAATGTTAATGAATCAACGTTTCGAACTGTTACGGATCCCTAATGTTAGCGAAAGGGCTGTGTCAGCTCTCGCCCCGTCCTACTGTTCAAGTCAGCACTTTTGCTCAGTCCCAAGATCCGCCGGACTTGAGCCTCAGTCTCGTCTCAACTCTGACCGCGAACTCTTCTATTTCCTACATCTACCAGTTCTCAATAATTATTTTCTATTGTGTATTTTAAAAGTAATAAACCAGTGAAATCAATTAAATTTTTTTTAAAAAGCGAACTCAAAAGTCTCCCATAACATTGGTGGCAGCGGAAAGGGATTTTATAAATCCTGGTTACCCCTCCGATATCCGTAAAACGCGCAAATTGTGAACATACTATAAGTGAGTGTATTCTCCGTATCCCGCGAGTGATCGCGTGCTGTGTGCTGTGCTGTGTCTTGCTGAGCCGTGCTGAGTACGTGTTGGCATTCCCTAAGAAGGGAATACACCGGTCCTGCAAACCCATAAGTACCCAGTAAGGTGAACATGTATTCACCCCACATCATCATCATCAGTATTCTGTAAGTGCAGATTTGATGTTTAGCGCAGTGAAGTACACCATACGTGTAGTCATAACATCCGCTAATTCGCCGAATCTTTGTGCGCCGCTCTTATCAGTTCCAGACGCCGGACACTCGCGCTTACAAGTGAACTTTGTACTAACTTTGTGCGCGTCTATTTTTAGATCTTTTTATCCGACTTCAAAAAAAGAAGGAACAGTAATCTGTCTATTTGCTTATTCATTTTTTTTATTTACCAATTGTTTTTGTGTGTTGTATTTTTGTTTTCTGTGTACTATATTTAAATTCTGTGTATTTTACCTGTGTATTCTTATCAATTTTGTTGTGTATTTTAACTAAATTAGAAAATGAGCACTAAAGAGGCAGCCGTAGCCACAGGAGCTGCGGCCACAGCTCAAACATCTGTACCTGGAGCCAGTAAATCCATACCAATACAACCACTCAACATCGACTTAAATACTTTATTTAAATTTATAAAACCATATAATGGCGATAGACAAACTTTGAACTCTTTTCTAGCAAATTGCAACAACGCCTATGAGCTCGCTAACACCGAACAAAAGCCCATACTATTCCGATACATTCTAAGTCAATTGCAAGGGAAAGCTGAGATCGCTAGCTCAATCAAAGCTTTTACTCAATGGGAACAACTGAAGTTATTCCTAAAAACTCAATTTGCAGACACTAAACACTATTCACATCTTTTAGCGGAACTGCAAGAAAGCAAGCAAGCCGCTAACGAGACTGTAAGTCAATCCGGTTTTAGAATCGAGGAATGTCTTTCACAACTGCTAACAGAAATCGTTCTCACAAAAGCCAAAGAGGCACCAGGCCGTACCGCGGCCATGGAAGACCTGGCTCTCCATCACTTCCTTATTGGACTAATACCACGCATCTCAAACATTATTAGATGCAAATCTCCCCGAAATCTAAACGAAGCAATAAGTTTCGCCATCTCTGAGGAAAAAATACAAAAAATAATGTATAAAAGAAACGCTTCGAATAACCAAAATCAAAATAATACCTCAAACCCCCAACGTCGCCAAAACGTTAACAATGTAAAAACAGACCCTAA
Source organism: Eilema sororculum (assembly GCA_914829495.1). Taxonomy (NCBI): domain Eukaryota; kingdom Metazoa; phylum Arthropoda; class Insecta; order Lepidoptera; family Erebidae; genus Eilema; species Eilema sororculum. The sequence continues at coordinate 24,831,126 of OU618545.1, read as the reverse complement.
AGGTGACCCCAAAATTTGCAGATATTGCAAAAACATAGGTCACTCGATTGAAGAGTGCCGAAAGCGCGAATATAATAATAACCGCGCTAAAAACCAACAATCTCCTACCCAAAATAATAATCCTGCGGGCCAATCAAACCGGCAACAACCCCGCGTTCACAATGTGAACGAGGACTCCAACCAAAACCAAGATGATCAAGGTCATTTAAACGAATAACAGGCTCACGGCGGTGTCTCGTGAGACCTCAACAAAAGAACAACTCCTTAGACGTCAATGGCACCACTACTAAATCCACTGTCTCTACTAAATCCACTGCCTCTACTAAATCCACTGCCTCTACTAAATCCACTGCCTCTACTAAATCCACTGCCTCTACTAAATCCACTGCCTCTACTAAATCCACTGCCTCTACTAAATCCACTGCCTCTACTAAATCCACTGCCTCTACTAAATCCACTGCCTCTACTAAATCCACTGCCTCTACTAAATCCACTGCCTCTACTAAATCCACTGCCTCTACTAAATCCACTGCCTCTTCTAAATCCACTGCCTCTGCCAAACCCCCTGCACCCGTTGAACATCCTGTACCTACCGAATCATCTACGACTACAAACCCTTCTATATCCACTAAATCTTACCAATCGCCAGTTCCTTCTACAACAAATCACGTGAAAAACTTAGAATATAATTCAACGTCATTTTCATCCTCAAAGCCTGAAACAAAAGACAATTATCAAAATAATATATACGAAATCACTTCCAACTCCACGAAAAGATACTTACCTTATGTAGTCCTCAACACTCAAGTGAATAGTCGTGAACTTACCTTTTTAATTGACACAGGTTCCTGCGTTAGTTTGATAAAAGAACAGTCAATCAAAAGCATGCCAATTCTTGAACCAGATATCATTCAACTTAAAGGAATTAATACCAACACAGAAACCATGCCCACTTTAGGTCACTTTCAATTGCAATTATTCTTAAACGAACCTGAGGTAACACACCGATTTCACGTAATTAAAGAAATAGATCTAAATTACGATGGTATAATTGGAACCGACCTTTTAGACAACCTCGATGCAATAATTAACTACAACGGGTCATCGCTCCAAATCCGACATATTGTGATTAAACTAAAATACAGCCAACCCATCTATAACATTCTGCCTCGTTCTGAAACAATAATAGAATGCACAGTGGATAACCCCGAGTGCCGCGAAGGACTCGTTCTAGATCAACACATTTCTGACTCACTCTTAGTTGCTAACTGTGTTGTCAAAGTCAAAAGAAACAATAGAGTTAATATATCAGTAGTCAACATTTCCGAAAAACCAGTCACCGTATCTTCAGATATAAAAATAAAACTACAACCTCTCGAAATCGCCTCTCTCCAGACTAATATTTCTAGTTCACCCAAATCATCCATGGATAGAAGGGATGAAGTACTAAATATGCTGCGAATAGATCACCTCAATGAGGAGGAAAAGTCCCACCTTCTAGACATTTGTTCACGGTACTCCGACATATTCCACCTTCCCCACGACAAATTGTCGACCACTGACTTGCTACAACATGAAATAAATACATCTCCTTCGGAACCCATTAACGTAAAATCATATAGATTCCCCGAAATCCATAAAAAAGAAGTCGATACACAAATCTCGAAAATGCTTTCCCAAGACATAATCAAACCTTCCGTTTCTCCTTGGTCTTTCCCAATATGGATTGTCCCTAAGAAAATCGACTCTTCTGGACAGAAGAAATGGAGAATCGTTATCGACTACAGAAAATTAAACGATATAACCATTGGGGAGAATTACCCAATACCTCAAATAAATGAAATATTAGATCAATTGGGACATAGTAAATATTTCTCCACTCTCGATCTTTGCTCTGGGTTTCATCAAATTGCTATCTCTGAAAGAGATGCCTCCAAGACTGCTTTCACTGTTCCCCAAGGTCATTTCCAATTCCAAAGGATGCCTTTTGGGCTTAAAAACGCTCCCGCGACATTTCAACGGCTCATGAATACAGCCCTCGCTGGTCTACAAGGTGTCCATTGCTATGTTTACCTCGACGATATAGTCATATACAGCCATGATCTTATTTCCCACTGTGACAAACTATCCAAAATCTTTGACAGACTACGTCAACATAATCTCAAATTACAGCCTGACAAGTGCGAATTCCTACGCAAGGAAGTCTGTTATCTTGGTCACGTAATAAGTGACGAAGGAGTTAGTCCGAATCCTGAAAAAACCCGCGCAGTGTCTCAATTCCCAGTTCCTAAATGTCCCAAAGACGTAAAATCATTTCTAGGTCTCGTATCTTACTATCGGCGTTTCATTCCAGACTTTTCTAAAATCGCAAAACCCTTGACTACATTACTAAAGAAAGACACATTCTTTAATTGGTCTAATGAACAACAGATAGCGTTTGAAGACTTAAAACGAAAACTAGCATCCGCACCGATCCTCATCTATCCTAACTTTGCTGAACCTTTTGTCCTTACTTGTGACGCCTCAAACTATGCTATATCCGCTATCTTGTCACAAGGGGATATTGGAAAAGACCGTCCTATTGCGTATGCGTCTAGAACACTCAACAAAGCCGAAGTAAACTATTCCACCATAGAAAAAGAATGTTTGGCCATAGTATTTGGTACCAAAGTATTCAGACCCTATTATATGGCTACAAATTTACAATTGTCACGGACCATAGACCTTTAAAATGGTTATTCAATTGCAAAGATCCCGGTTCACGTCTAGTCCGATGGCGTCTGAAACTAGAAGAATTTGATTATAAGATCGAATACAAAAAGGGAGTAATTAACAGCAACGCTGATGCATTATCCAGATTTCCTGTAAACCCAATTCAAAACCCTTACGACAATCCTATTCCTTCTACTTCCGGATTGAACCGCCAGGCTCCCTCTCCTACCTTTTCACCGTTGACCTTAGACGACCTCGACATAGAACTGCCTTTCGAACCTCTAGATTCCTACGATATACCCTCTGTAGACTTGCTAGAGAATGATGATGATATACTAGAAATTCTTGGTCCTGAATTACAGACCACTCCACTAAATCCTGATGCAGAATCTCCTGAACCAATACCAGGACCTTCTGGTATTCCAAATCCTGCTAGTGTTCCTAGTTCTTCTACTTCTCCTCCCCTTAATGCCTCTCCTCCTGACACTAGTACTCCTTTAGACGAAAACTATAGTAACTTCCTAAAAACAATGTCCAATAAACAATTTAATAGCAATGCAATAGTTCACGAATATAATGATAGCATATTAAAATGCAACAACAAAATTATTGTAATACCTACCTCCATAGATTTAGATAACTCAAATCCATATATAGAAGAAATACTAAGCGAAATGGAAAACTCTCAAACTATATTAAATCAAGAGAGAACCTTATATTCCACTATCTCTTTTACCCATAAAGAAAAGAAAATATACTTCTTATTCACAAAAGTTTACCATTTTAGTAACAGCTCATATCAGGATATATTTAAATCACTACTTAACCTTAAATCCGAAATACTGCTAAATCCCGAAATTGATTGTGGTTTCGCCATTACAGATTTCCGAAACCCATTTGATAAATACACCTGGATAAAAATATATAATATGTTCTGCTACATATTCAATAATTCACAAATCCCAGTTCATATTTACCGCAATACTACAATTTTCCCCACTCCTTCTGAGATAGCAAAAATACTCAGAGAAAATCACGATATTCCTATCGCTGGCCATTTAGGATCAGGCCGCATGTTTAACAGAATCAGGGAAAGATATTACTGGAAAAACATGCGTAGCGATATAGATACATATGTAAGAAATTGCTCACTATGCCAGAGCAATAAAGCTCTACGACAGATAAATAGATCCCCAATGCAAATCACTACTACTTCTACTAAACCCTTTGAACGATTAAGCCTTGATCTTGTAGGTCCATTACCCGAAGCAGGTCTAACTAACCTAAAATTCATTCTCACTCTACAAGATGACCTAACAAAATTCTCCCTCGCCTATCCAGTGTCTAATGCTACAGCAGAAGATACATGTGAATGTCTGGTACACTTTATCTCAATCTTTGGCATTCCTAAATCGATTTTAACTGACCAAGGCACCAACTTCACAGCAGAATTATTTAAGAAAACGTGTGATTTCCTTAAAATCAAACAACTATGGTCTTCTCCATATCATCCACAAACCCAAGGTGCTCTCGAAAGGAGCCGCTCCACTCTTAAGGAATACTTAAAGTCATACGTAAACGAAAACCAATCAAATTGGCACAAATACGTCTACACCGCAATGTTGGCCTATAATACAGCTGTTCATTGCACAACGAACTTCACACCATACGAACTCGTGTTTGGTCAGAAAGCCTTCATACCTGATTCTGTTTATGAATTAAGGGCAGACCTTACATACCCAGAGTATGTAAAGGCACTCAATCATCGGCTAAAATTGTCAAGAGAGAAAGCTCTAGAAAACATTCAAATATCTAAAGAAAGATCTAAACGCTATTACGATGCTCACTCCCGTCCAGTTCAATATGGAGTTGGAGATTACGTCTATTTCAAGAATCATGTACGCCTTCGTAAAGCCCTTTCACCGATCTGGAAAGGACCTTACAAGGTGGTTAAAATTAATGGTAGAAATACACTAACCTTGCTCATAAATAGACGTCATGTGATTCACCACTACGATCAACTAAAATTAGCTCGTAGAGCTGAAAGCTAACCTCAAACTATGATAAAGTAAATTATTTCAAAATCAGTAAAACTAATACTAGTTGTACTTTCATTACAGTATTTCTACTTCGGGAATCTTGAGCCAAGAACTCATCGAGCCCCTGACGAACAATTCAGGAATTTACTTTGACCCTCTGGGGTCTTTAAACTTAATAGATAGTAACCTTAATGTAATCATCCCTGTGGATATATCATAAATATATATAAAACCACATATTAATAATTTATATTATGTTCTTAATGCCTCTAAATCACTCTGTGAAAACTCTGGAATCTTAAATAACGTAGAATGCTACAACCTTTTTCAACCTCTAATAACTCGTTACGAAGATATAACTCGAGATAGCGATGCCATTCTATATCTCACTTCTAACAAAGTCAAAAGAGGAGCCCTTCTAGGCATCGTCGGTACACTATCCAAAAAGTTATTCGGAACCATGGATGAAGATGATGCTTCGCGATACGATAAAGTGATTCAAGAAGTTCAGTCCGATCAGAAGAAATTAGCATCCCTTGTAGAACAAAATATTCTCATAACTTCCTCTACCCTTAACACATTTAATGAAACCATCCAAACCATAAAATCCAACGAACATGAATTAAATGTTGCCATTGACGCCTTGTACATAGATGTTCGAAATTTCACGTATTTGACCAACGAATTAAACATCAATTCCCGATATCTGCTTAACTAAATTCTTTACTGGTAATGTAAATATTTGGCAACCTTTACAAAATAATAAATGGTTATTTGTCATGTCTGAAAAAACTAAATTAAGTATAGAATGTAATTCATCAATTACTGAAATAAATATAAGTGGTACTGGAATAATGGACTTACCTCAAGGATGTCTTGCATATAGTAGAGATACAAGATTAATATCTAAGAACAATGTAAACGTAGTTTTAAGACCTATGTACACCAAATTAAACATTATAAATGATGTATGCTGTAACGAATTAAAATATACGAATATTGCACCAAATCTCCCATCTGTAATGCATTTGAAAATCCAAAGTTACTTAAAGAACTTAAAGAAATAATTGATAAACCCAAAATTGTTTTGTATGAAGACTAGGTATTATACTATTATAATTGTTTTAATTCTATGTCTAGTTTTAAGTTATTTTATATTTAAACTTTGTAAGAGAACTAGTATTTATAGGAATCTCCCCTTTTTAAGAACTGCTAGAAATCAAAACCCTGAATCTGAAGATGAAGGAATTGAAATTCCCGATTTTATCCCTGCTCCTTCTCTTCGCATTGGCTGATTGCCATATATCATTCCAATTATTTTTATTCTTCTTTTCTCGACTTTCCTATTTCTTTTACCGTAAACTTCCCTTTAAAAGGTATAGTTTCCTCTTAATCGGGGGGCTGTTACGGATCCCTAATGTTAGCGAAAGGGCTGTGTCAGCTCTCGCCCCGTCCTACTGTTCAAGTCAGCACTTTTGCTCAGTCCCAAGATCCGCCGGACTTGAGCCTCAGTCTCGTCTCAACTCTGACCGCGAACTCTTCTATTTCCTACATCTACCAGTTCTCAATAATTATTTTCTATTGTGTATTTTAAAAGTAATAAACCAGTGAAATCAATTAATTTTTTTTTAAACAACAAACATGCTTGCGAAACTGAAGTCATTGCAGGACACACTGATCGACACTATAACAGATATCCATCATGGAATGTTTAGTGTCCATTTACTCTCACCGATGCAATTGCGTGACCAGCTCAGCATTATCTCAGGCCAATTGTCACGTGAACTATCCTTACCTATTGAAAACATACAAACAGAACTGCCGAAAATTTATCATCTGTTAAAAATCAGAGCCAGGATAACAAAATCATATTTGAGATCGGCATACCACTCGTCAACAGAGAAAGTTATGATCTATATCAATTAATATCAGTTCAACAACAACAACAAAACGATACGAAGACAGTGGCTATCGTGCCGGTATCGGATTACATCGCAATTAATTTACGCAAGGATACTTATTTGGCGTTAACAGCACGAGACATACAACAGTGCGTGCAGTACGACGAATTTACTCGTCTATGTCATTCCCAAAAGCCAATTTTTCAGTTCAAATCGGCAGACAGTTTGTGTATTAAGGATAATATTACAAACAGATGTCTTACAAATATCGCAGAATGCCGGAATAACTGGATCGAGTTGCATAAAATAAATACGTACCTATTTTACTGTTGCGGGCAGTGTGCACTCCGCATCATATGTGAGCATCAGATTACAGCTATACGAGTCACTAAGGCCGGAGTCATTGCCCTCGATTCAGAATGTATTATGAAAGGCGAAGACTTCACAGTTTTTCACACAAACTGCGAAATACCGAGATGAAAACGTCTCCTGAATTTGACTCTCCATTAATCGCACCTATCAATCATATCCTGAATGTCTCTGTGCCACAAATAGACCACAACGGCACTGACCAACGAATCTCACTACAGCATATCAAACAACAAATTGAACAGATGAAATCTGAAAACACCTTAGATACCGGAATATCAAGTCATGACATTCATCAATATTCAGCGATCTACTTGTTGTTTACGGGCGCAATATTAACATTAGTGGTTTCCATTTGTCGGTGGTTATATCGCCGCCGGCAGGGGAGCGCCATCTTGCGATCGGACTCCGAAGGGCAGCCAACAATATCGACGACACCCAGACGACCGACGCCTGCCACCAGAAGTACACACCAATCTCAAGAGGCCGTTGAATTGAGAAACTTCTCAAGCATCCTTAGCAGCATAAAGAGTCACAAGAAGATGCCACCCGTTTTTACAAAGCCAGTATCTAGTGATAGTGACTAAAACTCAATTTATAAGCATAGAATTAAGTCATGTCATGTATTGAATGAAATTTATAAGTTTAGTGTTTAAACTTTTACTTTTGTTACTCATTGTCATCATTCAGTCGCTCATCTCGCGCCGGGGAATATGTACGAGTCATATATCGTACATGGCACGCGCGCATCATTCACATCAGCACTTTTCCGTCGCCTCGCATAAATTGTACATTTCCGCGACAGTACGCATTCACAGCTCATAATAAGCAGTACTCATCAATCCATTTTAGCATTAGTTACGTGATAGTTTAAGTGATCAATAAACACATCTCATTTTATCTATCGGTGACTTATCATTTCATATCAAACTTGTGTGCGCCACATACAGCAGCGCATACAAACGTCCCATCGATGCTAGGAGTGCCCAGCCCCGGGCCGCCCTGGATCTTCCTGTAATCTCGTGTGCCTCTGCAAACAAAGCATCAGCAGTCGCCTGGTACTGACCCCTGCGAGCGGATCTGGTGGCGCAGCAGCGCCGCGTCGAAGCGCAGCGGGCGTAGCGCCGCGTCGGCGCGCAGGCAGCGCACCAGGCGCGGCGCCGCCGGCAGCCGCCGCACCAGCGCGCCCACCAGCGCGCGCTGCCGGCACGCCAGCGCCGCCGGCCGCCGCGGGGAGCCCGCCCCGGCCCCGCCCCCAGCACCACCGGCACCACCAGCACCACCGGCACCACCGCCCGCCTCGCCGCCCGCGAACAGCGCCGCCAGCAGCGGCTCGCGCGCGGCGCCCAGCGCGGCGGCGCAGCGGCGGCACACGGCGTCGCGGTTCTTGGCCACCATGCCGCGCGCGCTGTACACCACGGCGCCGCCGAAGTGCACCACCCTGCGCGGCACCGGCCACCGCCACGGCGGCCTCGCTATTACACTCTTCTACAATTTGTGCTACATTCTTTTATTATGATCTGTTTAAATGTTTTTTTAGCCGTTTCAGCGTGAACACGAGAGAAGCTGTGCTCGTGCATTCTCCCACAAACATTTTGACACGTTTTAGTCATGTTGAATATTATGTTGGTCATCTAGACAACCAGGCGATCGATGGAGAAGATATACGAAATATCTACGAAAGAATGCGCGTACTAATGTCGTACTGTGCTATATGCGCGTACCTCGTCCCGCCAAAAACATTAACCCGAAAACATCGTGGTAAATAGGGAAAGCATTAGCTTCAACGATGCCTCATTCGATATACTTATTACTTACCACAGAATGACACAAATATTATGACAGAGTTGTTTGACTTAGAAATAACTCACGTACACACATCTAATACGTATCGTAACACAATCGCGTGAAAAAAAATATTTTCTTGAACATTGGCGCCCAACGCGGGACGATCGCGTGTGCGTGTACCTAACCGTGCGCTAATCAGCGCGTCCGTAGGCACTGCATACGTTTAACGTTCATGGCATAGTTATGGATTGAGTACCTACCTACGTGAAAACTTCGACTACACCAAGCCAGATCGATATGTATCTACTAGTATCTACTAAATATGATGGAACCCCTCTTACATTAGGCAACTAAAAAGTGATTGGAGTACTTGAAAATGGTACCTAACGGTAGGTGGTGACCCAGCTTTACCATTGTCAAGTACTTAGAGATGCGCGCACTAGGAAATTTGCACGAACTTCAGTATGTTTTTAGCCGCCCAATGTAAGAGTGCCCGGGCGAGACTGACTGGAAGTGGTCGGGCGGCAGCACCAGCAGGCGCGGGTGGCGGCGCCGCGCCAGGCGCTGCAGCAGCGCGCCGTCGCCCAGCGCGCGCGCCGAGCACTCGCGCAGCACGCCCAGCACGCTGTCCGGGCCCTGCGCGCGGGAGCGGTCAGTGCGGTCGGTGCGGTCGGGGCGGTCGGGGCGGTCGGCGGGGTGGCGGGCGGCACTCACCGCGTCCAGCAGGTCGGCGTGCAGCTCGTGCTCGGCGTAGGGCAGCGCGCGCCACGCCAGCCCCTCGCGCGCGTACTCGTCCTGCTCGCGCCGCAGCGTGGCGGCCGTGACGGCGGCCTGCACGCGCTCGGCCGCGTAGTTGATGAGCAGGCGCTCCAGGCCGTTGCGCGCCAGCGACTCGAAGCCGTACACGTCGAGGATCGCGAGCGCGCAGCGCCGGCCCGGCCGCGCCGGCCGCAGCGCCGCGTTCACGCGCGCGATGAGCCACGTGAACAGGCGCGAGTACAGCACGCTCACCAGCTGGTCGCGCCGCGCGCCCGCCCACGCCTCGGCCGCGCCCTCCGCCGGCCCGCCCGCGCCCGCCTCCTCCGAGCCCTCCGAGCTCTCTGCAAAGAGCGGCGGGGGTGAGCGGCGCGCCCCGCGGGTCCCCGGCGCCCTAGGAGCGCGCCACATACCGGTGTCCGGCGGCGCGTCCCCGTCCCCGTCCGCGCCGGCACCCAGAGCGGCCGCCAGCTCGTCCGCGTCCGCGCCCACCAGCGTGCACGCCTCCAGCAGCTCTGCACACGGCACACACACTCAGTAGCACAAATTTAGTCGATTACGTGGACATATTAATTCCATGGAACACTGGAATACTCAGGTTCTACTTCCAAAAATATAGAGAACTGACCGTACTGGTGCTGCAGGCGCGTGCCGATGGAGCCGTCGATGTTGTGCTGCGGCTCGAACTCCACGTTGCCCAGCTTCAGCATGAAGGCCAGCAGCCGCAGCACCGCGTCGCACTCGGCGGCCGAGAAGCCCAGCGCGCGCATCGCCGCCTGCCGCACACGTGAGCCGTTAGCGAGCGCGCGAGTGCCGCATGCTGTGCGCGTGCGCGTGCGCGGGGTGTACGCACCGTGGTGAAGGCGAAGTGGTCCCGGTCCTGCGCGGCGGCGGCGCGCGGCGCGGCGCGGCGCGGCGACAGCGCGGCGGGCCGCTCGCCGGTCGCGCCGCGCAGCATGCGGTAGTGTTCCCACGAGCGCTGCAGCCGCAGGCGCTCTGCCCCGGTAACATACGGTCAATACATATAGGTTTCTGAAGGCCAATTTTCCTTATATGAAAAGTTCGATTCGATTCGTTGTCAGATTCAAAATCGTTTCAAGAAGAATTACAACATTGACAATCGCGATCGTTTGTATTAACATTACATCGAGACAAAATTCAAAAGGAATAAATTAATTTATTTTAAATATAATGAAGAAAGCCAAATCTCGTTAAAAAAATTGTTAACGAGAATTGGCCCTCTTTTCATTGAAATCTTAATCCCGTTGATACCATTACAGTTCCTCACGCCATCCAGCCTGCTGGAGGCATAGTAAGTACAACATCAACTAAAGAGGAACGTGTGTGTGGTTAGGTCGCGCGTGGAGCAGTGCGCAGTGCGGTAGGTACTCACTGAGCAGCGGCACGTCGGCGCCCGCCAGCAGCTGGTACAGCACGTGGAAGTTGCGCTCGCCCTCCAGCACGCCGCCGCACACGCGTTCCTGCGACACAACCGACATCAGTCCATTGCCGACTTTACCACCATTGAACCTTGAGCTGCCCGTTTGCGCCAGGTAGCGGAGCGGACCCACCAAGTAGGGTAGCGGAGCGAACGTTACTACTATCATTACAGGCTTTACCCAATACTATAGTGTAGCTAAATATTAGGTTACGGACTGTGCCTGTCCTACGTGGAGCTATACTCCATTCGGTTAGGTTGGTAGCAGGACTTAACTACAGGTACCTAAACCATCGTGAAGCGACATTTTTCAAAAACACATAGGGGTACAAATATTAATTCATACTAATATTATAAATGCGAAAGTAATTCTGTCTATCTTTCTGTCTGTCTGTATGTTAGCTTTCACGCCTACACTACTGAACCGAATTTGATGAAATTTGGTATAAGGGTAGATTAGAACATGAGAAAGGACATAAGCTGTTTGGTCGCGATAACCGACATCCATTCGCGCGGAGCCGCGGGCAAAAGCTAGTTAAACAAATAAAATAGGCTAACTACACAACTAAGTAGTGGTTCATTTTAACTTGGTTGGTTGTTAGTCCTTAATAAAATGAGTTTATAAAGAGAAAAATATTAATAAACTGTTTTTTTAAATAAAGCAATATATTAAAAAGACATCAAGATTGAATACATAGGGAAAAAGAATCTTCTCGGGCGGGACTCGAACCCGCAGTCTTTCCCTTACAGGGGGAATGCCTGACCAATTCGGCTACCGAGACACGCCCGATATGATTCAAATTTCCCACCTTATACGTCTTTGAGGCGACGTAGCGTCATCTACCGATTTCCTTACGAACTATCGGAATCAATGAATGATGTTACAATCATTTTTAAACATTGATTTTTTGATAACTGCGCCCAAACAATTGAAGGAATTTTTACAGCATTAAGTATGCTAACTATACAAATCGAATACATAGGGAAAAAGAATCTTCTCGGGCGGGACTCGAACCCGCAGTCTTTCCCTTACAGGGGGAATGCCTGACCAATTCGGCTACCGAGACACGCCCGATATGATTCAAATTTCCCACCTTATACGTCTTTGAGGCGACGTAGCGTCATCTACCGATTTTCTTACGAACTATCGGAATCAATGAATGATGTTACAATCATTTTTAAACATTGATTTTTTGATAACTGCGCCCAAACAATTGAAAGATTTTTTATAGCATTAAGTATGCTAACTATACAAATCGAATACATAGGGAAAAAGAATCTTCTCGGGCGGGACTCGAACCCGCAGTCTTTCCCTTACAGGGGGAATGCCTGACCAATTCGGCTACCGAGACACGCCCGATATGATTCAAATTTCCCACCTTATACGTCTTTGAGGCGACGTAGCGTCATCTACCGATTTTCTTACGAACTATCGGAATCAATGAATGATGTTACAATCATTTTTAAACATTGATTTTTTGATAACTGCGCCCAAACAATTGAAGGAATTTTTATAGCATTAAGTATGCTAACTATACAAATCGAATACATAGGGTATTCGAATACATAGGGTCTCGGTAGCCGAATTGGTCAGGCATTCCCCCTGTAAGGGAAAGACTGCAGGTTCGAGTCCCGCCCGAGAAGATTCTTTTTCCCTATGTATTCGATTTGTATAGTTAGCATACTTAATGCTATAAAAATTCCTTCAATTGTTTGGGCGCAGTTATCAAAAAATCAATGTTTAAAAATGATTGTAACATCATTCATTGATTCCGATAGTTCGTAAGAAAATCGGTAGATGACGCTACGTCGCCTCAAAGACGTATAAGGTGGGAAATTTGAATCATATCGGGCGTGTCTCGGTAGCCGAATTGGTCAGGCATTCCCCCTGTAAGGGAAAGACTGCGGGTTCGAGTCCCGCCCGAGAAGATTCTTTTTCCCTATGTATTCGATTTGTATAGTTAGCATACTTAATGCTCCGTACTAAGTCCTACGTACTCAGTATAGATATTATATCGTACGAAGTTTCTTGTTGAATATAAGCTGTGTTCCCAATATTAGGGGTAGGTAAGTCTAGTGTCCTTAATAAACAGTGCGCGAGTGTTAAGGCCCTGTTTTCCTGCAAAAGTAGGCATTTATAGCGATCCCGGCCGCTCGTAAAATATTACGCGCGAACGCAGTGACGGTGAACTCGGCGATGACCGCCGCCAGCGTCACAGTATAGAAATATGCAGTAGGAAAACTTGATTTGACTTAGAAAATTAAATGCCGTTTTTTTAACTTTATTTAGTTATATGATTATATTAAGTAAGAAATAAATACGACATTAAAAAAACTGTATGAGTTTGAGAACTGTTTGTTCTATGTGTTTAGTTGCTTGGGCGAAAAAAACTTACATTATAATAATAATAATGCTTGTAATTTTACAAACATTTGTTTGAATTGATGCTAACGGTTACTTTATATAATCGCACCGTTCGTCGTCGACAGGGCAGTTAAATACCTAAAGTTAACGAGATTAACAACTTTTTTCGCGCGGGAATCCCCTCGGATACCCCCCTGCCGGAGCCGGAAGGGGAGGTTATGTCGGACTCGAACCGACTTTTTAGTCGGTTCGAGTCCGACTGTGGGCACGCCGACTGTGGGTCGTGGTGCTAGGCCTGAGGTGAGGTTGTCATCGAAATATCCCTCGCACCCCGGCTGACCCAAGGCCAGTAATTCTCCTGGGTCTGCTGGGGTGCGAGAGATATGCTTTCGGCAATCTCACCTCCGGCAACCAAGGACCCAAGACGGCGTGCGTTTTAGTCGGTTTGAGTCCGACATAACTGCCTCCATCGGCTCCGTGGGGGTGGTATCCACGAGGATTTTGCGCACGATAAAAAAAGGCCAATAATTAAACTAACCTACCTAAATATTAAAATTATTCTATCCTAAACGAAAACTAAATTTATATTTATTTACACACACACAAATTATATACAATGTACGAATATTGTAGGTACTAGGTACCCCTGTACTGATATAGATAAAATATGAATTATAGAAAATCGTAAGTAGCATCTTCAGTAGTAATACTGATATTCTTATACTATGGCGCTATGAGCGTAATATTTAGGTATGATAATTTTTTAAATTACCAATCGGAGTTAGAAATTTAGTTTATGGCTTTGCACGACTTCTTTAGCTTGCGTTGTTTATTGCCCATATTGAATGACTTGCAACAATTTATTATAAATACGTAAAACCGATTGATTGGTACACGAAACTGTCGCGCAAAAACTGACACAGGTCCTACTTCGGTAAGCGCCAGCGCGCGACTGGCGCAACTTTTCGGGCCTCAGCGGCGCGAGCACTCGCGAATTTAGTAGGTATTTAAATATAACTTTAAAAATTATTTCATAATATAGTCAAAATCTGCGAAAATGTCTAGACATATGTAGTGGCTTTAGTTTAGTACAAAAATTTTATAGAAAGCATAAGTAATTTAGTCATAATATTCAAAAAAAAATAACGAAAAGGGGTAACTTTGGGATTTTTTTCTATCGAGTGAAGTTCATCAGATCTGGTAACTGAATGCGAATTTGACTAGACTGGATCCTTAACTAATATATATCTTTTTTTCGAAATTTAAAACGCTTTTTCCTATGATTCAAATGTTTTAAAAAACTCAAAATGCGGCCTACCTGGCCTTAAACGATAGTCACGAAGTATTATAATCTGAGAACATAACATCGTCATTCGCGTGAGACATTCCTGCTTAGCCCCCTAGGAGCTAAGCGTGATGCTAGCTCATTAGTTGGTACCTGCCTACCTTCGGTCGTGAGTTCGGTAGTTACCTAGTTGTAGTCTTCTTTGTGTAAATGTAATTAAATTAAAATTAAAGTAAATTGTGATTAACATCGTAATCGTTAGAATGTTGTAAGAAAGTTATTGTATGAAGTGTGTCCATAATATATGTCGCGTGTATACATGTCGACAGACAGCCGAATATAGTAATGGCTTAAGAACTATTCAATTAGTTGTAAAGGTTGATTGTTCGTATCCTAAGAGAAAAATCAACACGGTGTATATCTCGCCATAATTTTCTACGGATACCCACATTTTGAGTATATGTTAAATTGTCGAATTTTAATCTCGTTTTAAATCCACGGTTCAGCATATATTAGTATTGGAACTTGATTAACACTAAATCATTTGTTTATAGTTGATTGAACCGTGGTTAACGGGATTACAGACTTTGAGAAATACTTACGATTATTGATTCCGGAACAATCCAGTTTTATTTCATTGTTCTATTGTGAATGTATGTGTTATGTGTACCTACCATTGTACAGCGCCGCCGACCTTAGGGCCCATGTAGAAAATTATACGTGGGGGCCCGGCGCTGTTGCATTGGGTTCACACACCAGTGCCTAATCGTGTGGTTGTCTCCCCAGTCTTTGTACCGGCTGGAATACCGGTCCCACCTTGTACCGGCTGGAATACCGGCCGAAATACCACCACCGCGCCGTACCGGCCCAACTCCGAAACAGCTGAGGTTGCCGGCCCTCTCCGTACCAGCTTGAAGCGGACCTTGGATACGACTCCGGCGGACCGGACTAGCGGCCGCGACGCCTGGTGACCTAGAGGGGAAGACAACATCACACCACTCGCACGGGGCCAGCCCGGAACCCCAAGTTGAGTAGGTACATTACTCAGCCTTCCGCTTATAGTGGCGTGTACCTATACCCCAACCGACACTCGACTTTGACTTAGAGTAGTTTTTTTTTATTGTAAAGCAGGACCTACGGAATAAAGTTGTTAGATCTCGTACCAGTCGTTTTCTTATTCTTGACCCCGTAGGGTCCCGTATCAGCCACCTTCTGATTCTATCTTCTGACCCTGAATACCATTTAATGTGAGTGTTTGTCGAGACAAAGCAAGTCCAAAGTCGATGGATTTATCTTGTTTAGTTTAGGAGTTCACAGTGGCAGTCTCTGTGGCGTGGCGGTAGTGAACGCGACTGCTATGCAGCCGGCGCGGGTTCGATCCCCGGTCAGTGAATTTGTATGCATGAATACGGCTACCTATTTGCATTGGTCTGGGTATTTCTATGTATAATACGTATTTACAAAAAAAAGAATCTAAGTATGTTTAAAATCCGCACTCTAGATTCCATAACACAAGCTAGTTAAGCTATGCTTAACATGGGCACAGAATAGTTAACATGGGTAATTGGATAGCGTTGTGTGGAAGTATGTGTAATATTTATTTTATTTATTAAGATCCCTAGCCAGTGGAAGCTGATTATCATCACACCAGTCTTCGAAGACAAAGGGATCGGTGCAGGAGCGTGGCAGCTACCGCGGTATAAAGGTAGTGTGCCTCAACGTGAAGCTCTACGAGAGGGTAATCGACTGCCGGATCCGGCAGGAGAGTGCACTCTCGGAGTGTCAGTTTGTCCTAAGGAATGTTGCGGAGATACAGGGCGAAGAATATAGGTAATATTCTTCACCCTAGATTTCTAATATAGGTACCTCTGCATTGCCTGTTATTAGACACAGACTCGACTGTGTTCCTCGTGAGAAAGGAGTTCCAGAGGCTTACATTATCACCATCCGAGATATTTTGACCAAGGACCAAGTTCTTGGTCCTTATTAGTTCAGCGTGGTATTAATCGTTTTGTCGGACAGCATCAGAAACTCACATTTGGAGCCTCCATGGTTGCTCGTGTATATTGATGATGGGGCGCTTAGGAATGGGGTCTGAAGCTAAATGTGCTGACGACAGAATACTTGGCGTTAAACTCGATAGCTCCCATACCCATCCACATAGGCGGTGATTTGGTCGAGCGCACGGTCGAAGCTAAGTACTGGTATCTGTACCTACCTCACGTGAGTGGTGACATCGACTACGACTCTACGACGGCAAATCTTTGCCTCGGAATTTGCAACATTTATCACTTGGTGATTCTGAAAAACCCATGCAAGCTTGACCTTATTGACTTGCATTAGATTCAATTGTTTTTCATATACTTAGTCGTGATCAGTGATCAGTGTGACCTGTAGAAGCCAAAAATCATATTTTATAGATATCTCATTAAGGTCGATAATCCCTTGCGTGAGCTTTTTCCTATTCCGATAGTTTAAATAACGAATTCTAGACATGCTTATATTTTTGTCATCATCAATTGCTTTTAGGGGCAATAAGTGAAGAGTTATTTCTTTGTCTTTGCAAGTTATTGGCAATTCAACATTTTGGAGAATTCAACATTATGTTCCGGAAGGAAAATAATAAAACTCAGTGTGTTACTTACTTTTCTGACTTTCGTCAACAGGGCTTAGCTTAGGGGATCCTAGTGAACTCACCCCAAATTTTAACATTGCATTAAGTATATTTTTTTAATAATACTACTTCGTTTACCGTCTGTCACCGTGTCTCTCTGATAATAACACTAATAATTCATTTTAACCGTTAAATAACATCGGTACCTTTTACCGCAATTTTTAAAGAGATCTCACCTGTGATCAATTTTATTGCATTAATATATGCCGTATGTTGCCATCACCGTACGTACGTCACCATAGTACTACCTTTTTTTTTTTTTTTTTTTCGTGCGGAAATCCCCTCGGATACCCCCCCTGCCGGAGCCGGAAGGGGAGGTTATGTCGGACTCGAACCGACTAAAACCGCACGCCGACTGTGGGTCTTGGTGCTAGGCCGGAGGTGAGGTTGTCAAAGATATATCCCTCGCACCCCGGCTGACCCAGGGCCATCCCTTACGGTCTGGCCCTCCTCAGGAGGGGGGACAACGGTGTCCCCAACTCGCCCCCGGAATGGGGAGGCGCACTATTCAGCGCGCCGCCGCCGTGGCCTGCTTCTGCTGGGGTGACAGGCGGCTCCACCCGTCACCCCCAGGCCCGCGCTCATGGGGGACGGAGGTCAGTCAGTGCCCTCCGACGCCCGAGTTGCCTGCGCGCGCGGGCGGCGCGATCCGCGAGTCTTTCTCGCTCGCGCCGCCTCTCCCGCTCCGCCGTCTCCTTCACGACCATTACCTGCTCGCTGAAGGAGACGCCGGCCGCCCACGCGTCCGCGCAGCGGACCATTGCTGTGAGCAGGGTGGCGAGGGTGAGAAATCTCACATCCAGGGCCGACACTAGCTCCCGCCTCGGTCCGGCCCATGCCGGACACTCGGTGAGCGTGTGCAGCCCCGTGTCCTCGCTCGCGTCGCAGTGATGGCACTCGGACGTTGGCTCCTTTTCGATCCGACACAGGTATCTCCCGAAGCACCCGTGCCCGGTGATAATCTGCGTCAGTCGATACGAGAGGCTGCCATGTGGCCTCTCGAGCCATTCCCCCATGATGGGCCGTACCGCCTCTATGACGGCATGCCCTGCGCGTCGTTGCTCAAGTCGTCGCTCCCACTCCGCCACCATGATCCCGTGGAGCCGGGTCCTCTCGGCCCGAATGTCTTCGGGCTCGGGATCGTATCCCCGC
Organism: Eilema sororculum; assembly: GCA_914829495.1. Classification (NCBI taxonomy): domain Eukaryota; kingdom Metazoa; phylum Arthropoda; class Insecta; order Lepidoptera; family Erebidae; genus Eilema; species Eilema sororculum. Next base: position 24,812,647 of record OU618545.1, on the reverse strand, counting down.
TCCCGCGCCTCCTTACGGAACCGATACATTGCCGCAAGGGATCTCGCTTCCAGGATCCACGGTGGCGATCCGGCTAGGAGACTCGCCGCTTCAAAGGATATCGTGCGGTACCCCCTAATGGCCCTGCAGGCCATCGTCTGCTGCGGTGCATGCAGCTGTTGCACGAACCTGGCCTGCAGGGCGTCCGCCCACACGGGGCACCCGTACAGGGCCATGGACCGCACGACACCCGCGTAGAGTCTCCTGCAGGAGTCCTCTGGGCCCCTCAAGTTGGGCAGCAGCCGCATCAGCGCGTTAGCTGACACCAACAGTTTGGGGCGCAGACTTCGGAAGTGCTCTCCGAAGTCCCACCGACCGTCAAGTACGAGCCCCAGGTATTTCAACCGGGGCTTGATGTCGATGGGAGTACCTCCTACTGTCAAGCTGGATCCCGGGGGTGGCCTGCGCCGAGGACCATGAAAGAACAAGGCCTCGGATTTGTGCAGAGCCACCTCGAGACCCAGCCGCCGGATCCGATCCACGACTTGAGCAACAGCGGTCGTGGCCCTCTGGGTCGCCTCGCGGTGTGTAGCGCCACTCACCGTCACTAGCGTATCGTCCGCGTAGCACGTGACGGTGGCACCGAACGCGAGCTCACCGCGAAGCACCCAGTCGTATCCGATGTTCCACAGGAGCGGCCCCAGGACCGATCCCTGTGGGACACCGCACGACATCTCACGCCTACCGACGCCGGTCGCACTTGGGTAGATGACGGCCCTCTCCGTCAGGTACGCCCCGACTATGCGGCGGAGGTAGAGAGGCACATCGTGGTACACGAGCGCCTCCCTGATGCAACTCCAGGGCAAGGTGTTGAACGCGTTGGAGATGTCCAAGGACACCGCCAACATCACCTCGCCCCGGGCAACCGCATCCTCCGCCAGAGTCCTCACGCGCATGATGGCATCCACAGTGGAACGCCACCGGCGGAAGCCGTACTGCGTGTCCGCTAGGTCCGGCCCCACTCTAGAGAGGTGCTCGACGAGGCGCTTGGCAATCACTCTTTCGAAGAGCTTGCCCACCTCGTCGAGCAACACTATGGGCCGGTACCCGGACGGCTCGTCCGCCGGGCGTCCGTCCTTGCGGATGAGGACCAGTTTCCCCGTCTTCCACATCTTCGGAAACTGGCCCCGCTCCAAGCATGCGCTGAGGAACCCTCGCAGTCGGGGTTCGAGACCGTCTTCTCCTAGAGCTAGGACCCACGCACGGCCTGGAATGCCGTCGGGTCCCGGGGCGGTGTTCTTCTTGGCTCTAAGCCGTCGCACCGCCAGCTCTAGTTCTACCCAAGTGACCTCGGGCACGTCGTCGTCAATAACCACGCCGGGCGCATCAGGCGACCGAGGTGGCGGAGTCATCTGCGGCGGAACGTGTTCCGCCCGCGCCGGGAACAGGGATGCCACCACTCCTCCAAGCAGAGCCGGCTCGAGAACCTGGGTCAGGGGAGGGGCCCGGGGGCGCAGCTTTCCTCTTACCAAGCGGTAAGGCCGCCCCCATGGGTCCCGCTCCAGTGTCTCCAGCAGCTCCCTATAGGAAGCTGCCTTGGACCGCTTGATCTCCGCTCGGAGGGCATTCCTGGCTTCCCTGTATCCCTCTTGCAACTCCGCCACTAGGGGATCTGTGTCTGCGGGGCGGCTACGCCGCCTACGGAGCCTGGCCCACCGGCGGTGCGCGATCACGCAGGCTTGACGCAGCCTCGCGATCTCCGCAGTCCACCAGTAGACCCGGCGCCTCGGACTATAGGCTGGAGCCCTAGACATACCCGCATCGCAGACAAACCCGCATCGCAGACAATAGACATCGTAGACATAAAGGTAGTGTGCCTCAACGTGAAGCTCTACGAGAGGGTAATCGACTGCCGGATCCGGCAGGAGAGTGCACTCTCGGAGTGTCAGTTTGTCCTAAGGAATGTTGCGGAGATACAGGGCGAAGAATATAGGTAATATTCTTCACCCTAGATTTCTAATATAGGTACCTCTGCATTGCCTGTTATTAGACACAGACTCGACTGTGTTCCTCGTGAGAAAGGAGTTCCAGAGGCTTACATTATCACCATCCGAGATATTTTGACCAAGGACCAAGTTCTTGGTCCTTATTAGTTCAGCGTGGTATTAATCGTTTTGTCGGACAGCATCAGAAACTCACATTTGGAGCCTCCATGGTTGCTCGTGTATATTGATGATGGGGCGCTTAGGAATGGGGTCTGAAGCTAAATGTGCTGACGACAGAATACTTGGCGTTAAACTCGATAGCTCCCATACCCATCCACATAGGCGGTGATTTGGTCGAGCGCACGGTCGAAGCTAAGTACTGGTATCTGTACCTACCTCACGTGAGTGGTGACATCGACTACGACTCTACGACGGCAAATCTTTGCCTCGGAATTTGCAACATTTATCACTTGGTGATTCTGAAAAACCCATGCAAGCTTGACCTTATTGACTTGCATTAGATTCAATTGTTTTTCATATACTTAGTCGTGATCAGTGATCAGTGTGACCTGTAGAAGCCAAAAATCATATTTTATAGATATCTCATTAAGGTCGATAATCCCTTGCGTGAGCTTTTTCCTATTCCGATAGTTTAAATAACGAATTCTAGACATGCTTATATTTTTGTCATCATCAATTGCTTTTAGGGGCAATAAGTGAAGAGTTATTTCTTTGTCTTTGCAAGTTATTGGCAATTCAACATTTTGGAGAATTCAACATTATGTTCCGGAAGGAAAATAATAAAACTCAGTGTGTTACTTACTTTTCTGACTTTCGTCAACAGGGCTTAGCTTAGGGGATCCTAGTGAACTCACCCCAAATTTTAACATTGCATTAAGTATATTTTTTTAATAATACTACTTCGTTTACCGTCTGTCACCGTGTCTCTCTGATAATAACACTAATAATTCATTTTAACCGTTAAATAACATCGGTACCTTTTACCGCAATTTTTAAAGAGATCTCACCTGTGATCAATTTTATTGCATTAATATATGCCGTATGTTGCCATCACCGTACGTACGTCACCATAGTACTACCAGACTGCTAGGTTCCCAGTACTACGAAAAGAAAATATTGCCCGTGGTACCTACTACTGGTAGTACAGCCGGTAGTACCACGGGGAAAAGAGAACTTTTCACTAAAATCGATATAGGAATCGCTTTCAGGGTTTTTGGGGTCGCTAATTATGAATATATCATCTACTAGCTTTTGCCGCTGACTTCGTCCGAGTTAAGTTCGAAATAGGTTTAGGGGACACACTGCTCCTGTTCCCGCGACCCAGATAAAGTTCCTTAAAATTTCTGTGGGCCTGGTACCTACTTCATGCCAATGTACCAGGGTCACAGAAACACTGATCCCGTGACCGCGACCCACAGCAACCTACAGTCCCACCAACTTATCTGTGAAATGCCAAAAGTAGGAACTACGGCCGCCATGTTGAAATGTCATTCGATTGTCAGTATCTACTACATTCGGGTTCTCTGTGAATTCTGTGAATTATACCGAAAGCGATTAAAAGTGACGCTCGAAGCATTATTCTAAAGGTTAAATCTTTTTTTGAAGAAGAAGCTCGGGCGGAGGCTCCGATTATACCATTTAATCAAATATACAAACGAATTTCGGCAGCTACAGGTTAGTGTTCCCAACTTTCTTTTTGTAAATTTCCCGATATTTATGAATTTGATTGATGTAAGAGTCAACTAATCCGCAACAAGAAATAGGTAGGTACATATCTACTGATATTTACTTTTAATATTGCCACTATTCATTCGTACTTACATATAGCAAACATTGTGTGTGACGTTAAGGGGTTGATGATGATAATGTGTTATTTATTTCAGGTGTGAGTCAAGGCCTCATATCTAAAATAGTAAAGTAAAGTATAAGTAAAGAAGGGCATGTAGCAGAAGAGACTGGTACAAAAATTCGGACCCCAGGCAATGAGAGGCAGCGTAAAAGGGGATTTATACATGTTGATGATTTTGACATGGGAGTTATTCGAAGAAAAGTACATGAGTTTTATTCCAATAAAAAGGAGCTACCAACTATCAAGAAGCTTCTAGAGGTCTTAAAGACAGAAATTAATTACACAGGACAAAGAGAAAGTCTTCGAAAACTGCTTCACAAGATGGGTTTTCGTTTTAAAAAGTCTCAGAGTAACCGTAAGTTACTAATGGAGCGTAATGAAGTATCAGCTTGGAGAGCAAAGTACTTGCATGCAGTGGAAAAAAATAATAAAGGTCCACAACCTCAGCCGCTAATTTATTTAGACGAGACATATATTCACTCATCGCATACATCAGGCAAATGTTGGCAAGGAGAGGGTGTAGACGGAGTATTAGAGCCTGTATCAAAAGGACAAAGGTATATTACTGTACACGCAGGAGGGGACACTGGTTTTGTTAATAATGCACTTCTTGTTTTCAAGTCTAATACTAAAAGTGGTGATTATCACGATGAAATGAACAGTACTAACTTTAAAAAGTGGGTTATTGAAAAACTGGTGCCTAACTTACAGCAGCCATCAATAATTGTAATGGATAATGCTCCCTATCACCGTGTTTGCATAAATAAGGCTCCAAATACGAATTCTTTCTTTGGAGAAGAGTTCACAAAACCTCAGCTGTTAGAAATAATAAAAAGAAACAAGCCTGAACCTGAATATGAAATTGAAAAAATATTAGAACAAAATGGACACAAATGCTTGTACTTACCTCCCTATCACTGTGATCTTAACCCCATTGAATTCATTTGGAGCACAATGAAAAGAAAAGTAGCTGAAGTAAATATTGACCATAAAAATGCTGAGATTCCCCGCCTGGTTCAAGAAGCCTTTGAAACCATTACAGTTAATGAGTGGGCACAGCATTGCAAACATGTTCACAAGTCAGAAGAAGAATATTTGAAACAAGATTTGTATTTGGATAAGCCTTTTATAATAGAAGTAATAAGTGACACAGAAACAGAAAGTGATAGTGATGATGATGATGGTTGCATGGAAATAGGAGGTATATTTCCTCACAGCCTGGATGAAGTTGGGCGTGCAGGTTGTTCAAAAGACCATAATTATTGTAAACCTGGTTTCAATAAATGAATTATTCTAAAACTCATGTTTTATTATATCCAATTGCTAGGTCAGCTCCTGTATCTATCCTGTAGATATGAAACTAGCCGACCGCCAGCGACCTCGTCCACTGATAACTTTGTCTGCCCTATCCCGTCGCTCCTATTGGTCGCAGCGTGATGTTATATAGCCTAAAGCCTTCCTCTAAAAATGGACTGTCCAACAGCAGCTAACATGAATTTTAGGTTACAGTTACGGGTTCGATTCCCGCTCATTGCAAATATTTGTATGCATGAATATGGCTATTTGCATTGGTCTGGGTGTTTCTATGTATAATATGTATGTATTTACAAAAAAAAAAGTATATAAGTATGTTTATCCGCATTCTAGATTCCATAACACAAGCTATAATAGCTTACCATGGGTCTAGATAGCGTATGTGTAGAATGTTGTGGAATATTTATTTATTTATTTATTATTATTAGTTACAGGTTATCTACCCCTAATCAATTCATCTTTGCCATTTTTTCGAATATTTTTTACACACTTAATGAATGTATTAATGTATAGACATAGATAATAAAGTACTAATTATATAGATTACCTTAATAACGTATCTAATTTATTACTACGCTAAATACTAGGCAAATATGCCCAATTCTGGGAAATCTATATTAACTTGCAACACTATGTCGATGGTGTCACCGCCACTCAGTTCACAGATAAGTTGGTGGGACTGTATATCTTACGTTTTTCTTATCAAGTCGTTTCCAATAAAAAAAAACCGCATCAAAATCCGTTCAGTAATTTTTGCGTCCACAAAACGGGACTCGACATAAAGGGAACCATTCAACATTTCCAATTTACAAATAAATAATAGTATAGATACATTTAGCGATCAAAGATGGCGGACTCGAATTTTTTCAATAAAATCGATATGGGTATCGTTTTTCAGAGCTAAAAGGGTCGCGGATTACGAATATATCAATCACTAGCTTTTGCCCGCGGCTCCGCCCGCGTTGATGTCGGTTATCGCAACCAAACATAGCCTATGTCCTTTCTCATGGTCTAATCTACCCCTATACCAAATTTCATCAAAATCGGTTCAGTGTTTGAGGCGTGACAGCGTAACATACAGACAGACAGACAGACAGTTTCTTTCGCATTTATAATATTATAGTATGGATTTAGCGATCAAGGTTGGTGGACTCGAAATTTTCAATAAAATCGAAATTCAAAATTCAAATTGAAATTCAATTTCAGACTCGGAATCTGACTCGGGAGACTCAGACCTAAACTCAAACTTTCAGACGACAGACCCTCAGACTAAGGCCCGTATTCTAGTATGACACTCAGCCTGAATCACAATTTATCTGATGACAGATTATAGGTATAGACAGAAGGATAGTTTGATATACCTATGGCCTGTACATTCTGTCCTCAGATGAATCGAGATTCAGGCTGAGTGTCATTCTAGAATACGACTCAAAAAGACTATATACTAAGACTCAAAAAGTTAGTTAAAATTATATTGTTTGATCATAATTGGTTACAAGTAGAAACGGAGATATAAACAAAAGTCGCAATAGCCAACGTCCACGCGAGCGGAGCTGCGGGTAGCAGCTAGTTGTTTTTATATTAGCGTGAGTTAACCTACCAACGTTGGGAGAGGCTAATTAGTTGAACACCTGGGTGATCTACGGGTAACACCTACCCCCAGAGTAATGTAGCTAATATATTGTTCAGGATAACATGCATTTTGAACAAACACATGTTTCTTCTTGCCTCCCCTGCCACCACACCCCACACCCTGACCCCGCGTGCGTCAGACGACACGTTCCTTGAGAGTGCTGTGCTCAAAGTGAACCGAAGAATACCTACTAATGAAAGTGCTTATTGACCTTACCTTTTCCAGCAGATCTGATCGCAGCATGAAATAAAGAAAACACATTATATAGTTGTCATAGCTTTATTATATTTATTGTCAAACATATTACAACCAGAATGTTGCAGTGAACCATTATGAAGAGCGAGTGGCAACCTTCGTTTGTACATTTCAATGACAAGTCTATGCCTTATTCAGAGAAGTTTTTAGTGTCGCGTCTATTTAACAAATTATTAGAAACTCACGTAATTAATAATTAAACACCAGAAATGGAAGAATAAAATTTGAAAAGAGTTCAAACTGCTCCAACTAAGTACCTACTACTACTACTAGTAATAGTATTGAGTAAGTGGAAATAATTCTCTGAGTAGGGTATAGAGGGTATAGATGTAGTGCATAAGTGGTTTGGTTCTTCGAGCAGTATACATGCTAACATTGTGTGATCGTGTGTGTGTAAATGCGTGTGTGTGCGTGTGTGCGTGTGCGTGTGTGTGTGTACTCACAGTGCGTGATGTGGCCGCCCACCGGCTCGCCCTTGAAGTCGAACTCGATCTCCAGCAGCTTGCCCTGCACACCACAGTCACATGAGGCACGGTCCCCTGCGCTCGGCACTACGCACTACGCACTAGGCAGTAGTTGTACTGCCCATTGCGCGGGACTATGTTGGCCTAGACGTTCAGTCAACTATACTCCATTCGGTTAGGTACTTTACTCGACATAAACAATCTTGATGCGTTTTTAATACGTTTTATTTATAAATTAAATTTTTAAATATTGTTATCTTTAGAAGCTTAAGGCTACTTACTACACACAGTGCCAGCGGTAGTGTCGGCCGCCGCTTTTATGCCCAGCGGGTCCGGCGGTTTTTTGTGCGGCAAAACCGACGGCTTTATAAGCCGCCGCCGCCTGGTTAGCGGCGCGGCGGCCTGACCGGTGGCTTGCCTGGCGGTAGTGCCGCCGGCACTGTGTGTAGCAATCTTTATTTTGAAGACTGAAAACCGAAATCGAACCAGTTTATTTACAGTGCGCCTAGTTTTATTATGTGGTTTTTATCACACACAAAATTGTTTGTCCTTAGTAGGTAGGTACATAACCGAATAGAGTACAGTTTAGTTGGTGTGATCAATCGGTCGCGATATAATATAGTTGTACGGTGAGACTGGGCGACAGGGCCGGGCCCGGGTCGTAAGTCGTGATTCGCGTAAGTCGCGACCCTCGATGCAATGAGCACACGCGGTGAGGGCGCGGTAGCGGGGAAGCGTGCTCACGAAGCGGCTGGCGTTGTGGTTCCTGGCGGTGGCGGCGTTGCCGAAGGCCTCCAGCAGCGTGCCCGCCGCCGTGAGCGCGCCGCCGTCCGCCGCCTCGCCCGCCGCCCCGCCCGCGCCGCCCGCCCCTCCGCCCGCCACCACGGCGCACTGCAGGCACACGCGCGCCGCCTCCGTCTTGCCCGCGCCGCTCTCGCCTGGGAGTGAGTAGGCACATACAGGCACACGTACACAAATCAAACAAACAACCCACCGCCGTCCACTGCGGACGTAGGCCTCTCCCAACTGTGGCGGGGAATAGCGGGACCACCGGGAACTGGAAGCGTTTTGTGGCGTCTTTCCAACATAGGGAGGGGTTTTAGCCTTGCCGGACGCTGGCCAGACGGGTTGGCAAAGGGTTTCAAAGGTTTTTTCTCGAGTCTTCCTTCTCTTGCAGTAATCATTGATATCATCGGCGTATGTTCCCGTTAGTCGCCTTTTACGACTGCAGATGAGATGGGCTGGTAATACTTGTATTCTTTCTCCGTAACCACACGGATGTCATTCACAAAATCACGCCTTTATACACGGACACTGAGGCAGTGGTGAATTAACATCCACATTTCACCAATCATTGTATTTGGTCCCACGTAATGGGGATACTAGACACTACTGCCGTACTCCCGGCACTATAGTTGAATCGGGCCGTACTTCTGAGGCTGAGTCTGGCGCTTTATATATGGCTGCTGATGTCATACAGGCCTATTCCTTGGTCGTCTAATACGAAGCCGCATGGGAAGAGACGTGGTGGCCCAAATTCTACTTTGCCGCAATTAAGGAAGCCTAATTATGTGGGATCAAAATCGGTGGGCAGCTGTCAGTGGTGGACCTCCATCTACTCCTTCTAGAATATTAGACCATACCCAGCCCGCCCGGCTGGTTCAGTACGGCCGGTGCATAGCGCGTCGTGTCGTACTCACCGGTGATGACGATGCACTGGCTCTCGTTGCGGTCGCGCACCCAGCGGTACGCCGTGGCCGTGATCGCGTAGCTGCAACAGGCGCGGGAGCGTCAGACACGCGCACAATAACGCGCAAGGGCACGGCTACACTATATACCGCTCGAGCACTGCACGACGTGCGCAAAAGGCGACAGGCGTATCTATCTATATAAGAAAGCTGAAGAGTTGTTTGTTTATTTATACGCGCTGACCTCTGGAACTACATTTGCGATTAAAGAATTGTGCAATGAGCCAGTGGCAGTGCTCGGGCAGCAGTGCTCACTCACAGGTGCGGCGGCAGCTGGTAGGGCGGGCGCGCCAGGTAGGCGCGGACCAGCTCGGCCGAGTACAGCGGCAGCGCGCGGCACGGGTTCACCGACACCAGCGCGTTGCCCACGTACGTCTGCAACGGGGAAGCACCGCTTACTCTTTATATCACATTCCTTTCCCAGGTTGCCTGTGAGAAATTGCTTTTAGCAATGAGGCCATTTCTATGTACAATGGTGGTCAGAAAATGTTTACCAGTTTTCAAATCAGACTCTATATCATACTATTTTTCACTAAAGTCTAAAATGTCATATCAATATACTTTCAAACTTCATGATAATAATAATCACTGTTTGTTAATGAAACTCACTCGGTAACTTTTGTTAAATGCCATTTATCAAAATTGATTGTTTGAACCATGGAACATAGAACAATGAATGATATCGGGCGAGTCTCGGTAGCCGAATTGGTCAGGCATTCCCCCTGTAAGGGAAAGACTGCAGGTTCGAGTCCCGCCCGAGAAGATTCTTTTTTTTCCCTATGTATTCGATTTGTATAGTTAGCATACTTAATGCTGTAAAAAATCCTTCAATTGTTTGGGTGCAGTTATCAAAAATCAATGTTTAAAAATGATTGTAACATCATTCATTGATTCCGAGAGTTCGTAAGAAAATCGGTAGATGACGCCACGTCGCCTTAAAGACGTATAAGATGGGAAATTTGAATCATATCGGGCGTGTCTCGGTAGCCGAATTGGTCAGGCATTCCCCTTGTAAGGGAAAGACTGCAGGTTCGAGTCCCGCCCGAGAAGATTCTTTTTCCCTATGTATTCGATAGAAAGATGTTTGAATGTCATATGAACAAGAGCATTTTTTTTCTTAGCGAAATAAAAATAATTCTGCTGCAGGAGAATCTATTAAAACTGGACTTAGCCTTAGTGCTATATCTTGGGAACACAATGTATAACGATCCACTGTTAGGTTTACCATCTAGCGGAGTGCAGTCAATTTGACCAAATAGCAAACAAATAACTTTTTGAAAGAAGGTTTTCTATATATAAAACACTGATAGTAGTTAATACACTGTCATATCGTTAGAAAAAAGATAATTTGTGTGTCAAACACATTGTTATGGAATATACTTGAAATAGATATTTAGAACTTGTGACCTAAATATGTGCGTGCAATTGTGATCCTAAAGGTAGTGAACATTTTCTGTCCCCGGCATGTATAGTTGATTTAGATCAGACCAACATAATGCTAGAGCTAAAATGAGAGAGCATCTCTCAAGTCTTTATTCAATAAGTCCAATATGAGCAGTGTTAGAATGCAGTTTAATTTTACTTGGCTGCATAGGCAGTGATGAAGTGTATGTATGCTACCTCGAAGGTGGCAGGTCTGCATTGTACTCAGTGCACATATTTGTATGTGAATCAATTGCATTGGCCTGGATGCTTTTCTATCTATGTATAAGTTATGCTTAGGTACTTTGAGTCTAGAGTATAGAGCTGTTGAGAATTTCCAAAAATTTTATATTGTTATTAATATTTCTTATGGTAAAGGCTGCATCAGTGTCTTCAGATAACATGAGATGGACACAGATACAAGTAACAAGAGCAATACACTGAGAATATTGGTGAGCTGTTTGTGTCACATGTCCCTCTAATACTCACATATATTATGTCATGTTTGTAGCGCACATGCAAATTGTGAAGGAAAGTGTCTTCTGTGAGTGGCGCCAACAGCACCGCATCGGGCTGGCCGACACCTTCGGGCTCTGCCATGCCACCAAAGCACCGGTCACCGAGCCCCACTGTCCTTTATGATAAGCTCCATAGTAGTGCCTCGTTTGCTGAGCATTACGACAAAATATTACTACTATTTACTAACAGGATCCTGCTGACAGTGTCCCTACATATTTTAGAAAGAATGCAACGGTAATAATTCGTGAATAATGTAATTTTTATAGCGAAAACTACAATAATTGACATGTTGTGTTTGAAATCTTTAAACCTACTTATTACATTGAGCACAAATAGGTGAAATAGGCAAACAATAATATTAACTCGAAGTAGGTAATTACTTGTTTACGAAATGTATTTGCAACATGTAAACTCGACAGTAAAATTTATTACACGTAAATGAAATTAACAGACATGTTTAGCACGAATGTGAGATGGAAAACACATTCAATGGATTTGGATTGTGAAATTGACTGCTTTACTGCAATACACAACCTAGGTATACAAAATTATATTTATAGATTTTATAGGTTCAATACGTACCTAAACATAAATATTTCAGCTACATATTGAATTATTAACAATGTAATATATTGTAAACATTTTCTTTTAAAAAATATATTACGAGATTCGCTTTTCTGTCGCCTCTTTCTGCCATTTACACTCAGTTTTCACACACCTTTACAAGATGAACAATTTCAATATTTCATTTCATTTTGAAATGTTCACTATTCAGTCAAAATTAGTCACTGACAGACAATTGACAATTGCCCAGGGTTGCCAACTTTATTTTGTAAGGGATCGTACCATAGACATAGTAAATATAAAGACGTGAAGCTACTACGAAATTCATTCATAAAATCATATTAGGAAAACGCCAATTCTCCATCTTGCTTTCCAACGTAGTGGGGATGTAGTTGCACCTGATTGGTCAAATAAAATTGCTAGTGATGCGGTGATAGAATTTTAATTATCGATATTTTCCCAAATATTTAAAGAACGAAGACCACTTTCCATACATAGTGAATGACTTTTGAAATGCCGTTGACTTTTTATTATTCTATCGCATAATGGTACTGGTATTACTGATGAATAGATACTAAAACATTTTTTACAAAAAAAAAAAAAAAACAAAAAAAGTAAATAAAAATTCGAATTTTTTTTTGTCCAAATCGATTTTATTTTTATGCCAATGTGTTATGTACCTGGAGTACTACTAAACATATATATATAGCCCGTCAAGAAAGTCGTGAAAATTGAGGGTGGCGCTGCTGCGCTTGAACTGGTATCCCTGTCATACTGCAACTGCACAGTCTTGATCTGTTGTTTTTTTTATGGTATAAAGTTAAATATAGTACATACCTATAAAGATATTAAATAAATGAAAGTGAAAAATGTATCACGGCAGTAATTTTTTTGTTTACTTTTATTTAGGTATTATTAATATATGGAACCGAAAATAATGTTAAAAGAAATTAACACGAATATGGTATAGGTATAGACATACGGTTGAATCGCTTGAAGTTTCGACCAGATTAACCAGCCGTGATCACAGACTGACTAGATCACACACTGTACGCCCGCCGTCACGTCGTCTAATCCGTGCGGTAGATAGTTCTACATTCACCCACAACTCACACATTCTCCATTAAATACTCGTTTAACCATATTCTTTGACCGCGCCGAGAAGTAAGGTTGCATGTTTCATATCACTGGACTCGATATTGCTAATAATGTAATTAAGGGCCGCAGTGGGAGTCCCTAGTCTCGCTACGGGTCCCTGTGACTAGCAGAGGACATAGAGGTTAGATGAGGACTCCATGCTTCCCACATCCAAGAGGGCCATCTTAAAACCGTATATCGCCAAAGGTTACTGGAGTGCGAGGGAAATGCCTTATTTCTTTAATCTAACACCTCCCTCGGTAATTAGTTGAGTATAAGACGCCAAGAACGAGGACACGACGTGTCGGACTTTTTTAGGTTATACCTCGGGACACGTGTCTTCCACCTAATAAATTGCGAGACAAACGAGGCCCATTGTTTTGTAATAATCTATGCTTGGTGACTTTGAGCTCGTCCACCGCTGCTGGCCATATTTTAGGTCCAGGTTACATATCCTGAGCAATACCTTACTCAAAGCACACCCAAAGAAAAAAACGGGACCCTATCACTAAGGTCTGTCATGAACCGTGATAGCTAGACAGTCTAAATTTTCACGATATTTATATAGTATTAAAAAATTAAAACAATAATCTTTTATAACAATAGTTTATTGGTATGAGTATTGAACACCTGAAATGCTGCTTGAAACTCCATAAGTAATATATTTATCTTCGATAGTTTCCGACTCACTGGCAATATCATCATCCTGAAATGATATGTCTTGAAATGTACTTTTGAAAATCTGAAACAAATACAAACGTCCTGTATAAACACAGCTGTATTTATACTCCGAGTATTTTTTAATTAGTTTGGGCCCACGTGGTTAATACAAATTACTTAGATCAAGAATGTTCAAAAACGTCAAAGTGATGCACTATGATTTGTTATAATCGTAGGACAATGACATAACCACTTCAAATGAAAACAATGCTTTGAAACACAAAATATTCACTTAAATTATATAATTATTATTAGATTACACTTCCCATACCTTGTTTAACATTAAAGTATATGTACGTACTGGTTAATTTAGCATTTTGACCATCAAAATCGTCAAAGTCGGAAAGCAGCTTGCCGGCTTGAACTTCTGCCGTGTTTCATACTATATCCCTGAAATACTTTGAATACGACACGTTTCGCACAACTATTATTCACATATCAATTCATTTTTACACTCAAAACTGTTATCCGATGAACAGTAATTAAATACACGTAAATAATGTACGAAACATCTCCGACGTAGCCAGACGTAGCAAGGAATTGACAACTGATTACTCAGTTTGGCAGTTATCGAGTGTTGCAAGTACAAGGAAAAAATTTAGTTCCTCCATAATTAATTTCACGACTTTCTTGACGCACATTATATCGTTACTCAAAGACTGTAAAGAATAAAAAAATAAAAAAAAAAAAAAAAAAAATATTTTTATTCTCTCAAACAATTAAATACAAATTCTTATTAAATAAAACAATAATATTATTATTTTCTTAGTGTATCATAATGGCTATACAAAAACACTGTAATTGTGAGACTGGTGCCTAAACTAGATACAACAATTTGTATCTGTATTTATAGGTCACCAGGAAACCCACGCAACCAGTAAACTTAAGTAAAATAAGTACAATTAATTAATTTATTACATTTTATTACGACTAATTATTTAAACAAAAACAAACTACATTAAGGATTTACTATACCTAGCTATTTTATACATTACATTTAACATAGAACCTCAAGTAAATACTCCGTTTCATCATAATTTAGATGTTGCAACCAATTTGTAAGCATTTTTTTGCATTCGTATCTAGATTTTGTGTACAAGCTTATGCTTCTACTAGCTCTATTGTAAAGTCTTGGACCCAGGACGTAACACTGGCGAGCCGCGAACGAGGTTCTACGTCCTTCTGGGCGAATTATTCGAAACTCCGGCTATCACAAGGAAAGTCTGACAGAAAGCCCTAAGCACACTGCTACCTGAGAATACAAATAATCGGCATCCACTTAAGCTAATCACTTAATTTTTTCTTTCAAATGTATAAATTTTAGGTCTGTGTCCTTTTTATATCGATAAGTAGTTATCGACAATTTACTGGATTCCCTACTAGGCCGCCATACTGCTTTCCATTCATTCATAAAATCCAAGTTTAGGTAGGCAGTTTTTTTTCGTAGGTATGGCACCTCTTGATATACTCTAAGGATCGTACACAACACCAGAGATCGTATTTCATCAAGTATTCTAAAAAAAACATAATATATTTTTTTTTTATACAGGACACGTCAATTTGACTTCACCTCGCCTGATGTTAAGCTAAAGGCAAAGTCTCGGAAAGAGGGTCGCCATCGTAAACATTTACCATGTTTACCATGTTAATTGTTAAGTTAGGTAATTATTTTTAGTTAATTAATTATTAACCCAAACTTAACAACATAAATTACGCATGAAATTGTCATGGTGGTTGTCATAGATTAATATGTAGTTGTCAATTATATTTAATTATATAACACATGTTTATTAAATTCTGCATTTTTCGTAGCTCGTATAAAGTCCTACTACCTACTCTAGCGACATCGACACAATATCAACATGACATCACGCCTTCCCAGGCGTGGCGTGACATAAATTAACATGAATCATGGACAAAGAAAAGTTGATCGATTCGGTGCAGGGGCGTTTTGAATGTTTTTATAAAATAATAATTTTTATTTATTATTTTGATTTGCGTCGGAAGTGGCATCAAACTGCACAAGCGTAGGGCAACCCAGCCATTTTACGAAGCGTGCTTTGGGTAGGAGGCACGAGCATGCAGGCTACATGCAGCTGCATGCTTGCGGTGGCGCATGCTGCTCGAGCTCGACTATGCGCGAGCAAACTGCAGTTTGGTGTGCGTCTACGCTTATTGTTTGTTTAAAAAGACCTACTTATAGAAGGTTAAGGCCAGTTTATGTTAAAACTTTAGATGAGATCGTAAAAAAACCAGTACAATTTACGAGTACTTATAAAATCTGCTTTTTCTCAATTTATTGTAATATTTGAAAAGGTCGTATACGTAATACTGGAATGCGAGGCAGTGGCCGCCCAACGATCCCAAATCCTCGGCACAGTGAGGTCGCTCCGCGAAGCCTGTGAAGCCCCCAGTAAGCTTCTGCGTTTCTGGGCGGAGCTAGGCTGGCTGCTCTAGCCAGCACTCTCTACGCACAATGGCCCAAAAGAGAGGCTAAGTGCGGGCAAAAGAGTCCCCTATCCTAAGGTCGTATATTTAGGTACGATCTCAAAAAATATACCATCGTACCAAACCCGAAAAGATCGTATCATGTACGATTTAAGCCCGGCCGCACACACACGGTTTTCAATCGGAAATTTAGATTCGGAAACCCGAATGCTTCATTTAAATACAAAATTTTCAACAATCTAAATTCCTGATTATGAAACCGAATAGGAAAACCGCACGTATGCTAGTAGGTACGTATGGCAATACCGATGTTGCCACCTTAATAATTTTTTAATGCCTTGACTAGACTCGATAACACTATAATCCATACTCACACTTTGACTTGCTCTCTATTCTCAAACGCCATTGCCGTTAGTTGAACGGCGCCGCTTAGATAGATAATAAGCTCAAGCATGTATTTATACAACAATGCGTAATAAAGGGTTAAGCTAGTTGGCTGCGATAATTTCACAAACTGGCAGAGTGCCTAGATAGTTTAGAGCAGTAAATAGAGCAGCGACGCATCTCGAAGCAACCTGAATTTTCGCACCCTAGCGCACAATATGCTTGAAACGGAAATAATCTATGGCTGCGACTTTATAATATACAGTCTTCTTCTTCTATCGTGGCGAGGGCGCCTCGGCCCTCAAATCATCTTCTCCCAGTGTGCTGCCACCTGTATGGTGTTCTCGGAGGCGCACATAAGTTACTGTGGTGTACGTGTGAATGGGCATCTAGCACACGTTGCAACAGATGTGCCATTGTCGGTGGAGTAACTCCACATTCACGTCTTAGGTCCTCCTCTTCCGAGAACCCCCGTCTGGCCCGGCATTCCTTGCTTCGGCCGACCCGAGTCCGGAGTCTGTATAATGACTTCCATTTCGTCCAGGGTAGATCATGTCCAGGCGGGAGTTCCTCCGAAAACGGGACGAAAGGGGTCGCTAGCGGACCCCGAGCTCTCCAGTGTTCCATTCTGGCTTGGGAGGGGTCACCGACAATTGGGCCAACGCGTGCGTTGGCCCAATTGTCGCCGGTCCAACTCCAGCTTGCTCCTCTCCACGGACGACGCCACGCATCTTCGGGTATTGGAGGGTACGATGCCAGTCAGTGGATATAGCAGCCCTACCGGGGTCGGCTTGAGGCAGCCGTTATCACCCGGCAGGTTTCATGGGTGTATTATCGGCACCATACAGGGCAAGCGTATTCCTCCGCAAGAATAACACAGTGCCAAGCCCTGGTTCGCAGTACCCGCGGTGGGGCCCCCCCGTTGTAATCGTCAGCTTCCTGAGCAGGTTATTGCGTGCTGAGGCCTTCTGCTTGACGTTTTCGTAGTTTTTCTTCAACGTGAGGGCACTGTCCAGGTTTACTCCCAGGTATTTGGGGTACATACAGTGGTCAACGTTGACCCTGCGCCACTGTATATTCAGATTCCGTTTTGCCTGCCTGTTGCTGAGATGGAATGAGCATGACTGTGCTTTTGAGGGGTTAAGCTTCAGTGCATTACTCTTTTAGTAGGACCTAAACTCTTCGAGTGCGCCGTTCAAGTTTGCCTCCACCTCCTCAAAAGATCCCTGTGACGTGAGGACCAAATCATCGGCATAACGGAAGCAACCTGCGTGGGCTACCGGGTTGGTCGTTAGTATAGATATTGAACAGTAGGGTTGCCAGGACACTACCCCAGGGTAGTGCCCTGGCGACCCTTATCGGAACACAGATGTACCTGGAAGCGCCGATTCCGTGGGAGTTCACCCAGTACCTCTGCGAGTTTGTAGTCTCCTGCGATTTCTCAGTCTTCCAGAGCAGGCGTTTTATGTTGACTGTGTCGTAAGCTGTGGATAAGTCAACAAAGACTGCACCGGTCCCTTTACGTGTCTCAAACCCATCCCCAATGTGTTGAGTCAGGTTGAGGTTGAGGTTCTGACTGCAGCAAGATATACAGTATACAGTGTAGATATTCACCTTACCTACCTCACCTTACTCGAAATACTGAAGATAGCGAATTTCTGACAAAGGAAAACATCCCTTTATTTTTAACAAGAAGTACTTAGGGGTAATTTTTGTAATACGGGTTCAGACATAGTTTGGTTGAAACCATAAACTTAATATACAGGGTGATTTTATAGTTGTTTCGGATAAAAAGAAATTGGGTACAGTTCGAAAGCAAAATTATCTTCGCTCCCATAAATTTTTCCTTTCACCTGAACATAATTTCCATACATTTTTCTTTCGCCAAATTATTACTCCCAGGATGGACTAACGTAAAGTTGAAACTTACCCTGGGCCAATAGTTAGTACGTAAATATGCCTGGGCACAGGTATGCTATTGAAATAGTGTTGTATGTGTGTGTGTGTGTATGTGCGCGTGCGTGCGATGTGCATGTGTGTGTATGTGTGTGTGTGTGTGTGTGTGTGTGTGTGTGTGTGTGCGCGCGCGCGTGTGAGTGTGTGCGCGCGTGTGAGTGTGGGCGCGCGCGTGTGTATGTGTGAGTGTGGGCGCGCGCGTGTGTATGTGTGAGTGTGCGCGGGCGCGCGCGTGTGTGCGTGTGTGGGTGGGTGCGCGCGCGCGCGTGTTTGAGTGTGCACGCGCGCGTGTGTGTGTGTGTATGTCAGAGATACTCAGGATTAAAAAAAAACAAACAGTGGCTGACAATTTTTTTATATTTCATTATATAATACAAGTTTATTAAATTCTGCATTTGTCGTAGTCCTACTACCCACTACATGACTGTATCGGTACTGAGCGTCTCGCGGGGCGACGGCGACGAGCCGGAATGCACATTACAGCCAATGATCACACTCATAAACTTATACAAGTTTGTGATTAGGTACAACAGTGTGAGTCATTTTGTGTTCTATTCTAGCCTACCAGTTGTCATTAATGCATATCACTTGTTTAGTAAAGCAACTTTACAGTAAACAAATTATGTTATTTAAAAAAGAAGAATCCGCAATTTTAGGTTTACATAACGAACGATGTTGCTCTACTAGACGGGACAAGACTATAGATGTAGAACCAACAATTTAATTAACCGAAGGAGGCCGCCACTTTCCCTTGAATTGTGTCAAATCGTGCTTTTGACTTTTGATTTGCATAAAAAAACACTATGGATTTGGCAGCGACAACCGTAGGTCCCATTTTCAGTTAGTTTCACTTGAAAAAATAGCTACAGAATTTATCTGACCATTTTATTTCTATGTTGACAAAATGTACACTCTACAGAGGCATATGCGCGTGGATATGTGCATTGTGTATGTATTATACTTTTCACGCCTTTATGTTCTATATCCCCAAATATCGTCGAGAAGCAATGTATTGTTTGTACTTTATTTGGATAAAAATTCTGTTGTTTAGCATCAGTTAGTACCGCGGAGACGCATGCTGCGACAGAAATGTGAGAGCGAAGGATTTTCGATTAGTGATTCTGAAAGGACCGTGTAAATCACACAGGTAGCCGGTGTGATTGTTTGTGTAGCGGTTAAAGTTCCATACATAATTATCAATTTCAAAAGCAATTTTGATGCAAAGTATGTACATAATTCGTTTTAGAAAACATTAGCACCCTTCCTGTGCAAAACCTCGCCGAAGAGACCAATTAGAACGTTGAACGGAACCGTGCGCCGTGCCAAGCACTCGACAAGCTCGGTACGGGTGGTGCGGGTGGCGGGGTGGCGGTGCGGCGCTAGTCCTGGCTGACGGGCGGCGGCGGCGGCGGCGGCGCGAGGAAGGCGGGCGGCGGCGGCGCGCCCCACGGCGGCGGGTTGAAGCCGCCGCGCCACGACATGCCCAGCATGCCTGCGGGCAGGGCGAGGTCACGCGGGGCACACACAGCGCGGCCGAGAGCGGCCCATTCTTCTCATTACTCTTTTAGAGTAAAGCCAACGAAGCGAGAGAAAAAAGGTAAACAAAGTTTCAGCGGTTCCAAACATTTTTATTTGAAAATGATTACGTATCCCTTCAAGCGCACTCCAGACAGGAATGAAATTGCTTATAAGATGGCGGATCTGACAGTTTAGAACCGGTGTGCTGACAGCTTTGCTGTACTACAAAACACGTAAGGACAGCTGTCGCGTACGTGTGACGCGTGTGACAATAATCACTATGTAATGGTCGCTCTGTTTACCTTTTTTCTCTCGTCTCGTTGGCTTTACTTTAGTTGGTCAGCACGTGCATATGCGCGGACTCGGTACGTTTGGTCACTAAGTTTGTCGGTAACTATATTACCTCTATCTGGGATTTTGTTATAAGTTGTGCCACTCAAAAAAATATAACTATAGTTTAACGTTTAACATCGTTTACGATCGTCACGACTGACAGTGCACGGTGAGACAACAATCCCTTCGACACGACCACTACCGGCCGGACACTGCGTATCGTTGTGTAACAAGCACAAATGTAAAAATTTTGGTATTAATCATTTTTTTACAAAAATATTCAAATACCTCGTAGCCTACCCGTGAAACATCGGCAGTTACGGACTAAAGTTCAGGCAATCGGTCACTTCGGTTTGACTTAAACGCCATCGTAAATCCGCGTACAGACATCGCGGGGCGAGCGCCGTGAACGGTTCGTCTCGCATGCCTCGAGCTGAGGCACCCCACCCAAACGACACATGCTCAAGCTCAGCACGCAAACAAGCACGCATGGCCTCCGTGACGCACCGCCGCGCGCCGTCCGCACGGAGCGCACGGAGCGCACGGAGCGCACGGAGCGCACGCCTCGCGCGCGACCGGACGGCGCGGGTACTCGGTGCGAGCCGGCCCACGCCGCCCGCGGCACGCCTCGCGACGTCTGTACGCGTCTCAACAAAATCGAAGTGACGTCAACACCGCTACAGGCTACGTGTGTGGCCGTACTCACCGGGCGGCGGCGGCGGCAGGTGCGAGCCGGCGGCGCTGGCGGGCGGGCCCATCTTGCCGTCCTGCGGGCACAGGGGGTCATTTATAGTAGGCAATTGTCAACACTCGAACCACTAAAGTACCAGTCCAAATAGTTGTTTAGTGAACAGTTCCCAGTGGTGGTAGCTACAAGTTTACCTGGTGGTGCATGGGCGGATGCGGCGGGTGGTGCGGCGGGCCGGGCGGGTGCGGCGGCGGCGGCGGCGGGAAGGCGGAGCCCGGCGGCGGCGGCTGCCCTCCGGCGCCCCCTGCAACACGCCCCATGTAGTACTGCCATACTCTCCCCTGCCCACATGACCTAGTGATGGTCCTCAAGGACTTCACCGATGACCCGAGCGAAATGATTTTCCCCAACTTGTTTTATTGTATAGATTCGTGTAAGTTTCTTCATATGAAATCGCAGACTCAGTATCTGAGACCGTACAAAATTAGAGCAAGTAGTCGAGTCCCGTTTGTGTGTGTGTGTGTGTGTACGTGCGTGTGTGTGTGTGTGTGCGTGTGTGTGTGTGTGTGCGTGTGCGTGTGTTTGCGTGTGCGCTAGTTACCGAGCCAGGGCGCGTGGTGCGCGGCGGGCGGCGGCGGCGGCGGCGCGAACACGCCCAGGTCGCCTGCGACACAGACAAAAGTCTCACATCACTCTATATGTACACTATTAGCTACACCTGGCCTGGGAGGGACCTGGGAACACTTCATTAACTCATTTTTTGATCTAATTATAAGCAGGTTCACTTCATCTACAGGTATGTTTCGTTTAATAGGTGAAATGTGAAATAATTTTTCATGCCTTCTATTCGAAAATTGTCACTTTATTCTGTTAAGAGCTCATTAGCGGGCCGGCAGTGATTTGAATTTGGAACATTGTACGGATCACTTACATTACATTAGAAGTTAGCAACATTCGCGGATACGGCGCGGTCTGTGCGATTGCCATTTGAAACAGTTCAACCTAAGATGTTACGGGAATCGGGCGCGACCAAACCGTACATTCGCGGCACATAACGTCTACACAACATATCTAACCAAAACTTATCTTTTATTTGTCGGGAATCGAACCCGTAGAAACATTAAGGCCCGTATTCTAGAATGACCTCAGTCTGAATCGTGATTTGGCTGAGCAAAGATAGTATAGAAAATTTGACAAAACTGTCAATTTGTCTAATACTTCGCAGGCGCGGTCATCTAAAATGAGAATTGCACTCTTGTATGACAAATAACTATTAATGTGGGTACTTTCGCACTCCTTGAATGCGATCCGCAGTTGCAGTACATATTCTAGCAATTAACACGTGGTTTTCGTAAATAAATAATTGAAAAATAATATCAGATATTTAATACAATGTACAAAAAATAGTGTGGAACATGAAAATCTTTTCGGGTACTCCCTGGCGGGGCCAGTTATGTCGGACTCGAACCGACTAAAACCGCACGTGGGTCGTGGTGAGGTTGTCTACCGGCCCGGCGGCGCCTCGCCCAGCTCCGCCACCAGCGACATGTACTGCCTGCCGCACAAACATTACACGCATACGTACCGGGCGGCGCCTCGCCCAGCTCCGCCACCAGCGACATGTACTGCCTGCCGCACAAACATTACACGCATACGTACCGGGCGGCGCCTCGCCCAGCTCCGCCACCAGCGACATGTACTGCCTGCCGCACAAACATTACACGCATACGTACCGGGCGGCGCCTCGCCCAGCTCCGCCACCAGCGACATGTACTGCCTGCCGCACAAACATTACACGCATACGTACCGGGCGGCGCCTCGCCCAGCTCCGCCACCAGCGACATGTACTGCCTGCCGCACAAACATTACACGCATACGTACCGGGCGGCGCCTCGCCCAGCTCCGCCACCAGCGACATGTACTGCCTGCCGCACAAACATTACACGCATACGTACCGGGCGGCGCGCAGATGGCGCGCGCGGGCGCGTGCGGCGCGAACAGCGAGGGCGGGAAGCGCCGCGCCGGGCCCGCGCCCGCGCCCGCGCCCGGCGGCGCCTCGCCCAGCTCCGCCATCAGCGACATGTACTCCTCGTCGATCTTAGCCTGTCGCACACACAATACATCTATAGCTCTACCAGAATCACATCACACAATTCGAAATAAACAATTATGATTTTCATATGGCAATGTTGATGTCATCATGTCAAATTCGACGATCACACAGAGGTGAAACTCTTGTACGAAAATTCATTCGTAGGAGACATCACACGCACGTGCGCACGTGTCTAACCGACATACAAAGTTCACAAAGTTATACATATTGAGAGGGCAAATATTTTATTGTTTCAGAGTTACAGGTCTATGTGGGCGTTTGACCACTAATTTGGCTTCATACTTTTACTCATACTTTTAATAATCAGCAAGTATATCGTATATTGCAATGCAATGCTATTATTCTAGAATGTCCGGCGTATTCTGTATGGGATTATCACATGGGTATGAGTTGTCGCTCAGTTAGACTCGAGTATTTTGTTAGTAAAGGTTGGATAAAGGTATTTTGCTATAGTGCTACTTATTATGGTATTGTATACATAAACAATGATCAAATATAAATATGATGGACTTGAGAACGTAAGGGGTCTACGTACAAAAACTGACAAATTTTACCGTCAGATGTCTTCCAACTCGTACGATATTATTATTCTAACTGAGACGTGGCTCAACGACTGTTTCCTAGACACTGAGTATTTCGACGATCGTTATATCGTATGGCGACGAGACCGAGATTACGATCTAACGGAACAAGAACTGGGCGGTGGCGTTCTTATCGCGACAAATAGACAATTGGCGATCACCTCTCAGCCCCTATTTCACTCAACGGCTGAAGACCTTTGGGTAAATATACAACTCAATGTGACTCACTCGAGGGAACCCGTCAACTTGGATATTTGTGTAATTTATTTATGCGATCAGAACAATGGTCTGTCCTTTTCTTCTCAATTAATTAATTTTATTACGAAATTAACCCAATCGATTATGGATAATCCAACTCCTAACTAAAGTTTTGATTGTAGGTGATTTCAACATGAGTGATATTGTGTGGATGCCTATAGACACCCATTCGTATTGCCCGACTAATGTATGTTCCAGCAATGAACATTTATTGACAGACGAATTATGTACTACATTAGGACTGTCACAGTACAACGGCGTAGGCAACTCACAGGATAAACTCTTGGACTTAGTTCTCTCAAATATATTAGTGAATGTATCTAAGTGTAGCGACGCCTTAGTGCATATTGACCCCTATCATCCAGCATTATTAATAAAAATTGAAGATCTGGAAGTATCCAGTCTCGAGCATGCACCGCGCTACCGTTTTGTGTTTAATAAAGGAGACTTTGAGTCGATTAATGGAGATATCAATGCATGATAGGGACTGGGAGAGTAAATTCGTGGAAGGATCAATAGACGATTCCGTTGACTTTTTTAATGAATATGTGTCTAACATCTATAATATAAAAATGAATCGCAAAATGTGTTGGTAAGCGCATAACTCACCAACGGCTGGACCGATTTCACTAATTCTTTTTTTGCTGTTTTTGTTATTATCGGGAGAAGGTTCTTACGAAAAAAAAAAAAAAACAGTTGTACAGAAAATTTCAGAAAGTAACTTTTCTTTTTCTCATACAAACTTTTTCTATTATGTGAGAGAAGTTTATGTTTACGTTACGGTATTAGTATTTAGTAGTAGTAGGTAGTAGTAGGAATGGGAATGGGAATGGGAATGGGAATAGGAATGGGAATAGGAATAGGAATGGGAATAGTAATGGGAATGGGAACGGGAACAGGAATGGGAACAGAATTGCACGCGGGTGGAAAATATGGCGGTACGAAGTTCGCCGAGACAGCTAGTACAAAATAAATACATACCTAAGAAACTTATCCCCAATTAATCGTATCCTATTTGGTATAATACATCACTTATTAAATCAATAAAAGAAAAGCATAAGTACCATAAAAAATTCAAAAACTAGGGTAATCTATCTGACAAATTGACGTTTAACCTGTTACGTGAGAGAGTCAAATCCATGGAAGATCTTTGTTACAGAAATTATATTAGTCGCACAGAGCAGTCAATAAAAAGCAACCAAAAATTATTTTGGGAAAAAAGCGTTATAATTTAAATGTATTACCTAGTAATCTAGTATATAATAATGAATCTTTACAAACTGGGAACTCTATTTGTAATGCATTCAGTTGTTATTTTAATTCTATTTTTCTCGTTCACACCAATAACGACTCACTTAGCCAATCCTCAACTATACACAACTCTTATTCGCCACTTAGCGCAGTGACCGATATATCTTGTGTTAAGGTAAAAGTTGATGAAGTATTTAACCTACTCAGGAATTAAGACGTATCAAAAGGCGCAGGCCCAGACAATATAACTTCAAGGTTCCTTTTGGAGTGTGCACATGCTATATCCCGTCCCCTAACTATTTTGTTCAGGAAGTCATTATCTTCATGTATAGTCCCAAGATTATGGAAATCGGCTTACATAACACCCGTCCATAAAAAAGGTTCCAGAACCGATATAAAAAATTACAGGCCAATTTCTAAACTATGTATAATTGCGAAAGTTTTTGAGAGGATCATTTTCAAACAACTATATTCAGCCGTCCGTCGTGAAATCTCTAAGCCCTTACCAGCACGGGTTTTTGAAGAGCCGATCCACAGTAACCAACTTAGCTCTATTCAACGACTACCTCACCGAAGCTATGGATGGTGGTGGGCAGATCGATGTTGTGTATACGGACTATAGTAAGGCGTTTGATAGAATTGAACATAGTATCCTATTAAAGAAATTATACGACATCGGAATACACGGGGATCTTCTGAGATGGTTCTCCTCATATGTGCATAACAGGTCACAAGCAGTTGTACTTAACAACTATATGTCTAGCTGGGTTCCTTTGCCAAGTGGCGTTCCCCAGGGTTCTTTGCTAGCTCCGTTATTGTTCATCATCTATGTGAACGACATAGACCTATGCCTACAGTCATCCTCACTTCTCTGTTTTGCAGATGATATGAATTTTTTTAAGGCTATATCGTCACCCAATGATACGATAGCTCTTCAAAATGACCTCTGCCAACTTGAGGACTACTGTCGGACTAATAAACTGGACCTGAACCCGCTAAAATGCTCTGTTCTCACATATACCAGGAAGCTATTACCCTTATCAACCACTTATGCACTTGGAGGTACAACGCTACCGACGAGTAACACTGTACGAGACTTAGGCGTATACCACGACGCCAAGCTTTCCTTCGAAGTGCATGTGGATGCTATAGTAAAAAAAGCCTCAAAATCACTTGGATTCATTATGAGACTGTCGAAAAACTTCACCGAAGCTAAGACTCTTAAAATCCTCTACTGTACTTTTGTCAGGAGCCATCTAGAATACGCATGTCAGATATGGAACCCCTGTTACGACAAGTATATCGACCGTATTGAAAATATCCAAAAGCGCTTTATCAAATACCTCTGCTTCCATCAGCGCATTCCATATAACTCTAGCAATTACTTCCAGCTTTGTCGGAGATTTCATCTCTTACCTCTAATCAACCGTCGTGAGATAAGTGACTTCACCTTCGTCCTCCGAATAATTAATAACGATATCAACTGTCCCGAGCTGTTATCAAAATTGTCATTCAATGTACCATGTAAGTCAATTCGATTTAATCCACCGCTACGAATTCCGAATGCTTCTACAAATTACAGGCAAAACAGCTACATAGTGAGGGCTACTCGTAACTTTAACAGACTATGTAAGCAGCACGATATTGACCCTTTCTCGACTAGCGTGCCCGCGGCAAGAAGGTGCTTGAGCCTAGCTTTTTTCAAACCCATAAATTGATGTCATATTTTGCTAGTATTGGCAGTTAACTAAGGTTTGCGCAATGCGTGTTTATGTTCACAATGTTATACCTACGCAGCGACTATAAGCGAAAACTTGTTACTGGCTTTCTATTGCCTAATCCAACGCTATTCATGTTTTGTAGCTGTAAGTTTTCCATGTAATAAATAAATAAATACATAGATTTTCATTCTTCGCTATTTCTGTATCACTTATTTGTGATTATGTTGATGATGATATAGTAGTAGCGATTACACATTAACATACAATAATTTTAATTATGTTCAATACATATTAGCCTAGTGGTATGGGTAATGGACTGCTGAGACGAGGTCTCGGGTTCGATCCCAGGTTTACCATGGCACACACCAATGACTTTTCGATGCTTTTCGAAGTTAAGTGTGTATTTATCGCAGGTTTATAAGTGCCCGGTTAATGGCAATAGGCTCGCCACCTGTTACATTGGGACCTAAACATAAACTGGCGAAATGTGGGTGCTAGCACCTCTGCTTAACCCTTCGGGGAATACAGGCGTGAGTTTATGTTATGTTATATTATATTATTGTTTATTATTATTTATTTATTTCAACTCATGTAAGGAATTCCATGCCGCTTCAAGTTTTAGTATAATTTAGTTTGTATAATTTTTAGGTGGTTTTTATTAATATATTGTTCATACATTCTAAGTTGCAGCTTTGTGCCGAGCGCCGACTATGTAAGTATGTAGCGTGGTGTGTGGTGTGTGGTGTGTGGTGTGTGCGTGGTGCGTACCTTGTTGAGCGTGTGCGGGAGCGCGGCCTGGCCCGGGCGCTTGGCGCGGCAGTCGCGCGCGATGTGGCCCGCGCCGCCGCACGACGAGCACACGATGCTGTTGGTCACGTTGGGCTTGTCGGGGCACTGCGGGGAGACAGGCGGGTCAGTACGGGTCGTACGGGTCGCACGCGCCACGGTCGCAACACTCACCAGCCACGTCTTGTGGTCCGTGGCGGAGCAGTTGGCGCAGCGCACGGCGTCGTTCTCGCGCAGCGTGCCGTTGAGCTGCGCCAGCTCGCGCAGCTGCATGCGGCGCAGGTCGTTCTGCCCCTCCGGCACCTCCACGCCCTGCCGGATCACCTCCTTGATCTGCGGGACGCCCGGGTGCCCGGGTGTACATACGTACTGCTACATTATTACGCTCCAACTTACTAAAAACATATTGAATGCGCAAAACTCGGTGTCAACGACGCAGAAATGCGTCCAAGTAGAACCATAATTAATAAGAAATAACGTTCATGCCTTGAACTAGTTTTTATTATATCCTAGTAAGTTTGAAAGCACGATGGATGGGGCTCGCGATGGGAAACTAAACGGTATATCGAGCGTCACGTACCTTCTCGACGGCCTTCTTGACGCAGTCGGCGTTGGTGGCGGTGATGTAGGCGTGCAGCGGCTCGTCCTCGCCGGGCAGCGGCTGGCCGTCCTTGCGCCCCACCTTGCCCTCCTTCACGGAGCCCTTGCCGCGGATTATGATCTTCGCGCCCGTCTCCTTCTCCATCGCTGCGAACGTTCACATCGTCGTACAGTTTAGCGTTATACTCGGTGGAGCAGAAACCCGGCAGAGAGCTCGGTGTAAGGTGGAAAAGTAAAAGGAACGGCGGAGTCACCTTTGAGCGTGTTCCCGCGCGGCCCGATGAGCAGCCCCACGAAGTTGATGTCGGGGTGCTCCTCCTGCGGGATCATCACCTTGTCGTGCACGCGGATGATGGGCGGCCTGCACACAACGGTACGTTCACTACTGCGATCCATCTCAATTCATCATCGGAGCGCACTTACGTACACTGCTACGATTAATTGTAGGCTCTGTCCTCCCCCGTGTCGTGGTACACGAGAGAGGGCAGTTAAGTACTACTGCTAGCACAGTCGACTAAACAGTGCAGTAGCAGTGTGCGGAGTGCGGAGTGCGCGGAGTGCGGCGGGTGCTCACTTGTAGTCAGGCGGCGGCTTGAACTCGGGGTTGATCTGCTGCATGCGCTGCACGAGGCGGTGGCGCTCCTCCTCCAGCTTGCGGCGCGTGCGGTACTCGCGCGTGTTCAGGCGCTTGCCGTCCGTCGAGTACACGGGCTCCGGCGACGGCGACCTGCAGCAGTCAGCCGTCAGGCGCGCCCCGCCCCGCCCCGCCCCCGCCCCCGCCGCGCGGACGTGCCACGGACACCAGACAACATCGAGCCCACGAAACGAACATTGAATTACAATTGTAGAGTGGTCATGTATAATATTCCTGATTTTATAGTCGAATTAAGTAAAAAAATTTAGCAACAAAAAAGGATTATTTAATAATGTATGGGAATAAGGTTCAAGTGAAAAGAATAATGAATGGGAGGAGTAAAACGGTTCGTGTGATGAGATCAGTAGCATGTCCGCACTAAACCCAAATGTCGTCTGAGATGTTCTATGAATGTTATCTGTCACGGCAAATAGCCTTACTTCTGTAGTACTGGTAATTTAAATTTGGAGTAATCTTTTGCAAAGTTTACATTCGTTCGACATGCGAGTAGAGCTTCGCCCAGTGCGAGCGGAGTGAGCGGAGCGGCGGGCGCGGGCGCGGGCGGCGCGAGTTCACGGCAAGGGTGGAAACAAGTGCATTAACATCCTACACTAACACTACACCTAGCGCCCTGAGAATAAATAATTCAATTAATTTTATCCTGAAATTTCAATAAGCTATTAGCCCTGAAAATAATCCAGTGATTAATATTGACCTGTAGCTGAAAAATTATTCATTAGAGGAATTAGTTAATTAATTGAATCATTAGTTATGTCTGTTTATTGCGACCTGCAAAATTAAGAAAATTGCGCATTAGTAGGGCGGGGGCTCCGCGACACGCTCCGGGCGCGGCTTCGGCGAAGTTTAGGGTTGCCAACTTATCATCCTACTGCCCTTATCCCAAGTTTATTTGGAGTCGGTGCATCATGTGTGTCTTACATTCATCTCTAGTTGCAGCCATTTCAATATTCACTCCCTTCTTAACCATATCATCCTGCACACAGTCCATCCATTTTATTTTAGGTCTTCCTCTCCCCTTGTAGCATTCCACATGACATTAATTCCATCCTTACACATAACGTGTTCGAATCAGGACAAACGATTTGCTCGTGGCTTTTCCGTGATTGGTGCAACTTTCAAACTTCCTCTAATAAATTAACTCCTAATCTTATCCATTTTCGTCACAGCACACATCCATCTCAACATTCGCATCTCGGCTACATGCAACTGTCTTTCATCCGTCACCTTTACGGGCCAGCTTTCCGATCCATACAGGACGGAATGCCGGATCATGCTCATATAGATTTTTCCTTTAAGTAGAAGAGGCATTCACGAGTCACAAGTAGTTGCCGTAACCTGCCGCCATTTCATCCAACTGACGTTAATCCGTAGTAGTGAGCCGAGGTACCTATAATCGGAGCAGGTTGGTATAGGGGCGCCATCAAGCGCTATGACCGCGGGGCTAGAGACCGCCGAAATCGCAGAACATGTACCTATTCGGTTTTGGCTCTGCTGATTTTCAGACCAGCACTCTCTAGTCCTTGCTGCCACTTTGCCACCTCAGTTACATCCTCACCAACAAGGACAATGTCGTCGGCAAAAAGCATACACCAGGGTGCCTCATCCTGATGTCGGCGGGAAGAGGTACGGGATTAAAGCCGATCCTTGGTGTAAGCCTACCGACACGCTTAAGTCATCGGTGTTACCCGCGACCGACCGGACCCACGTATGGGATTGCCTCTACATACTTTACTGGCACACCTTTCTCTTTCAGGGCCCACCACAAAACCGCTCGAGCAAGGTACTTTATCGCACGCCTTTTCGAGATCCACAAACACCATATGCAGGTTCTTATGCATACGTCTATATTTTCCACGTATAGGTACTGTTACAACTATACTGTTAAAAACAGTATTATACTGTTTTTCACTGTTTGAACAAAAATGTTTAGCCATCAAAAACTCCTCAGAGTCTTATCAACTTTCTTTCAGCCAATTTTGTTTCTGCACGCAGGCGAAAAGAATGAAAAAGATCTAAAGAGCTTGCTGAAGGAGAGTTTCATGAAATATAACGACGAGGGAACTTGTGTATATTTTGTACCGGCAATAGATACAATTTTACCGCTAGTTACAAACTGGTGTTGCTCGTTTAGTTCGCGTGTTGATTGTCCAATGATAACAAAAACTTGTCAATGTATAATGGAAAATAATGTAGGTCATAACTACTTTCTGCTTGCTAGTCATATATATATATATAAGGGTGGTATTTAAACGCAATATAAGTTCTGCAAGAAGTTCAAGAAAGTGTGTATTCGAAACATTAAATAAATAAATAATACTTAAATAAAATACTGTACATTTTCCTAAAATACTGTCCAATATCAATCTCAGACCTAAATATACTTTTTTTATGGAAATAAAAGTTGGCAACCCTAGGTACGTTACTATGTGTTCTCACTAGTTTTTGTATTGCAATAGTAAATAATAGTAGATTACCCAACAAGTGAATAAGAAGCTGAATTCTTTTCAAGGCACTAAGTTGTATACCGACAGGAGTGAAGATTTCTAAAATAGTTAGTAGTTATTCCAGAATAGAACTCAGCGGATCAAGGAATACAAGAGCCGAAATGAATAGGGTTTTCAAGTGTTAGATACTCTACTTTTAACTTGACTTCAAGAAAATAATAACTCTGTGATGACGCCGAAACGGGATTTTTATTTTTATTACAGGATGAAGTCATTATAGGATTAAGATACAAACGGAACTTGAAAACAAAAAAAAATTGCACAAAAAATTGGCGGCATTTTTTTTCTTAATAATATTCATCTCGGCTCTTGTATCCCTTGATCCGCTCAGGATTCTATTCTGGAATCCCTCTCTACGCTTGGGATTCTTCTTTAGAATCCTTCGTTCCTCTCGGGATCCAAATAAGTGCCTCGAAAAGAATTTACCTTCTTTCCTTTTATTGGGTAATCTACTATTTGTTGACGTTACTGGGAGCACGGAGCGCTCCAGTCGCGCCATTCGCGGGAGCGGCGCTGACGCAAGGTAATAATGAAAACATAGTGTTCGATACTCAGCGGTGTGGTGGCGGCACAAACCTCTCCTCGATGTTAGCGGGGATGCCCAGGTCGCCGGAGCGCAGCTTGCGGGACACCTCCTCGATCTGCAGCTGCACTGCAAGGGAAGGGGTTAGCCACGCGCGGCCAGACGCACACATTAGAATACTGACGCCACTCCGCCTGTGCCGCCGACGTCGAGCGGTAGGCACATGTGATAAGCGCTATCTAAGCTGGTTACGCTAACGTCTCACTTCACTTTTGGAACGGAGGTCTCTGGACCCCGCCGCGGTGCTTGCTCCCACAGTATTTAGTAGGCACCTTTGGTCGGGGCGTCGTCTTGGAGGCGGAATGGAACAAACCTGAGGAGGTAGCACCGCGGCGAGTCGGATTATTCTTCGTAATACCTATACATTTCGACGCCCGTGTGCCGCCCCTAATGAACCGTAAGCTACACAGGTGCAGGGATAAATACATAACGCGTCGAAGGAGGTACCACTTGTTACTTTTTAGAGTAGACGCTCGATGTCGGAGTGTGCGGGGTGCCCGCCGTCCGTTCTGGATATCCTGGATTTTAGAACACCCACTAGAGCCGGCGAGACGAGACCGCCGCCGAGTCGAAAGGAGCCGGAACAGGCCAAGCGCCAGGACCCCTGGGCGTTTTTACTCCCAGCAAAGCGCACCAATAGATATTGCACAGCAATAACTCTTATAATTAATTAAATAAACACTTTCGGCTCAGGGCAAAAACATTATGGTACGATTTTTATATGTAAGAGTCCAGAATAGGATAGTGTCCTGAGTCAACAGATCATCATCAATACTGCTTAATGTCTTTTCGCAACAACTATGCATACTGAACTAAGAATTTTATCTCTGTGGCGTGGCGGTAGTGAACGTGGCTGCTACGCAGGAGGCACGGGTTCGATTCCTGCTCAGTGCAAATATTATACTTTACTACACTAAGGGAAGGTTCATATCTGACGGAACATGCGTCGCTATGACCTATTATGGCTAAATAGCTTATTTACAAATAAAAAAGTATCTAAGTACATTTATCCACGTTCTAAATAGCGTCGTGTAGAATGTAATGAAATATTTATTTATTTTAATTGCTCTAAACTAAAACTGTACATTTAAATTATTTTTAATTCCCAAATCTACCTGCAATGCAATATTGAAGTTTAGCCAAATCCGCAGTTAGACTGGTAAAGCAGACCTCAGACTCCAAATTGCAAGCTTCAGTTGCGAATGGGATTAACGCTAAGATGACAAAGATGAAGAGAAGTGAATTTCAAAACTATTTGCCATATGAATATTCCACTTGGACAGTTCAATATATGCTTGTAAAAGGTACAGTGGTGGCGATGATAACAAAATAGGACACAACCCTATACAGTTGCACGCGGGGCGGCGGGGCGGCGGGGCGAGGGGCGGTGGGGTGCGGGTGGGGCGGGGCTACTCACGGAGGTACTGCTCCTCCTGCTCGCGCGTGAGCGTGGACGGCAGCACGGTGGGCAGGCCGGGGATGAAGGTCTTGTCGTGCTCGCCGCCCATCCAGCGCGAGCGCCGCCGCCGCGCGCGCCGCTCGGCCGCCGACTCGCCCTCCGGCCCTGCGCACACGCCCGCCCACCACACTGTTCATCCGTCACTCCCGGGTACACACGCTTACACTCGCACCGCCACTGGCCATGCGTGTGTATCGTAAGGATAGTACCCCGGTATAATATAAGCCAATGTTATTCATTAGAAATTATCAACCCCTGTGTTGATTGTTCAGATATACAGCTAATTCGTAATCTCACGTCATAACATTTTCTTACCCTCTGACTTCGATTACATAATATAAATGAACAGTCACACACAATTTAAAAAAATGGAATTGCATATCAGAGGGTCATTTAGTATTGAAGCAGGGGCAGTGGGGCAATGGGGCGACGGGGCACGTACCGAGGCCGTCGTCCTGGTCGTCGTCGGGGTGGTAGTCGTGGTGCGGCTTGGGCTCGCGGTAGCGGCCCTCCGAGCGCGCCTGCAGCAGCTCCAGCTTCTGCTGCACCGACGTGGGCGGCGGGATGGCCGTGGCGGCCGACAGCGCGGCGGCGGCGGCCGCGGCCGGCTGCACCGGCGCCGCCATGCGCCGCTGCGCCACGAACGTCTGCGGGCACACGGACGTCAGCACGCCAGCACAAGGCCTGCTCGACTCGCCAGCTCCTCCGGTATAATGGATCAGTTAACAGTTTTAAAAATTCCTACTGAAGCAGGAAGATCCTTTGAGGGAGCAAAATATTGCCGAATTTATATAATAATTATGTTTCACTCGTAGTCCAGATCCAAGAGCCACTGTTAACTTACTATTTAAAATGCTTGAATGGCCAAATAAAAACACGGTACTGAAGGGAAATGTCTTTTTTAAGTTTTCGTATCCTTTAAATGCAGTAAAACAGTTTCCGTCATTCTGTTCATGCAATTTTATGAATAAAGCATACTGGATGTGCAGTCAAGTACTACACAGTATGATTCTTACAATATAGTGTGCAAAATTATAGAGAGGAGAGGCACAATATAATAAATCGTCGTTGTCAGACTAAAATCTGCTATGTGCATTTTTTATAATTTTAACATGTTGAAAATTGCGATTGGATTTTGACAATTGCGACTGGTAAATGAACCAATTTATTGCATGAAAGGCTATGTGCTTATAAGAACTATATGACACACTATGACAACTTATTCAAATATGCTATGTGGAGCAGCTAGAAATATTGTCAAATAAAATCTGCTAAGTGAAGAGAGTGCACATAGCATATTTTGGTTTGACATCGACGAAATATTGAAATCACTACATACTGACTAGTGATTCAAACTAAACAAATATTGTACAGTACCAGGACAGAACCACAAAGTGTACAAGAGACTCAGGACTACACAGCTGTTCATTGTACAGATATGGTTAGTGCCCCTGTGGGCCAGCAGGGTAACATTTCAAGAAGAGTAGCAGAATGATATAAAGTTGTGATATGAAATCAATGCCACAAATGTTAGTTTTAATTTAATCATTATTTTAGTAACTTAATTTCTTTTAGTATTATGTGTTGTACACATTTCAATGAATAAATTCCTATCAACTAAGTATAAAGAAGAAAAAAAAACAATATTAATGCCACAAATAATATGAAACAATAATACATAAGTTTAAATAAAACTGGCGAAATATGGGTGCTAGCACTTCTGCCTACCCCTTCGGGGAATACAGGCATGAGTTTATGTTATGTTAAATAAAAATACTCAAATGTATGCTTACCACATAGTTGATATATTTCTACAACATCAAATGTGACACTCATTACTCATTAGTCTAACTACTGTCCACTTACTTGTACTATCTTATAGAATATGAAATAGTAATGTTACCTCTCGTTCTCTAGCATTGTGCTGAAAAATTACTAAAGCTCACTCTAACAGCTTCTTCACAAAATATAGCTATTTTGTTCTGTGAAATTCTATTATGTTGTTTGAATATCATCAATATGCTACTTTTTAACAAAAAGGAATTGTTCCAAACTCCAACTGTTGAAGAAAATTGCTGACAAAAATGCGAGATTTAAGTAAATAAATGAACAATCATGACTTTTGTACATTATACATAGATGATGTTCTACTTGAGATTACTAATATGATGTGGTAAGTCACCTGAGCCACGGCCGCAGCAGCGAGGATGGCAGCCTGTGTGGCCGGGTTGATGCCGCCGTTGGGCGTGACCTGGCGCGCCGTCG
This sequence comes from Eilema sororculum, assembly GCA_914829495.1. NCBI lineage: Eukaryota > Metazoa > Arthropoda > Insecta > Lepidoptera > Erebidae > Eilema > Eilema sororculum. The sequence goes on along the minus strand of OU618545.1, from coordinate 24,776,934 downwards.
CCTTCGTGGTCGTGCCGACCATCTGGTCCAGCAGAGCTATCGTGCCGTCTCTGTTCACACAACTAATAGTTAGCTTAATTTATTGTTCCCAAATTTGCTGCACTGCATTTGCATGTAGCTCTCGAGTGGTGTGCACTATAACCGCTAGGTACTTGCCTGTCTTTAGATTTCCGGCTCCGACTGCGACTACTACTGCGGGAGCGACTCCGGCTGCGGCGTTTTTCCTTATGACGGTCTCGACTGCGGCTTCGCTCCCGGTCCTTATCCCTGAGTTGACAGTAAATACACATGTACTTACGTACAATAGACCAGAGGCTTCACAAGTGAATGGAGGAGTAATACCTCTTGGAGCGGTGTCGATCCCGCTCGCGGTCCCTGTGGCGCTCCCCACGGTCGCGGTCCCTGTCCCTGTCGCGCTCGCGCTCCCTGTCGCGATCGCGATCCCTGTCCTTGTCTCGGTCTCTGTCTCTGGTCTTTTCACGGTCTCTTTCCTTATTCCTGTCTCGATCGCGAGATCTTGAACGACTGCGGTCTCGGTGCCTCGAACTCATAGTTTACTCTTAAAACTATATGAGAATTAAACACTTATATATAACTCTTTGCAAAACAGATTCAGTCTACGTGAAATGCGAGCAAACTATTTTAAAATAAATAAATGCTTTTATATGTTAAAACAAAATCCGCAGGTCACAGATCACATTCACAGTCAAGTCAACAAATGTGTCAGAAAGAACAAAATGGCGAAGCGACCGCCATTGGTGTTGCCAGTATGATTTTATTTACTTTAGAAAAGTAGAAAACACATTTTGATAAAATTCCACAGGGCATATAAATTCACATTGAGTACGACGTTCTAGAAAAACTTAATAAAATTAGTATTATTATAAAATAAATCTAGCTAAATGCGAGTCGGACATAAACCGTGATATATTTTGATTGCGATGACTTAGAAATATAATTTTAGCAGTTTCCAGACGATAAAGACCTGAACTTGAGTATGTGATATGTAATGTACGGTTCCCACGGCCCGTTTTTCCAAAATTTCTATGAAAACGGGGAGCGACATCAATAATATTTATAGGCCGCATCAGGCCAGCACAGGCCGTGGTAACGCTCAGCACGGGCCGGCACGGGCCGCGACCGGCGCATCGACGTCCGTCCGGCGCGGCCCATCGTCCGACGGGCCGTGGGACCGCTGCTATATACATAGATGAATTTAAACTTGCTATGATACCTCACCTCCACACATTCCTGAGAGAAGGTCTTGACAGATAGACAGACGGACAACGAAGTGATCTTATTGGGGTTCCGTTTCTTTCCTTTTGAGGTATGGAACCGTAAATAAAACAAATGATTAAAAAAATAAAAAAACCCGACAGCCACTGAAAAGACCGAAATAAGTTTGATAGCAGGCGGTACCCATTATTTTCTTTCGGTTTATGATTTGCAAATGGGTACCACCGGCTTATTTTCTTTCGGTTTATGATTGGCAAATGGGTACCGCCCACGGAACAGAAAAAAGTACCGCCTGCTATCAAACTTATTCGATCTTTTCAGTGGCGGTCGGTTTTTTTTATTTTCTTAATCATTTGTTTTATTTTATACTTTTTAGTTATGATGTGACTTGTATATTTTTTTGTAATCTCCTTCTAATTTCCTTCATTTTCATAGACTATGAATACACTACGCTACGTTCATTTTGATACCCTACTCGTAAGTCGTAAAACTTTGAGTCAACAATATATTTGACAACATACTAGTACTATTATCTATTCTGTGGTTTTGTCGCCAAAAATCTACCATTTTGATTTTCTCGAAATTTTAATATACCCCTCGAAAAACATTACCCTCCTTCCTTCGGCAGTCGGGTAAAAAGTTGAAACTGCTTCAACAAACAGCTACTTGTTGTAAGCGGTTGTAAGTAATAACAAGTACTTATGATGCGTAAAGGGCCGTTGTAAACACACGTTTTTTCGTCGTAAAAATTACGGTTAATTCGCCGTGTGTACCACCAGATGGGCACGGTGGTCGTCAGTGTCGAGTTCAAAAGAGTTGTCTGAGGAAGTTTGTTCACAGACACGGTGACGTGTCCATGTGGATGTACCAGTCACCAGTCAAAGAACCAACCCTATTAATCTATGACCAACCGCTTATTTGCTACTTTAGTATGTGGCTAAACCAGTAAGAGCATTATTTTACGAAAATGTGTATTATAATTATATACCTCGGTACATTAGTATTATCTTGAAATGTGCTCTATCTATACAATACTGTGTACACGTATTAGGTAAATGTGCTTACATTTCTTGGGTGTCTTTTGTTTGAGTATAGCACAGGGTGCTACGGCGCAGCGGTGGACGAATATAATCATAAACTTAATATAGTTCAATTCGCTATAAATAAAAGTAAAGATTATTACCTCGTTGGTTCCCGGTGGAGTAGATAGGAGCACCCCATCTTTGCCTGTGGGTGTCGTACTCGTAGAAGGCGACTATGGGGTAGGGTGTTCTCTATCCGACACTCGACAGTAAAAACACAGCCCCATGAATAAGTAAGTGCCCGCTTGACGTCAATAGACTCGCCACCTATTACGTGGGACAGAAAATCATAGTTTGCGAAATGTAGGTAAATACACTTCTGCCTACCCCTTCAGGGATTTACAGCATAGATTATTATAATATATACTAGAGAATTTACAGGCGTGAGTATATGTAGGTATGTAGATTATTACAAAATACTCCGCGCGCGTCATGCAGGGGCCTCGTTTGTCTCGCAACTTTGGTCCAAGATACGTGTGTCAAGGTGTACCTATGTAGGTAATGAAATTTTTGAATAGGAGAAATGATAATATAGCAGCACTGTTAAGATGAGCCGAGCACCCGAGCAAAACTTATGGTAAATTCCTTCGACTTACGAGTATGTGGCGCAACGCTTGTGCGTTCGACGGCCACGTCCAAGGGCGCGTTCGATTTCTGCACTACCTACTTTTGCTGTGGGTTTACCCGCACCCTTGATACTTTGGATCGAAATAGTGCTAAAATGTCTATATTTATTAATAGCTGTTGCTCGCGTCTCCGCCTGCGTGGCGGCAATCGCTGATAATAGCGTGATGACAATAAAAAAAATAGCTTATGTTGGTGCCTGAAAATGAAGCTTTCTAATGGGGAAAGAATTTTCAAAATCGGTCCAGTTTTTGAGTTTATTCATTACATACATAAATACAAATCTTTATTTTATAAAATTTTTGCAATAATAATATACTAGCGAAATTAAGCTAGCCCACCAATAAGCGTTCCGTCCACCAGTAGCTTGGAGTTGGGAGTCCCGCGCATTTTTTGTAACCCAGAAAATATAATATTACTTAGTTTTATCTACGCGCTAAAAAGGTCAGTCATTTGAAGGCGGAGGGGTCAATTCTAGTACAAAAGTCGACCCGCGCCGCCACCGGCCATTGCTCTTTCAGTGGTGATTGACCCTTACTCTTTTTAGAGACCTTGCATAAGAACATGATTTTACTCCCAATGAAGTGTCTACTATGAATTCCACCAAGAAAAATATTACTGAAGTACTAGAACTGAATTAATAATAATAAATAATAAAAATAAAAATTGTTTATTTTCAAGCTACAGGGGCTCAGAGTGTGTTAGTACAATTACTTCTACAACCCTGTTCCTGAGATAAGGTTTTAATCGAGATTTTAAGCCCAGGAGACCTTTATAGAGCGAATGAATAGGCTCTTACCAGCTTTAAAATTTATACTTTAAGAATTCAGTAGGTATTCAAATTGAAAGGTTCAAGATTGAAATGAAATTATATTTGAGAAAAAGAGACGTCAGTGCTTTCTCAATATATTTCAAAGATCAAAATACATTTCTTACAACTCGTAACAGTTCAATCATACGAAATTACAATTTAGAACAACATTATGTATTTCACTATTGCTAATACAAGTTTGTCACTTAAAATAAATACAAAATGCTGCAAAAAATTACAACTGCTTATAGCTTCAACCAAATTATGAATCAATTAAAGTGTTGCATTCTACACACTTACACAAACTATAAAACCAAGTGGCTCCAGCCTCTGTGCTCAGACACATGGCTGCAGCCGACTCAAACTGGTGGCAATATCATTGTAATTGTTTATGTCCATTGTAATAATCAATGCTTTAGAAAAATATCATGTCCCATGAACAAACAAGAAAATTAAACTTAATTCTACATTCATATTTAAATCTCCTTATCTCTAAAATATTTCTAGTACTTATCAACTACTAAACGATTTAGTCCGGACCCCAACAGTTCTCTGGAAACACTCCACAGTTCACATCACTAACTTTTTGAAAACCATGTCAATCAGCTGGTAAGTCATAAAGAAAACATGCCTGGAGTCAAATGCAGCAAAGTTTGTCCTGAAGGTTACCTGAAAACAAACAATAAATTAACACTGGCTGATGTTTATCTCTTCTGAGAACACAAACTAACTTTTTTCTCTTGACAGTGGAATAAGTTAACAGTTTTCTTAATAACTGGGTATTAAATAGGTACTGAAAACATAACTGCAAGTTGTTCAATAATCACTAGTATTTTGAAATAATCAAAGTATGTAAACACTATAATTTCATACTGTTAATAAATCTGTCTGTACAATAACATTAAGTAACTTTTAACATCAAGTACCTACATTTTGGTATGGTTCAAATATTAATAGGTGATAGGATGTAGTTACCTAATTCTAGACGGGTGCGCCAGGGCCTCCTTTTTTACCGATGAGAGACTTGTGTATGTGAGGGATGACGCCGCCGCCTGCGATAGTGGCCTTGATCAAACTGTCCAGCTCTTCATCTCCTCTGATGGCGAGTTGCAAGTGGCGAGGTGTGATACGTTTTACTTTGAGATCCTTAGAAGCGTTGCCCGCCAACTCCAAAACCTAAAATTGATAAATTTACGATTCAATACTTATACGTTAAAACCATTTATTATTTCATTATTGGCTGCACTGGAACAGTTCAGTAGCTGATGATTAGCTGATATAGGTATATTATAAATATTATTAACTATAGGTTTATTTCCACATAACCTATTGTATTACATTTCCCGCCAAAACAAATTGAATATTTTCAACATAATAACTTGGAGTACGAAAACAGTGAACTGTCCAATTAGACTAAAGACCTTCTCCAAAATATAGAGAATACTTTGGTTCTAGAAATACCTAGTGATTTCAATTTATAATTTGAGCTGTAGTCAGTGCCGCCATGTTGATAGGGCGTAGCGTAGCCTACCTCAGCTGTAAGATATTCCAGAATAGCTGCAGAATAAACTGCGGCTGTTGCACCAACGCGTCCATGGCTAGTAGTCCTATTTTTGAGGTGTCTGTGAATCCTGCCCACGGGAAACTGAAAAGTAAATTGTCATTGTAGCCCTATCTATTGATTATTTTATACATGTCGGTCGCCGCCATACTGTAGGTCATACATATTATTCAATTAAATGAAATGTTGATAGAATGCTTCAACGGACAAAATAACATAACGATAATTCCTAAAATTAATTATGATTAGTGATAAACATACCTGCAATCCTGCCCTAGCCGATCTCGATACTGCTTTCGCCTTAGCTTTACCAGAATCTTTACCCGCTTTACCGCCAGCCTAAAATTGATGAAAATCCCATTAATTTTTCTTGTACGAAGCTGAAACTTTGCCAGTAGGTAAAGCACACTATTGTTCAACGAATCACACAATTATATCACGGTAACAGTAACGTAATTTCACAAAATCTTACAACTCACCATTTTGAAACGTGTAACAAACTATCACCACTACACACAGTGAACAACCAACACAGGAAAGGCGCCAAGCCAAAACGCAAAATACAAGATGGCAGCGCCTCCGCGATGTTCGATGCGATCCAGGGCAGCCAATTGTACGCAAGCGGAAGTACCGTAAAAAACAAACAACAGTCGTCTCGCGGGATTCGTCCAATCAACGTCGGTCGAAATGGCGGGCGAGATATAAAGAACAGTGCTGCCAAGCCATGTTGTGAGAGGTTAATGAACTACAATTTTTTTAAAACGTTTAATTTCTGCTAAACTTTTAACAGAAGAAGAACATGAACATAGTAAAATAAAATTCTTGGGGAATTTTCAGACGTCAGTAAATGTAATGTATATATTAAATATTCTAAAGATAAGTTATTAGGTATATAATCTTTACATTTTTTATTATTCTATTTACTTTGCATTACTTACCTACATCGTTGTCTTTTTTTTGTGTATGATGTTTGTGACTGTGTACCAAATGAATGCACTATCCAGTAATGAAAGTTTGGCGCCAATTTGGAGTGGAGAGGGACGCATCGAGGTTATTTTTTTAACCCCCGACGCAAAACCGCAAAAACGACGACGGGGTCTTATAAGTTTGACGTGTCTCAGTGTACCTATGTGTGTGTCTGTCTGCGGCATCCGTAGACTAGTACCCAAACGGATGTAGCGATTCCGATCCAGTTTTTTGTTTGAAAGGTGTTTGAGAGTGTTCTTAGATATGTTGGATGAAAATCCGTCCAAGATATCCACCGCCACAAAATATCGAATGATATATTTCATATTCTCACAACAACTCCCGCAATATGGCTATCAATGTAGGTATCAAATAAAAGGGCTTGACTAGTAGAATACTATTAAATTTCAAATCCAAGATGGCTGCCAGCACAAAATAGCGATTATTTTACAACTCGCTCATTTTTGCTATCAAATCAAAGAGCTTGGTCAGTAGATCAATTCAAAAAGTAGGTATAAAATAAAATAAAACCCCCACTGGTAAAGCACTCCGTCATGTTACCGGAACGATCCAAGGTGACAACGCTCGAGTCAAAATATTGCTAGGTACAGTCAGCGTCAGAAATTTCTTGATGAAGTCTCAAAATGATTTTAAAACTCTCGTATCATCAAACTGTTTTATTGATTGAAATGATATTATTGTCCAAACTAAAGGTGTGTGATGGTGTGTGAGCACCAAATATCAGAACAATCAGCCAACTGGAAGTGGGTAAAAAAACTAAATTATCATTACTTTGAGTACTTCGTTCGTCAATATCTTTCTGACTGTACTTATATCAAAGTTTTAACTTACCTAGGATAACTTTTGGAGGCATTTTTAGTGATGGGGGTTGTTTAATTTTTCCTTTGAATTTTTTCGAAATTGCTGTGAGGGCGAGTTTTTATGTATAAAAATAGTGGTTTTTTAGACATACCTATTTATCTTAAATTTATTTTTTAACACAGTACCTACTTATGAGCGCTAGCGGACGCCACACAAGATTGAGTGACACGCATGAACACATTTGTGACACGTCATATAGCCTGTAACCATCGGACGATAAAGCCGCTTGTAAAGTAAATACCTAATTTGTCCAGTTCTAATAAGTAGTTGAGGAGCTATGAGGGAACAAATGAACATACAAAGCCTATCAAAATCATAACCCTCCTTTTGGCTTCGCCGTAGTCGGATAGTAAAAATTAAGTTTTACTTATTATTCTGTTGTCTAGCCTCTGGTAGTGAACTCGACTGTCGACTGCTATGCAGGAGATGCGGGTGCGATTCCCGCACAGTGCAAATATTTTTGTACATGACTACGGGTATTTCTGTGGCTCGTAGAGCATGTCCAGCTGTTGGTGCTGGTTGGCATAATATGAACATCTATGACAGTCGTTATAGCCCTAAAACTTCTAACTACCAGTTTGACTTCGATAACGCGAATGGGTTGTGGAGCTCATCTTCACGTAAAATATCCAAGTTCAGCTTCGGAAGCGACCGGGGCTACCGCAAGCATGATGTGATGATGAATGTTCTGTGACATGTATGGAACAACAAAATTGCCGCTTCAATCAGGAACCGCCACAATTTTTGTTCTAAATAACTTGTCAAGTAGTAGGTATACATAGAATTCAATTATACTCGTATGAGCACTGTGCACCTTTTTGTTCACGCGGATATTCTCTCGAATGGTCCCACGCCATTTATATAGCACTTCCCTGGCCTGGCACCGCGGCGGACCCAGGGACATCTCAGGTTTCAATTTAATAGCCGCAACGTTTATTACAACATTTACTAACTACTTTACTCCTGGCATTAGCTTTCTAACCTAACCTATGCAAGTCGGATTGCGCGGGTTAGGCGACATGTCGCCCTCTTAATATCTTGCCCGCAGGCGAGTTGTACCCTCTTGCAAAATGTTAATACCACACTCGCCCAGATATAATTTTATAAGTGGGCCAGTTGTACCTCTGAATATCCACTAGGAGTCAAGTGGCCCAGTGATTTAGTTTACAATGATAATCGACCGTTCCAATATTATAGGCATTATCTAAGTAAACAAATTCAATTTACCTACAAATCATTTTGAAGGAATATGATTATAAATAATATGATACGCATTTTGTGTACATAATTATTTATTATAACACTAGCTTTTGGCCGCGGTTCTGCCCCCGTGGATGTCAGTTATCGCGACCAAATATAGCCTGTTTCCTTTCTCAAGGTCTAATCTAGCCATATGCCAAATTTCATCAAAATCGGTTCAGTGGTTTAGGCGTGAAAGCGTAACATACAGACATACAGACAGACAGAGTTACTTTCGCGCTTATAATATTAGTATGGATTTATTTTGTGGCTAATATTACATGATGTTATAATGTATGTGGTAGAATATTATTGATAGACTGAAAAAAAATCTTACTAACTGTACAGACGGTTGGCTGTATGTTCAAGGAGAATCTATTGGAGATGACAAAATATTACATTTCAATAATTATTTTGAAAAACATGGCTTTTGGAACGGGGGTGTTTACATTATAAGTGGCATTTTTTCGACGTAAGGCATAAAACTAATAACGCCGTTGAATCCTGGAATGGCAGGTTAAATAATAAATTACAACCAAAACCAAATCTTGCGACGTTATTATTTCATTTACAGAAGGATTCTATGTACTACTTTGGGTTACTTAAGAAAAAAGGATTTATTAGTGTAAAAACAAAAGAAAGTATGTGGGGACCTCATACTTACTTTTGTTTTGAAATTAAGAAGCGTTATTAAGGAATTGATTGATAACGAAATCAGTGTTGGTCATTGTATTGAAAAATTAGCTCATATCTGACTTTTCCATTTAAACCTATTGCGTCGATTATAGCGCACACAAAACTATGGTAAATAAACAAAGTAACAAATTAATATTTCATTTCAGTTAGTTGTTCTTTTTTCTGCCGTGTATATTATGTAATTTTGGAACAAGTTTACAGATTCATTAACACTTAGCCAACAAAATATTATAATAAATAATTATGTACACAAAATGCGTATCATATTAATTATAATCATATTCCTTCAAAATTGTTTGTAGGTAAATTGAATTTGTTTACTTAGATAATGCCTATAATATTGGAACGGTCGATTATCATTGTAAACTAAATCACTGGGCCACTTGACTCCTAGTGGATATTCAGAGGTACAACTGGCCCACTTATAAAATTACATCTGGGCGAGTGTGGTATTAACATTTTGCAAGAGGGTACAACTCGCCTGCGGGCAAGATATTAAGAGGGCGACATGTCGCCTAACCCGATTTGCGCAGCTTTCTCAACAAACCTATCACTACTTTTTTGTGAAGGAATGAAAAAAATAATGGCGAAATGTGGGTGTAACTGTTAATACACCTCTGCATACCCCCTCGGGAATTATATGTACCTATGTTATTTTCTTATTTCGGGGTGGTGCCTAAGCATTAGCCAGCCAGGTTATTAAATGTTGTAATACGTTCATTACAACACTAGCTTTTGCCCGCGACTCCGCTCGCGTGGATGTCGATTATCACGACCAAATATAGCCTATGTCCTTTCTTATGATCTAATCTACCCCTATGCCAACTTTCTTCAAAATTGGTTCAGTCAGTAGTTTAGGCGTGAAAGCGTAACATACAGGCAGACAGACAGAGTTACTTTCGCATTTATGATATTAGTATGGATATGGATTTATACGCCTGACTAGGTAAGTAACATTCAGGCCGTTTAATGAACGGCGCCGTTTAGTTAACAGCCTATGCATTTGAACGGCTGATTAAGTTGGTTGGCGGCGGCGAATGTCCATTTTAAATTGGGTCAGCCGGGGTGCGAGGGATATGTCGACAACCTCAAACAACAGCCCGGCCTAGCACCACGACCCTTAGTCGGCGTGCGGTTTTAGTCGGTTCGAGTCCGACATAATCTCCCCTCCCGGCTCCGGCGGGGGAGGTATCCGTGGGGATTAACGCACGAAAAAAAAAGGTTGGTGGCGACAGACCCAAGCCATTTGCCTAGTTCTAGTCGTTTACTCAAATAGCTGAACATCATTAAGGCCGTTAATTTACTATATAAGTACTTAGGTAAGCTTCTAGGCGGTTAATTGAACGGCTGATTATGCTAGTTGGCTGCGTCATCGACACCATGAATCATGATATGGATATCCATTTATTTGATCTCGTAAATTAAACTGCGGTATTGTGTTTTAACAGTTTATTGTAAAACATCGAACATTTGGTAGCATCATCACAGTAATTGCTATTTACATGTTTCATTAGGTTTATTGGTAAAAGTATAAAACATGAACTATGAACGACAAGTACATTCTATATTAGGTACTACGAGTAAAGTTCAACTTATGTAGGTAAACATATCATCTAGAGGCGTGTGGCGGCGCTAGTGCGACAGCGGGTCGTCCGTGAACTCGTCGCAGCGGTCTTCGAGCTCGTACTGCAACACATATACCTATGTTATCGTACAATTTCTTATTACATTGATTTATTAAACAGGTCAAGCGGTTTTTTAGCTGCTGCTAAAGCTGTGGCCACTTGTATTCAGGAGCTTGCGAGAACTGTCGTCACCCTCGCAGGTCGTATCTTGACTGACGGCTACAATACTTACATCAGTACTATTTTATCTATTGCGTGACTCTTAAAAAACAACTGGCGAAGTTGAAGGAATTTATACCTCATGTCACAAAGTCAGTATGATCACAAGTGATCGGCGAACGTTGTGATGATAATGAACTCAGTTGCGCAGAGCGCGATATAGGATAACCTTTCCACATTCGTTAACAAAGTTAGCCGACGACCGTAAGGCCGCTGAGAGAGCGTCGCTTGGGCGCGTACCGGCGTACGTACCTCGTCCAGCTGCAGGCACTTGCCCCACTCGGCGAGCGTGACGCGGTGGTCGTCGTCCTCGTCGCAGCGCTCCAGGAAGGGCGCGATGCAGTGCTCCAGCGCCATCAGCGGCGCGCGGATCGGGAACAGCTCGTGCACCGACACGAACCTGCACACCACACACCCAGCGTCAGTACTCAGTACGAACCGCCACTCCCGACCTCGGTGCTATAGCTCCCGGCGTACCTGTCGTTGTCGTGCGCGTCCAGGTCGCACCACTTCCAGATGGCGGCGTTGGTCCAGCGGCGCGTGAGGTTGGACTCGGCCTCGCGCTCCATGGCCAGGTAGTGCGGCGTGAGCTCGCGCCGCTCCGCCATGTCGCGCATGATGTTGAACAGCCAGTCGCGCATGCGCCGCGGGAAGTCCGCCATCTCGCTCTCCGAGCATTCCTGTCACACGAGCGCCACATTGTGAACGACGAGTCTATGATCGACGATCGCGCGGTACCCCCGAGGTGGGAGTGGGGGCGGGGAGTACTGACCGGCATGACGCGGCAGGTGCCGTAGTACTCGATCTGCACGTGGTGGTACTGCGGGCCGCGGCACTGCTCGGAGCCGTCCAGGCACAGGCAGCGCTGCTGGTACACCTCGCAGTCGGACGTGAAGGTCTCGTTGTGGTTGGTGCACACCTTGCGGCGCGAGTCGGTCTCGTAGGGGCACTCCTTGATGCAGTTGCACACGGCGTCGCCGTGCTCGTCGATCTCGCACACGCGCCCCGCGCTGCAGTGCACCTTCAGGCAGGGGTCTACCACCACCGTACGTCATACATTATTTTAATTATACCAATATACATTAGAATTTTAACATTACAGTCGGTTAAATCTAGTTAGACTGACCACCATGCACCTCTTACATTTATTGAAATGATTTTGGAAAGTATGTCGATCTTCTGCTTTTTTATGTCATACCAACATCTTAGCATGTATTGTTTTTATTTTAGGGCAGTTTTAGCAGAATTTTATCAATCCCATAGAAATTTAGGTACACTCTTTGCTCTTCACTTACTACATTTGCATTTTTAGTTTGTGTCAATTGTTCTGCAAGCGTTCAAGTTATGTCATCAAAAACCCATTTCGTCCTTACTTACACACTTTAATTTATTTATGTTCTTCAGCATTATTTTTCCCGTAAACGCGATTATGAGGCACCCACATGGATTCTCAAGTGTGATAGTGTTTGCATAGCCGCACAGAGCTTGCAAACGTTATCTGCTAGATGCAACCCTCAGTAGGTATTAGATTATAGGGATCTTACCGTCCAGCATAACATCGTTTTCTCCATCAAATCCGTTCTCATTCATGAGCTCATTGACGCGTCTCCTTTCCGATTCCTGCAAAACACAACAATTTCCTTTTTTTTTTTAATTATTTAACTTATTACTAGGTACTTCTACTCGTCATCCATGTACATATATAGGAAGTGTAGGGTCATAACGAGCTCCCATGTCCATGCGGGCATGCCCCAAAGCCGCAGCATGCATATATGACGTATAATATAAATCGCCTACACTACACAACAAAAACTCCTTAAGGGCTTCCCTGGACTCCTAGATTTAAAAAAGCGTTACCTGGAAGCGTTTCTCGTCCAGTCGCTCGGCCATGCCCAGCTCCAGATGCTCGGCCTCCGAGTCCTCACGCACGGGCGCGCCCGGCGCCGGCGGCGCGCGCTCCGTGCTCGTCGTGGTGCGCAAGCGCCGGTGCTTCCGCCGGTGCCGCTGAGACAGACAGAGAGAGAGAGAGAGTCAGTCTGATCCTTCATCAAGTGTGCCCTTAGTTGTGAGGAGGTTGTAAGCGGAGAGCTCACCTCGGCGTCAGCGGTGCACAAGATCACGACCGCTAGGGCCAGAAACAGTAGCCGCCTCATCTCGAAGCCTTGTTAGGTACCTGCACAGACATAGGACGATGAGCTGGAAATTGTTGCGAAGGATTATCTTCTACTTATGGATTGTTTATAAACAATACAGATTGCATAAAAGGCATAGGTAATCATAACGAAAGTTTGGTACCTAGGAGGCAGCTGCAACGCGAAGAAGTTAAATTCATGCTAAGCTAAGCCTACCTAACCTCTTCAACGATATATTTCTTCTAAATACGTTAGTTGCGGCCGGCCATCACCGTTTGAAAAAATAATTATTAATTTATTATGGGTCACCCCCTATTACGTGGGACCGAATCCAATGATTGGTGAAGTGAGGGTGTTAATTCACCTCTGCCTAACACTCCGGGGATAAAGGCGTGATTGTATGTATGTGTGTTATTAAGGGTGTTACGCTACAGAGTAGGTAGTCACATAGGTACATAATTTACGAGTATGTATAGTGACGAGACGAGTTATCTACGGCGGCGGTGCTCTGGGAAACTGTTAGTATGAACTTCCGCAACTGATAGTAGGTACTCGTAGGTATGTACTAAATGTATCACGCTGGTTTATTTGTGCCACTGTATTTATATAACGGCTTACAACTGAAAATTAATTTACTTAGAGTCGAACAACTTCTTGCAAGAAAGTAAGATCATGTTTTGAATAGCATGGGTTAAGTTATAAATTTGGTGTTCGAAGGGAATGAGAAATCATATTAAATGTACCTAAGAAATTTGATCCCGATATTGAGTGAGTGTACTGCATCCCTAGGGCAGGCACTGTGTGTTCATGTCCAAGAGTGCAGTTGCTAAATGTTTGTGATTTGTAGAGGTAATCCTTAACAGACGGTTAATACGCGAACGTAGTGACAAAGGCAGGCTGCTAAGCTAAAGATTGAGATCATCATTGTATTGATTACAATTGTATTCAATTACATAGAATTCGCTTGGTTTGATGGTAAACAGTAGGCATAATATATCTGCACCCTAAAAGTACGGAGGAATTCTATTACGAGTGCACAACAATCTTGCAATCTCGCCGTGGAAGCACCATGCGATTGGTTGAACAACGCTACAAACATCGGAACCGTGTCAAAAGCTCTGTTCCATCCGTTTCCAGGTTAACTGCGGCACATTCGGGAACGACACAGTGTTTCATAGCTGTGCTATTTGCGTGAACAGCCGCGACTGACGAGGAAGACAATGTATGTGCGACTTGCGGTGCGCGTTTATGCACAAAGGTGAGTCCGTCATACCACAACGCCATGTCGGTGTGGCAAGCGTTCATAGGGCACGGTAACCGCTTTACCACCAGGCGAGCCGTACGTGTGCTTGTTTCTTACCACATTATGAAGTTGAAAAACAGGCTTATTTAGATCAGTTTTGTGTGGTGACTGTTTAGTATGTTAGATTGTGTTTGTAGCCAAAGTACCACGTTTGGCACATAGTAGTGACAACTGCAAGCTTCTTTCGGACAGTCGCAGTCGGTACTAATCTGAAGTATGGTATGAATGTATTGCAGTTGAGTTGTAGCCTGAGGCCTGAGGTCACGGTGTCAATGGCACGCCCGCGCTATCTGGGGGCGAGGCGAGGGCAGCGCACCCCGGAGCCGCACCGCACGCTTGCGCGACTAGCTCCACATCACAGCACGTATGCACGTATGACCTCGCGTGGTCCTACCTACTCGTAAAGTCGTAACTCCCTAAACCAGCATGTGCGTCACCAGCTCGCTTACGCAAACAAGCTAATTGTTGACGACGATTGTTTTCTGATTTGTCGGTCTCCACTTCCAGTGCCTAAAGTAGGCCCTTTAGGTAGTTTAAATCCACCGACCCTAGATTTCGTTAGAAGGTCTCGTTCCTCTCACCACTTGAAATCAAAATAGGTAAGTATATATCGGAATTCCCGGCATATTATCTTGAGTCCTAATGATTTAATAACGATAATCGACCGCAAGATTCGCGTAATTATCTGTCACAGTTCATGAAACAATCGACATTTGTACCCAGATCAAGTGATCTTGGTGGGGCGCGTCGTTTCATGAGTACTATTTTGCACAACAATGCATGATCTTGAAATTGTAGAGATTGATTGTAAGTTTGGAATAGTGGTAGATCCAGTGACATCTATACTGCCGTCATAAGAGTAAAGGGCACAACTAACATTTTTATAAAAAATGAGTTATATACATATTTAGAATCAGAAAAAAAAGGCGCATCTGCTCAATTTTTTGTAGAATTTTATCTTCAAGGAATTCGGAGATACAATAGGCTCAAAAGGCACAAATGAGACTAAAATCCATGTTTTACAGAATGAAAAGGCACACTTATTTAAGATTACATTGAAAAGGCACAAATACGTAGTTGTGACTTTTAATTCATGCAGAATTTTACTAATAACTACATTGAAAAGGCACACCTACGACATAATATATTGAAAAGGCCCAAATACCAGATATGCCCTGTCTTCTTAATTCCTGATCCATGCATGGCTAAATTAATTTACGAAAAAAAGGCACAAAGAACTAGTTGTGCCTTTTCTTTATATTATTTACGATTAGGGGTGAGGTGGGGAGCGCAGGGTTAGATTGAAACGTGCCAGTTGTGCCTGCGACGTCGCTGAAACTGGTTCTAATACTGTGGTGAAAAAAATGACAGTCCAGGATTTTTACAATTTTGAAGACTGTTCTTCGTCGTATAAATTACAACATTCTGTGCCGCGAGCTTATTTAAGAAACATGTCTGAAATCACTTTTCGGCGAGGGAGCAATTCCATGTTCTACAAGAACAGCCATGACACTCAAGAGCCAATAGAATTGGAATTCTTGAAAGTTAAGAATCTTAAAATTCGCATTCCATTGCCTAAGCAGAAGCTTTCTCCACGAGGTATATTATTTGAGAGGAAATCGGCTATACTTTCCAAGCTTGGGCCACTCATGCCTGACAACAGAAGAGGTTTTTGGGAAACCCTACCCGTTAACGACTCTTCAGCTGATCTCACAGAAATTTATGAAGACTGAAATTAAAGACTATTTTGTAATTAATATTTTAAGCAACTTTTATATCTAGTTGTTACCGATAATACTGCATTGTGATAAATAAACCTAAATGAAGCTAAATGTGGCGAAGACAGAGTATTGGCGTTAAACTCAACAGATCCCACACCCGTTCGCATAGGCGATGACTTGGTCGAGCGCACGGATCAGGTTAAGTACCTGGGATCTGTACTTCACGCTTCTGGTGACATCGACTACGACGTCAAGGCACGTATTGCCGCCGCGTGGGCCAAGTGGCGGGAAATGACTGGCGTCACTTGCGACACTAAAATGCCAGTCAGGCTGAAGGGGCAGGTCTATAAAACGATCATTAGACCTGTCCTCTTACACGGCTGTGAGGCGTGGCCGTGTTGGAGCGACACAAGCAGATGCTGCGTGTCACGGAGATGAAAATGCTGCGGTGGACGTGTGGAGTCACGCGTAAAGATCGCGTGAGGAACTCACGCATCCGCGGCAGCCTTCATGTCCGTGACATCGCAGAAAAAATGCAAGAGAGCCGCCTCCGCTGGTGCGGCCACGTCTTGCGGAAACCGCCCAGCCACGTGGGTAACAAATGCCTGGCAATGGCGCCCCCACCCGGTCCAGGTTGAAGGGGTAGGCCCAAGAAGTGCTGGCTTGGCGTCGTGGATGGTGACATGCGTGAAAACGGTCTCACTACCTTGGACGCCCAAGATCGTGCGAAGTGAAGGAGGAAGAGCCGGAAGGCGGACCCTGAGCTCCGAGGGCACCGTGGCCTCGGATGCAATCAGGACTAACGTCTTTATGTGGATGATGATGATAAATAAATCAAGAAGTGCCATGTTATATTTGTTATAATTACATTTAATTTTTATAATAATAAAAATAATATTTTTTTTAACTACGAATGTTTTTTTTTATAGAAAACATTAAATTAAATTTACGTTAATAATGCGCAATTAGACAAATGTGCCCTTTGTTTTAGACACAATGATCAATTTGCTTGCAATATTAAAAAGAAAGATCACATTTGGTTAACTATGCCTTTTATTTGTAATACGTGGTATTTTTTGAGTATTTTTTTTTTAAGTTGAAAGGAATAATTTGAATTTATTTAATAATTAATTATATATATAAAAAAACAAGTACAAAAATAAATAGTCCTAATCTTCACGCATATATTATAAACATTTTTTTTTCTTTTAAGCAATAGGCTTACACACTATGAAGCAGAATATAGTAAAAACTTTAATCCCGATTATCTCAGTTTGACCAAAATGATAGATGTGCCCCTCTTTCGTACGACGGCAGTATATGTTGGTACCAGCTGTGTGTCTTACAGTGCTAAGCGCCTTTGTTATAATTATAATATTTAGTCCGTAAATATTAAATTGTAAGGCAATATGTGTGGGAAATATTGTAGATATGCCATGGCGTATTGTCAATAAGGCATTCCAGTCGATAAAGCATCGCGCGAGCTGCAGCCCGGGGCGTGCAGTGTGCATGGTTGGCACGGGGTCAATGTGGTATAAACCTAGACTTAACGAATATTTGATGACGCACGAATATCAATTGTCACAAAGGTTGCATACTTATTGCATACCAATGCAAAACCAACAAAATCGATAAATTAGAATCGGCATATTAATAGATATTTATACCACCTACAATAATTATTGTGTAGATATGTAGGGTAGGGTGTCTCACAGTGAACCGGGTAAATTTCAAACTCTTGTGGCGTGCTCGTTTTTCGATGGATGGCTTAATTTTTTTGTGTATGGTTAGTGAATTTATTTGGCTACAATTATACAATAAGTTATTGTTTAAATTCCTTTTGGTTTCAGAGTAATGAAAGAATTTATGGAAAACCAGATTTGGTTCAATGTGTCCATCGGGATGTACACATTTAACCGGGGTATTTTCCACATTGAACCACCTTATTAGCCAGATATATTTAGACTAATTTGCATTTAAATTACTTTAGAATAAAATAAAAAACTTGAGTTCGATATTAGATATTGACTATAGGTGCCATTATTGCCCCGTTTCAAAAATACACCATTTTTTAAAAGGGGCCATAAAGGCTTAAGGTACCTTAAGCGTTGTAGTTACAGCAAAAAGTTCTTTCCGTGTCAGTTATTATTTACGAATTTCTGGTAAAATGGACTTACTAGAAGCTTACTAGAATCAAAACGCGGGAGCTTCATTAATGTGATTGGCATAATGCCGTAATGGATACCTACTTATTGCCAAAATGCAGCTCTCGCGTTCCTATTATTGACAATTATGCTCGTAATAAGTAGGTACATTTAACACTATTAGAAGACAGTTTACCAGAAATTCTTAATTATCGAAGACACGAGTTTTCTCTGCTCACACTAATAACGACATACAAATATTAGCATCAAACTAGAAATTTACAGGTAAAATCTATTTTTATTTACTTTACAGCCAATCCTACCCACTTTCTATCCGAAACAAGAAGTTCAATCATTGTACATTTTTTATTTTCTTGCTGAAATGTATGGGGAACGTTTTTGGCGATTTCTGTCTTTCCTAGTACTCAAAGCTGCATTTTGGTCCCATAGTCTTTTGATCCCCACATGAAATAGGATCGATTAGCATCAAAACAATTTTTTGGACTTTTAGCATTTTTCTTGCTGACTGTACGATTCTTTTTCCAAAATCTTTGAATACAGTTCAAAATTGGGAATTAGGGAAGGTCTCCTAAGAACATTTTACTGTAACTACGACGGTTAAGGTTACTGCCCCGTTTCAAAAATACACCCTGTACACACAATGGTTACACAATGTAATGAGTCTTCATTAGTACCTACTAACACTACCTACCTGAACAATATTTTTGTCCCAAAATACCTGCTTAACTCTAAAATCTTATACAACCTAAAGAAGGTACGTTATGCATCACAAAACCAAATAATTTAAATAATTACCATCTCAGTCAACATTTTAACCACTGGGGTGTACACAGTGAACCATGGTTCAAAGTGTACCACCCAAAAGTGGCTCATTGTAGGACAGACCACGTTTTAATGATTAACCTCATAATTTTACTGGGAGACAATCTCGCAGTGTAACGAATTACTATGCATTTATATGTTGGATTATTATGTAAAACAGGGTTTATATAAAGAAACCAATATCATTTACAGCAAAAACGTGAAAAAAGAAAGAAACTTGTAGAAAAAACTAACTTTTTGGGACAATTTTCGTAAAAATGCTTCTTACAAAACCTCTTCGCCCGCTATCGCCACGCAAACTAGTGGGCAGAAAGGGAAGGTAAATACCTCTCTTTTACCCATATTAGCCCAGATTGGCAATGTCGCATTTCCGAAATAAGTAGCTGGTTAAATGTAGCTGTCTGGTTCATTGTGAGACACCCGACCCTACATGTTGAATCACCGAGGAACAAGATCATGTAACGATGATGTTCGGAGGAGCGGCCGCGGCCCGCGGGTGAGGTCATCCGCACATCTGGAATATCGATCCTCGACTCACGTGCACTGCGCAGGCTGTTCCGAGAAATTGCCACGGTCCATGCAACTTGCACCTACAAGTCTAGGTACTCTACTACTAACACCTAAATTCGAACGTGACACAAGGTAGGCTCCTATTGGCGGACCTCTGTGGCGTAGCGGTAGAACGTTCGACCGCAACGCGCGCAGGGCCGCGGGTTGATTTCTGCTCAGTGTAAATATTTGACGAGGCTCTTTCGTAAGCTTAAGTACCTTTCGGGGTTGAGAGGTCGGACGGTAATCGCTCCCATAAAATAAGTAGGCAGAACTACGGCGGACCCCGGGCTTCGAGATCATGAACAAAATTTTATTATACCTAGGCACTACACTACCTGCGCCAAAAGTAGTACAACTAATGGTACTAGTGGGATAAATATACCTAGTAGTACCATTAATAGTATTAATCAATGGTACAACTGGGAAAGAGGGGGAACGAATGGAAATCGGAGTCGGTGTTGAAAACACGATTTCGTTTATGAGAGCGCGTGATTATTTCTTAAAATTGTGTCGGTGAACACTTGCACTGATTGAGTTGGTGCAGCGCCCGTTGACGTCAGGCAGTGTGGTCCTGACCCGACCCTGCCTGCACCGCAATTGGCACAATTTAACAGCGCTTCATATGTTGCTGAATATTAGCAGACTGCTCGAATACTAATTGCCATGACGACCCATTTACCTACATTTAAATCAGCAGCATGGAGACTGAACAAAAAATTATATAACTTGTAACACAGTGTAGACTAGATCAAGTCGTCTATGTATGTAGGTACTATTATTTCGCTGACAGTAGTAGGAACTAGGACCACTAAAAATTTGTGGAGCAAGAAGCCTGAGCGTCATAAACTTGCTTCCTTGACACCATTCAGTGCTCCACTAAGCACAGCACACAAATAGCTTCAACACTTAGGTACTTACATTTCAATGGACAACACATGACATACATAGTAGGTATGACTACACGTAATGTAAGGACCGGGTGAATTTCAACAAGTCCATTAAAATCTTCATTTCCGTGGATATTTTTACCTTAAGTGTTATAATAAAAATACATCGCGTTAAATAAAGGTTTTGATACTATATGTATTCTTGCTTAATATCTAACAGATAACTAAAAAAACTAACGAGATAAACAAGATTAAAAATTACATGCCACGGCGATGAAACATGCGTGTTCGGCAATGAAACAAGCGTCCACGGCAATGAAAGCCAAATGTTCCATCATTTTGTAAGATTAACACGGAAACATCTTTTTATAATTGATTGTACAGTAAAAAACTAATCAAATCTATAATCGTATTGCAGAAAGTTTTCGAATCCTGTAATGTCAGTATTCGGTGCTACCTTTATAACAGGTAATGATGTTTTTATTGCCTAATCATATTATGGCGATGAAAACATAAGTCACGGAAATGAAACATCAGGCCACAGCAATGAAACTAAATCGTTTTACAATGCATGGAAATGATTTTTTTTTTCGTTGCCGTGTTTTTTTTTTCATTGCCATAGCAAATTTTGACCATGGAAACTACGGCAATGAAAGCACAGCAATGAAAAACAAGACCAAAATATAAAATAACAAAAAATCTAATAATTATTCGAAGTATTAATCACTTCACAAAAATAAACAAGAGAAATGGTGTTCTATTGAATGTTTAATCAAGAGGATAACTTATTAAAATAGAAAGTTATACCTATCCACGGCGATGAAAGAAAAAATGTCCAGTAACATAAAAATGGTAGACTTACATCTATGGCGCCATAACGCAGGTACTTGTGTACGTTCTTCCGCGTCGAGCACTTAGGCGGCACCAATATGCAACGTTTAGCGCATACAAGGGAGGACGCAAGTCGTTAGATAAGACAATATTCTAAAATATGTTTAGAACACGGCGATGAAAGGTAGTTCTGGGACAAATGTATTTTTTTTAGCCATTCGTTGTATTGTTTAAATATTTGAATTAATGTATTTCGTAACAATACTTTAACTATTCACGTATCAAATAAAAATAGGTAAAAATAAAAATTACCAATAGATTTTTATCAATGAGGTATCACGACACAATAGGTGACGTGTGGACAAACACGGCAATGAAAGATTTCGGTGTATTTTGTTTTTTTTTTGGAGTACCTATAATCCTATATAATAGATTATTTAGTGCCACACATAGATCACTATTTCACCTAACTAGCAAAAAATATTAGAGCATTATAACTATGATTTTTAGTACCGATTTCATCGATGCCACGCAATTCTTGGTCCCGGGAAATTCACCCGACCAAGTTAACTCTCCATCAATTCGGATTTGATCTCGGAAGCAGAAATAAAATGCGCGGCGTCCGACTGATATCTACGCAATTTCATCTAATTAAAGATTACGACAATATCCTTGTAAATGTATATAGATCGAAAGATAATTTACATCATAATCAATAAATAGCTCCTTTCAGCATCCACGTGAGCACTGAGCACAGGAAGGCGCTGACTCACCGCGCGCACGGGATGAGGATGACGAGATTCACAGATGCGTACATGCGAGTACAATCTATCCAACAACTGCCATGCACTAAACATGCTCTCATTTACATACTGAAGGTATTCATATAAATGAGCGCCCGCCAATACAAGACTTAAGGACCAGTGGCTGATGATTGTTCCAAGAATGGAATAGAAATTTTACAACCAGTACTTTGTTCTTAATAAAATTAAGCAGAGAACAATGTGTAACTAGAGCGGTCAGACCTAATTTATTAAGTTTTATATAATTAATAGATTACAGTGAGATGTCATCATTATTTTTGGACCTCACTATCAGAGGCTGATAGCCCGGGCGGGCGGCCCCTGTGCCCGAACTGTGTCGCACCGCGCGTCACGGAGCCGCCATAACGCCGGTGCCACTGTTTTACGAGTACGACTACGTGGAACCAAATAATAAAACGCACTGAATCTAAACATAACTAATTTTGTTCGAAGTCATATTAGTTTTGCGTTCCCGAGCCGAGCTACAGACTATAGGAGTGCAGAAGGATGCATGTAAAAGCGTCGCTGGTTAAGGAGTCGCCCGATCGAAACATTCAGAGTTCGAATGGTAATGGCCAGGAATGGATTCGAACTCGCTAAATAATGTGAACCTAATCTTAACACAAGGAAGCATGTGTTTTATAATAAAATCTGCGGTAGCCTAGTGGTATGGGTAATGGACTGCTGAGATGAGGTCTCGGGTTCGATCCCAGGTTTACCATGGCCCACACCAATGATTTTTCTATGCTTTTCGAAGTTATGTGTGTATTTAACGCAGGTTTATAGTGCCCGGTTAATGACAATAAGCTTATGTTTATTTTTAGGTCCCAATGTAAAGGTGGCGACCTTTACATTGGGACCTAAACATAAACTGGCGAAATGTGGGTGCTAGCACCTCTGCCTACCCCTTCGGGGAATACAGGCGTGAATTTATGTTATGTTATGTATGTATGCTTTCCAGGTGGTCCCATGTAGCATTACGTAAGTTTGAGAACCGTCCAAGTGCTCTTAATATAAGAACTTGAAAGAATGCGGTGCTTTATATTATAACTAATATTAACTATTAAATATGCAAAATGTAAAAGGAATCAGGTCAAGCGGTGGTTTCAGCACATGTCGGGGTGTTTCGCGAGGCGGGACGGAAGCCCCGCTATCGTGTCCGCCGATAGCGGCCTGACCCCCGAGTGCAGATAAAAATATTATAAACATCGTTTTTGTGTCACAGCGTAATCGCTCCGTGGTCATTTAATTCTGGTCTCATTTAGACAACAAACTTGATTATTTTTAACGATCTATATATACAACATATACACGGATACCTATTTGAGGCTCCACCAAGATAGTTGGGCCCAACCCGACCTCAAGCAGCTGCCAGGCGGTGCACCGTACACCTGCTGCTTGAGAGAGGAGGCTATCAGCCGCAGGATTTTCTCTTGGGGTTGGGGAAGCAGTTGCTCTCACTAAAGTCAACAAGGTAAACCATTCATGGAAAGGATAACATTCGGCTAATAAATGTAACGCGAGAAGAATTGGCCAAATAGCACAATGTGTTACCACCAGAGACTGCACGTTAAAACAAACATACATACATACAAACTCTCTACCTTCATTTTATTAGTGTAGATACTAGATTGCATAGCAATCTCACAAGTTGACGAGATATTTTGTTTGATCGTGGTAGAAGCCCGGATTTCTCAGCATGTACGAATTAGTTGCAGTGACTTAAGTTTTGTCTTACATCCATGGAGTCAGCGAGAGTATCTACCAGAGAGGCACAAATGTAGTGATAAATGGGCAAGACAAGAAAGGGCGAAACCTGGGCTGGCATGAAAGGATTATTGACAGTGCAGGAAGCTCGCGAAGTATGTGAGGATACCCCGAAGTATGTATAAGGATATCTGCCTACCCCGGAGGGAAATAGGCGTGAGCATTATATGTATAAGAAAGGGAACTGTCTTTCGTTTTTCCTTGCATCATCCATCAGCCCATGAAATACCTGTGCTGTTTTGTAAACTTATTTGGACTGTGCTCTGCTCAAGTCGTCTGTATTCAGACGTAGCTACTGATCCTACTTCCCTCTCAGGGAGCTTTTCATTTTGCGCTTATGATTCTTCCCGACCCTACACTTCCCACCTAATACAAAACAGTAGGTATACGGTTAGTGTTGTTTCTCAGCGGTTTTCTGTAAGACAGACAGTATGTGTGAGGTACAACTTGTACTTGTTATGGGAAGTCCTGAACGTGGATAGTTGCCAGTTCTCTTTGACTCGACTTAGCGACACAATCATCTCGCACGCAGAATCATCTTACGGAATGCATAATAGTAGAACCATCAACGCGCAAATATATAGTCTGATGGAAGAGTTGAATCACACACGATACCTACATAGTAGGTACGTACAATATTTATATCTGTTAAGTTATATTATAACATACTTTCGCAACAGGCATGCATGTTTGTCAATAAGGAATCGTGTGAAGTATGAACAAACATTATTATATTACGGCCAGTAGCGTTATTGTCTGGTGAGTAACTAACTCGGGCATATTTTGTACTTATACTGCAAAATCATCAACTTATAATAGGTACTTACTTGTATCATAAACACGGTTCATTCACGAAACAACCAAACTGGCTATGAGTATCAGTGCCTACATATTTGTTATTTTTAAACCATCGCGGTGTAAACTCATGGTTTTTTAACACGACAGTGAAGTCGTGACCACGGGTGCTGCATCGCACCCGAAACGTCGGCAAAAGTAAGTTAAAAAAAAATTCGCGTGAAAGTCCCAAACTGTTATAAAAAAACCTAATTGGTCTGTACTGTAAGGCTATCTGAATTGACGAGGTAGGTAGGTAGGTATCTAGGTACTAAATGGTAAGTACTAAGCAGGTAAGCAGAAAATGTAAAACGAGACTCCTCTATCAGCAAAATTGAGTATGTGATAATGTGACTAATGTGACGCTTGGTTTCATTGGGCATCTACCTACCTATACCTATAATAGTGATTGAGAATGTACCTATCTACCTACTAGGTACCTATTTGCATAATAATATCAACTATTCATAAACTATTGCTTAATTTGGATCCTATGCCGCTCCGTTAGGTTTCAGGTTTCAGCAATGTAGAGTAGGTACAGTCAGCATCAGAAAGAAGTTGATGAACAAGTACTTACTCAAAATGATCTTAATTTCGTTTTTTTAGTTTCCAGTTGACTGATTGTCGTGATATTTGGTACACACCTTTAGTGCGGACAATAATATCATTTAAATCAATAAAACAGTTTGATTGCTCTTAATACGAGAGTTTTAAAGTCATTTTGAGACTTCGTCGTCAAGATATTACTGACGTTGACTGTACAGTCGTTCCGAAAAGAAGATGGAATGTGCTGTTTCAAGTTACAAAACAATGAACAAGACATGAATTAAAGTATCTATATTAAAATTATCAAACGTAGGATAGGAAGGATAGGAAGCATAAACTGTTTGTAAATGAAAGGGTTCATTAACTTTTGAGGACGACTGTACTGTAAGGGACACTGTCTCTTTTCATAGGCGTCGACAGGGATACTGGTTCCCTATCTGCGTTTCAATACCTAGGAAACATAAGTAAACCCGTGAAAAGGGTTGGCGGCAGTAACATAACTCGTCCACTTTTACGCAAGGATCGAATAATCCCCTTTGCGGATAGGGACATTGTTTAGAATAATTGATGAATGAATCATTGATTGAAGTGACAAAGTGACATGCACTAGATCTTTGGATATTTATGAAGAGGTCCGTGGATACTTGGCCTAGGATAGTCCCTTGCGAAAATCATCGCAAAGAGAGCTAATTACGTCCCGGTAGGTTTCTATCAAACGTGACTTTTTGAGTATGATGTGATTGTGTGTGAACCTTAAAAGGCTGAACTCCTGGGCATAAATTCCCAAAATTTCTTGGATAGGTAGTTACGTAAGTATTTTTTTAGCTTTAGAATGTACCTTTTCTTTTTTTTTTCCGTGCGGCAATCCCCTCGGATACCCCCCTGCCGGAGCCGGAAGGGGAGCTTATGTCGGACTCGAACCGACTAAAACCGCACGCCGACTGTGGGTCGTGGTGCTAGGCCGGAGGTGAGGTTGTCATCGATATATCCCTCGCGCCCCGGCTGACCCAGGGCCATCCCTTACGGTCTAGCCCTCCTCGGGAGGGGGGACAACGGTGTCCCCGACTCGCCCCCGGAATGGGGAGGCACGCTTCTCAGCGCGCCGTCGCCGTGGCCTGCTTCTGCTGGGGTGACAGGCGGCTTCACTCGTCACCCCCAGGCAGCTTTGGAATGTACCTACAGAGTGTCACATATTCAAACGTGTTTAAATTTAAGTCGGCAGGTTTATATCTAGGTAGTTTTGCTGTTGCGGCGAAATTCTAATCGACCTAAATAATACAATGGGTGTTCCTATCGTCGTGAGATTGGTCGCGGTTCTCACAAATAAAACTATATTCGAGATCGGCTTCCTAAACCGGTCCAGGGGAATTCGAATTTTTCGCTCCACACATAACTACAGGCAGGACTGGGCTATCTGTACCAGCATAGTTAAGAAAAATATTCTTTTAAACGTAGATAAATACTGATAGACATAAGATAATTAATATTATCACTTAAATAGTATAACATTCTCGAAAAAAATTAAGAAAGCTTTACCACAACCTAACCCCTTTGGCGATAACGGGCACGGGGAGTGGTGCATTAGGTAGTAGGTACCCATTTACTTATTTATTTTATCCTACAGGTCTCCAACCATTAAAATACTTCATTCATTACATTTTATTCTTGTAAAGTTGTAAGTTGTAGTCAAGTCAAGCACTTTAAAAAAAAGCTCGTAAATTCTGACAAAAAATCTATACTACTTACTCACAGCGTAAAAATCTAACATGGATAGGTAATAGAATAAATATTTATTTAAATTATAAATGATAATAAAAAATGGCGTACAAATAAATAATAGCACTTAGTGCACAAGACTCACCGGTGGCGGTGCCGTGTGTGCGCGCAACAGTGGCGGTGGACAGCGAGGTTGCTCCGGGGTGAGCGCGCGCGCCCGACTGGCGGCTGGCCTCGCGCCTCGCCCTCTCGGCGCACTCCGCACTCCGGCGCACGGCATCCTCCATAGCGTATTACATCGCTGCCCGCCTGCAGTATCCACTTCACAGGCCTCACCATCAAACGGTAATGGATTGTGCAGATTGAGTAGGAAGCTTTTTCATGTTTGCAATTTTTTATTACTACTAAACCCATCCAGCATCCCGTCAGTCTTATCAAACAGAACAGACGTCACGTCATGATGGGTCATCTAAAATGAATGATATTTTAAATACCTATTCAATAATACCTCATCATCATCATTAGCTTTAGTCCCGGTCGCATCCAAACCCTATTCCCCTTGGAGTGCGGGGCCCGCAGGTGCGCTCGAATGATACATTTGACGTAATTAAATTACAGACTAAATTTTTTATCGTTATTCATATCAAATCATATCTTTTAATGCGACTCACAAGATGTAAGATGATTTGATTGACGATGATTTTCAATCTTATAGTCAGCGCATACCTACGGTGTAATCGTCTCTAGCTAGAGCAAAGGAACAAACTGCTAAACACATTACCCTTGACGCTTCGCGCAGTCGGGTAAATGATGAGGCCGAACGAATGGATACGTTAGTGGGTTCAGTAGTAATGGTGGTCTACTTTTCGATGATCGTATTCAGAGGCGAAACCCGTGGGAAATGAATAATACGAAGATTAATATAAGTGTAGGTACATATATTTGCACTGCGCGGGGTGAGCATCAAGATGGCGGAATCAAGCCCCAAATTTAAAATTTAACACATTGAAGTGTTTGTACTACATGTGTACTATTTGTACCCCAAACAAGACATTTGTACCTTTAAAGGTAAAGAAAGTATGTTAAGACGTCCCTCTTCTGGAAGCGCTACTCAGAGGCAGGTAATTCACACCCCAAAACTTAGTACTACATATGTACAGGCATATACTCAATTTTCAATACAATTGGAAGTGCTAAATTAAAATTATGTAATTATAGCATTGGGCCCGCCAAATTGATGATTCATGTTATCGCTGAATTCATGTGAGAATCGTTACAGATCGTGTAAAATGAAATGTGGAAACTTAGTACGTACTAAGTACCTATATGAATTTGTGTAATTTTTATATTCATAGCATAAGTACATCAAAAGTTATCTCAACATCAAAACAATCTTATTGCACCTACAAAGTTTATAGTGAATTGTTTTAACCGAAAAACTTCCAAACATACGTTAGTTAAAATCCTTTATCAATCATTTTTAAACTACGAGGACAGAGATATTAGCCTACAGATAGATACAAGTAAATACTATCATTGGAATAGGTTGGCAATCGGCAAGTTATCGCGCAGGCGCAGGTCAAGACCTTCATTGAAATCGGTTACAAACTACAACAAGTAGGTACTTACTTTGGATATAATCTCATATACCTACCTATAATACTATCTGTATGTACACGATGGCGTTGGGTCTAGGTCTGTTTCGAGGAACAGTAGCTCGTCATTCGCTCGTGGGAAATGTGTCCCTTGCTCTGGTCTCGTTGTTGTAGTAGTGGATTGCCAGTCCCTCAGTTTGTTTTTACAAGATTTTCTTCCACCCGTAGTCTTTTCCATTTCTACAGCAGCCGGTCAGACTTGCAACGTGGCCAAGGGGTGGATTGTATGGAGACGAAATTATTTTTATATGTAGTATCGCGGCAGGAAAGGAATAATGGTGTAAAGGGTATTATGTAAATAAAACTCCAGGTTGTTACAAAAAGTACATCTCTATTAGAGAGTATGCGCGCGGGGTGCGCGTACACAACTGAACAGAAACACCGTATCACACAAATTTTAGACCCCATGGTATGCCTACGGATGTACGGTCATTGGTACAACGAGATGTAGCAGCTCGTCCGCCAGGCACGCGGGCGGCGCAGAGCCACGGCCGGCGCGAAGGCGAGGAGTCTTACAATCATTCTTTGCTTATATACATGGGTACATGGGTAGATGGGTACGTTACACGACCCAGGGCGGGTCGCACCTGATTCAGCCGATAACTGGCGAGACTCAGGCGGGCCGTCGCCCTTCATCGATTTGCTAGACAGTTGTATACGAGACAATAAAATTTATAATTCATGGTCATGATGTTTAACAATCTAACCTTTCCCTTGGCTGCGCCCGCGCATTTAATATACATCTAACAAACAAAAATGACCAGAGAAATAGAACGGATGAGTGGTCTGCTGGTATTTTTACATAATAAAACGACTAAAGGGAAATTGAGAAAGAGTTCGGATCGCTCCTGGGCCGGCTCGTGGCTCCGCGTCGCCTACAAGTGCCGAACGCGAGTTCCATTGCACATTACCTACTAAATGTTAAAAAATTTCATAAATTTGTCGCCAGATGGCGCTGATTAAAAATTTGACAAATTATAATTTGCTCGCTCGCTAGAACTCACCCTGGGCACTGCCGCCGCCTCGTCCGACGGGGTCGCTTGCAAAATTGACTCGATACAATACAAGACAGCATCTCACCAACACAATCAGTGTACAAGATTTAAATCGCACAAGTACCGCCAAGTCGGTGCTGTTACCTACACGCCTATTGTATTACAAAGTAACATGCAGAGCCCACCAGTCGTGCAGCCGGCGGAGCTCACGGCGAGGTGCCAACAGGAGTACTCGTCGTGTGACTCGCTAACGTTCACAAGAGCGTGCGCACTGTGCGGGCCGCCTGCCGCCTGCCGCCTGCCCCTCGCGCCGGCCGCGCCCTCGTGCAGCTCGCGACCGTCTGACTCCACAAGTGGCGTACAAGTGCCATCAAATTAGCTGAACAAGGCGCGAGGGACCACATCAAACATTTCGTGTCTTTTTATCGAATTAAATGTTAACGCGCAAGCTGATACTAGGGTTATAGAGTATTGTTTGATTATATTATGCTTTTTAGTACTAAACAGTTAATAAATTTATAGGCACACTCCAATATAAGACATGACGATATACACAAGGCTGGGCGTGGAGCAGAAGAACAGGCGCCAGGGCGTGACGCGACGCGTTCGAGAGTCTACCTGCGTCTGCACAGTGCCCTTATAGTAGTTCAAGTGATCTTAGTTTTGATTTAGAGATTCCCTTGTTGGACTGCTCAATGCTACGAGTTCGTGCGCGATCCACCATCGTGTGGGGCAGCACCGTCGGGTGTTCAAGCCCTCTGTTATAATTGAAAGTAATCTAAGTCGAAGTATACAGATACTTGTTCACTATTTGCCTTTTTGTGAATACTAACTTAACGTAAGTACTTAAAAGAAAGTATTTTAGGCAAAAATGAGTACACGATAGACTAGTTCTAACGTATGCGTTTCCTCGCGGGGCCCATACGAGGCGGCGGCTCGCGGCTGTGGCGAGTGGTACAGACAGTACACGAGCAATCTTCTAGCTACACTATGAATATTACAATCGACAGAGCAGTGGGCGAGGGCGGGCCCCAAACGTCGTGTCAATGTTCATATTTCGATTACTGTCCAAGTTAGTCGGTAACTCTGGAGTGAGAGTACATCGTACAAGAAAGTATGGGCTGTATTTAAATTACTTTACGAGCTAACGAGTTAAAGAGGTGTCTAAAGTTATAAAGTGTAATAGGAAGTAATAGGCGAAGCCATATATATAAAAGAGCGGCACCGGCAGCGCCCGTCCGTGTGACGTCACACGGGGCGAGCGCGGCCGCAGTGGACATGCGAGCTACCCACAAGCTGTGGCGACGTACGGTGTACTCGGGAACTGAAAAATGGACTTTCTATTTAAGTTAGCGTTCATTATCGTGACTTTCAGAGTAAAACGCCCGCGAATCAATTCTAGTTTTGGAGAAAAATCTAATTAAAATCAACTTTTTCAGTGTGATTTTTATAAAAATAATGCCTCACATTATACAGATTTAAACTTTTATTCGGTATTAAATACACTGTCTACTGCTACATGATAAAGTTTCAATCGACATAACCTAGAGGTTACGGAAATTATTATTTTATAGAACATCATAGATGACCATTTCGTTTTCTCTCCAAAACCGATAACTCGCGATTGTTTTATTCTGTAGATCGTAACAACTTACACTAACCAATAGTAAATGAATAATGTTCATTTTGCAGTCCCAAAGTGCAGTGCGACGGTGTAATGAGTGGGGGGTGAGATGTGCGTTACTCCAGCAAGCAAGAGTACCTCGTAGAGAGATATGAGCTATAATTACCACTCATATATCTTGCTGTGGTAACGTACACTGGGGTGAGGGCGAGGGGGTGGTGGTGGTGGAGGGGTGGCGGGCGGCTCGCCCGCGGCGCTCGCGGGACGACACTAATATTTACAATAAATAAGTACACCAAATTTTGCACAGCGAGTGACCTCGCAACTCAGTAGAAAAACCTATGTACTTACGACATATTAGTAGTATAGTAAAAAAACATGAAAAACTAAATAAAAAATAGTCACTGCCATTTTTTAGTTTTTTTTTAACTAATATTAATAATATTAGAATATAATACAGTTCCAAATCATTATCGATGCGGGCGCGCAGTAGGGGCGCGCTACTGCGGCCCGTCCGTCACATAATTACTTCAATACAGTCCTAAGTAAATGCATAAGAACGTGTGCAACAGTACCATTCGCATACTGACACGTAACATACACGTTTAAATATAAAATACGTTATTTATAGCTGTGGAAGTCGCGGAGCTAGCCTAGAATGTATTCTCCGCTCGAGCAGCGACGGGCGCGGCGATAAAACTAACACTATTTACACTCATGCATTTTCTATTTACCGCTTCATTAAATAGCGCGAGCCCGTCGCGTTACGCTAAAATTAATCCAAATTCGATACAGCGCGGCCGCACTTCCCTCTCCGCACGGCGTCAGGCGTGAGTCGGCTCTATGAGCTTCGCTTCACATTGGGATATTGAAATACTAGCGTTTAATGCTTTTCTCATCGAGCGATTGAACAGGGCTTCGATTCTGCAAAGGCCATACCATAGTGGTGGTACGGCCATTGCAAAAAACGGCATTAATTAATAGACTTTGAAGCTGTTGATTGTAAAACAGATTTCATTTTATTTTCGAACTTTAGACGTATTGAAATAAAGTCTAAAATTTAATGGTATTTTTTGAATTAATTGCGGTACCATGGTTTAGCTTTAGTGGAATCGAGAGTCTATTCGTTCATTTGAATTGTGAATTATATATATAATATTTGAGATTTACTAGTAACTTCTCGATTTTCCAATATTTCGTACATTACTTAGCGGAAAGTGTTTCATGTTTTTGTTTCACAGGAGATAGGATATGAATGTTGTATTTTAGTCATATTCATTATTGTTCAATTGAAGCGATTTAGCCTGCACTCCTGAACTTATTGTTCAACTGAAGCGACTGAACTCATGGGAAACAATATTCGCGGCGGGGAGGGAAACGTGCGGCGGAGGCCGCGGAACGTAACCGCGCGCTCGCTAACATAAATTCATATGAACCGGGGCAACGATACGCCGATTACAAGCATAATACATCCTGGATATATACGAGGTGACGCTATAGGGCCGTTTCTATAATACATGCCAATATTGTATACGTTATTTCCGTGCGCCACGAATAATAAAGTAAGTATATCGAATGATATTTTTTTACAAAAAATCTGGCAGTCGGAGTTAGGTTCAAACATAAATGTAAAATTAAAGGAAATTAAACTAGCCCTCGCCGGGCGCGCCCCGGGCCGCGTCGCGCCTAGCGGCGGTAGGCGGGGCGGGCGTGCGCGGGGTGCGGGTGGGGGTGCTGGGGGTGGGGCGGGCGCGAGTGCGAGAGCGGGCGGCGCGGCGCGCGCGCCTTCTTCTCCTCGACGTTGAGCTTGACGGCGTCGTGCGCGTGCGCGTCGGGCGGGAAGTACAGCGGCGCGGCCAGCAGGCACTGCGCGGCGGCGGCGGCCGACTCGTACGTGATGAACCCGTAGTTGGGGTGGCGCGAGTCGGGCTTGGAGTGCACGCGCAGCTCCGCCACCGGCCCGAAGCGCGCGAACAGCGCCCGCAGCGACTCCTCCGACGCGCCGTGCGGCAGGTTGCCCAGGAACAGCTGCTGCGCGTCCGAGTAGCGCCGCCCGCCGCCCGCGCCCGCGCCCGCGCCGCCCTCCGCTGCAACCGAACAAACCGACCGTCAACCACACGCTCAACCTGAGGAGTCATGTTCCTATTATTTGAATTTTAGTGTGACTACAGTTTGGAATTGCTCATGAAGAGCACTAAAAGATTTAGTTAAAACAAGTGTAACGCTACTTGTGTTACCCCGTAAGTAAGCCACGGTACTACTACTACTACTGCCAGTGGGGTCACCGTTTCACCGGACGAGTGATCAGCCCTTCTATGTGGGACCATTTCACCCATTTCCCCTATAACGACTGCCACACAAATTCATATGACAACCGGGACTGACAGCTTAACGTGCTCTCCGAGGCACAACCAGACCAATGCAAATACTCATATTCGTGCATACAAATATTTGCTCTGAGCGGGAATCGAACCCGCGCCTCCTGTGTAGCGGCCGCGTTCACTATCGCAACGCCACGAAGGCTGTCCCAGTAAGCCACAGTAACATAGATGTCCATTTGCGTGATCAACTAATCTAATGTACTTTAGACAATATATCTTAAAGACCCTGACCAGCGCTGGCTATCCACATCGGCAACCCTAAATTTTTAAGAACCGACATGTCTTCCTCCCCTACGCGCAAATGCAAACATACTACGCACTGGCACAACGAGCATACTTATATTGCAGCGACAGCCATCCCCAACCGTCTAAATCATTCTATCACCAATTAATACAGTTTTTACAGCACCTAAGAGGGACAGCTAAATCTCTCCAATTCACTCACTGTTTTCTTTGCAGTCATCTTTACCTAACAAAAAAAAAAGTGCAGCGACCCACGAGAAAAGACCCACCAAACTAAGTCCGAGAACTGGTAAGATTTTTGGAATACATGCTTGAGGCAACTGAAATCTTATTACACACTTCTCCTATTATTCCCCAACACAAAGATGAAGATCTGGCTGGTGAGTGACAGGGCTAAATCGTACTATGAATTTTTGAAAAAAAAAGACATAACATAACATAAACTCACACCTGTATTCCCCGAAAGGGTAGGCAGAGGTGCTAGCACCCACATTTCGCCAGTTTATGTTTAGGTCCCAATGTAATAGGTGGCAAGCCTATTGCCATTACCCGGGCACTTATAAACCTGCGATAAATACACACATAACTTCGAAAAGCATCGAAAAGTCATTGGTGTGTGCCATGGTAAACCTGGGATCGAACCCGAGACCTCGTCTCAGCAGTCCATTACCCATATCACTAGGCTATCACTAGCTGTTGAAGAAGAAGAAGAAGAAAAAAGAGTTGAAGAAAAATGATAAAACCAAATGATCTGGCTTAGGTTTTTTTTGCATTCTTTAACAGCTAGTGATAGCCTAGTGGTATGGGTAATGGACTGCTGAGACGAGGTCTCGGGTTCGATCCCAGGTTTACCATGGCACACACCAATGACTACATCTACAACATTATACAAATTGCATATTGCCTGAAACATATTTTTTGAACTCTTTTTTTATCATTTCAAAAATCGTACCAGCTTTTGGCTTAACCGGCTGTGAATGTATATATGTCAGGGTACTGACCGGGCGGCGGCGCGGCGTGCGTGGGGCGCGCGTGGCGTGTGCGCGGCTCGTGCGGCGCGGGCGCGTGCGCGGGGGGCGCGTGCGCGGGGGGCGCGGGCGGCGCGGCGGGCGGCGACACGCGCGACGCGTGCGCTCCGCCGCCGGACTTCAGCAGGTTGGCGTACGTCTTGGGCTCGGGCGCCGCGCTCGCTGCAGGACACACCACACATGTACACGTTACTTACGTTACTACCATCAGACTTACATGGAAATACCAACAATATACGAGTGAGTGGCGGACTTTGCAGCCTTGAACATACTCGATAGTCATGGAGCTCTTCATGCAACGTATTCTGTACAAAGTATATTAAAACGTCGATTTTGCTTAATTTACATTGTGAAACACATTACGGGTTGTTGGAGTCCTACAAAATGTAACAACTAGACTATCACTACTACTACTTCGATCATCATCATTTCGTATCGCCCCTGCTCGAGTCCTCACATGTCGACGTCCAGTTGGCGAAGCCAGTCTATTGCTACCGGTGTGAGGTCATGAAGCTCACGCATTCCTCCAGTGAAACGACGGAGTGGACACTCCTCTGCTATATGCGTCGTAGTCTGCTGTGGGGAGCTCCACAGCAGACTACGATGCAGTGACAGTCCGGCGCTTGACGTGAACTTGTGAAGATGATAGATGCACCTCCCGTCTCCAGTTCTGGAACGGTTGACCCTTGACCACACCGTGCGACAACTGTCAAAACCGGGTGGCTTAGTAGTTGGGTCAGGTACCAAGTCCTTCCAGGGATGGTGCTGAAATACCTCCCATCACGCCCGCCACTGACTCTCTTAGGTCGTATTCATATTCATCCATAAGGGCCCTATCGGACCAGATTGGGGACCTTGAGATCAGGCGGTCGCGCAGCAGGTGGTCAATTGTCCTTTGTGCTGGCATCGGCTCTCCGTTGGTCACCTGCCAGCATTTTATCCACTCGTTGGCCGCAACTTGGTATCTTCATAGTTCTGGAGGCGGGATGTGCGCCAGTACAGGAAGCTATGATAGGGGGGTTGATTTAATCAGCCCTGTTATAGTACACATAGCTTCGTGTAATTGGGTGACCACTTCGATATCGCCAAAGGATTGTGGAAGGTCACATGACAGTCGCTTTACGAAAATATCGAAATTAGACTGGAAAAAAGCGAACTCTAATGCGACCAGGACTAAAGCCAATAGACGATGACGATGACAAGCATTCCATGCACAGAGAGTGTACTCACGCGGGTGCGGCGGCGGCGTGGGCTCGCGCTCGGGCTCCGGCTCGGGCATGGGCTCGGGCGCCGGCGTGGACGGCGGCGACGCCTCCACCAGCGCCTCGGGCTCCGGCTCCACTGAGATAGCTGCGACAACACACAATGTCAACATCTACACAAGCTACATAATACGAGAAAAATTATATTATTGGAACTCAGTGATATATCGGCCGCAATATGATGATTATTGCCGGTCTCATATGACACCGTACGCCCCGACATGCCTCCACCTCTTCGTGTTAAGTTATTGGCAAATTGACTAACTTATGCTGACCAACCCATTATTTGGCGTCCGTTCAAATCACACTCATGACAATCTAATAAAAAAAAATGAAATGAGCAGCCTCACCCTGCACGGCGGCCACGAACTGCCTGGCCACTGCGTCGTCGTGCGGCGGCGGGTGGCCGTTGACGTGCGCGAGCGGCGCCAGGGGCGCGGGCGCGGCGGGCGGCGGCGCGGGCGGCGCGGGGAACGTCGCGGGCGGGAAGGCGGAGGGCGGCGGCGGCGGCGGGAAGTAGCCCGCGCCGCCCGCCTCCTCCTCCTCGCCCTCCGAGCGCCCCGAGCCCGAGCCCTCCTCGTCCGAGAACACTATGTCCTGCGCACATAACACCACTACTCAACACCGCACACTGACAGCACGACTTTATTACAATTATTGCGTAACCTTTACCATTTGTTCCCAAAATTGTTAAGATAATTTACAAGAAAACGACTGCAAAAGTGAGTACATGACAGAAAAATAATAAGAAATAAAATGTCAAAAAATGATTTTCTTATTAATTTTCACAGACGCTGATATCGAACTCCATTTCGTGTCACACTTGTGTAGGCCCCGGCACCAGGTAGGCGCGCGGCGTGGGCGGCCGACGCGGTGACTCACCTGGTAGCGGAAGATGTCGTTGTGCACGTAGTACTTCTTGGGCGACTGCGCGGCCAGCACGAAGGTCTGCGTGAAGCGCCGCATGGGCGCGCCGCCGTTGGACAGCTCGCCCGTCACCTGCACCACCACGCCGTTGCCTAGCGTGGCCTGCGCGTCCACCTGCCGATACCGCACGCACACATGACACAACTAACATCACAATCCGAAAAATAACATCATCCTATTCACCCATCAGTATAATATCCCAAATACTGATGGAGAGCAAGAGTTTTGGGACCACTAAGGTCAAAAAGACGAGAAAGCGGCCCCTGATTCGGCAGTCAAAGCTCCAAATACAACGTGGAACAACGCTGATGACACTGTACTTTATGTAATAAATGTTATGTTACCTGGCTAATCTTGGCATGGCAGTCCCGGAAGTTGAGCTGCTGGATGCGGTTGTGGATCTGCTTCTGGCCCACCACCGGCAGCGTCTCGCGGTTGGGCGCGTCCAGCCCGCCGTGCACGAACGACGAGTAGTTGTTGTAGAACCTGCGCGCCACACACCACAAGAGTATACTTAGCAGCAGATTTCATGAACGAACGAATTTCAAATAACATAGGTACAAAGATGGTCTTTGTCATAAACAAAACCGTAATGACAAACATCTCGCATGTGCACGATTAGTTAGTCAAAAAATCGATAAAAGGACTGACAGATTAGTTTATCCATACTAATATATTTGTACGCCACTATGTGAGGCAAAACATGATTGGACTGTGAATATTCGACCCGATTTTTCTATATTGCATGCTTTTGTATGTACACACATGTTTTTGAACAAATAAAAGATATTATTATTATTATTACTATGTTGTGCTGTTTTTATTCTCGACGTGTTTAAGACACTTCGGTTAGTTAAATGAAATCACGGGTCTAAACCAAGTGAGTTTCATTTTCTGGTGATATGGGTTGGTTGTTTAAGTCTTCTTCGAGAAATTTGCGAACTATGCGGCATGTATTTAAAATGGCAGCCTTTTGCATCGTCATATATGTACTCTCGGCTATGTCTACTGTTTTGAGGGCTTATTATTATTATTATTATTATTAATATTATAAATGCGAAAATAACTCTGTCTGTCTGTATGTCTCTATGTTACGCTTTCACGCCTAAACCATTGAACCGATTTTGATGAAATTTCGTATAGGGGTAGATTAGACCTTGAGAAAGGACATAGGCTATAGTTAGTCACGATAACCGACATCCACGCGGGCGGAGCCGCGGGCAAAAGTTAGTAATATTATAATCAGCGATTTGCCGTGTTGGTTCCCGGTGGAGTAGAATAGGGCCACCCCGTCTCTTCCTGTGGGTGTCCTCGTAGAAGGCGACTACAAGGCCCGTTTTACAGCCGGTTAGGCCGCTATTACGTGAGACCGAAAATCATAGTTGGCGAAATGTGGCTGTTAATACACCTAGGCCTACCGCTTCTGGGATTTATAGGTGTGCGTATAATGTATGCAACATCTTTTTTTATTTCTGCGCCGCCGCCATCACGCCCTTTCAAAGATACCTAAAACGCGCTTTACGCACGAGATCCAATATTGCTTTAGGAGTTACACCTAAAGTCTCCATAGCCGGCAACAGTGAATAACCCTGCATTACTATTCGTTTATTTTGTTCGCTACCAAGTCATAACAAAAAAATTTAAATAGTGAAAGGCGTAACTGTATATCATAGGTACTTAATTATTTTAATGTTTATTAATATAAAAATATAACCCAGACCCCAGGCAGTCGGGTAAATCTGTGACAAGACATGATGTGAGGTGATTAGGCTGCTGTATTGTGTCATAAATAGGTAAATATAACTCATCTAGAGTCGATAACGCTAACTATGCCTGATAAAGGGTCGAGGCCAGAGTTAGCGATAGCAGTTAGAATGAGGTAAATGAACTAATCCAAATTATTTTTTTTAAACTCTCGACACAAAAACCTCTAGAAAGTAAAAAATATAATAATTCCAACGTTGTTGTGTCGAGGACCCGCACTGGTAAAGCACTTTCACGTCGATCCAAAGTCCCCCGACACAAGAACTCTTGAATTTTATTTATTTTTTACTTTTTTACAGGTCGTCGTCGGGATCGTTTTAGTATATATATTTTATACCTTTTAAATGGATCTATAGTAATTTGATATGATAATATAAGATTACCTTTTAATTTCTTACTGCTCGTCAATGCGTGCATCGCCATTTTGAGGTGGCGCCCATTGCAATCTATGTAATAGTGTATAGCAGTGGTTCCCAAAGCTGTCTAGGCTATGATTCATCTAATACAATCCCGCCTCTAGGAAATTTAACCGTTACCAACACCAATACGGTCACAGATTGATGCTGTTGTGTCATTTCCTCATGGAAATAGTCGTCAAAGTTTTTTTTTAAATGGTGGTAATTGCACATATTATAAAAATTTCAACAGTAAATCGGGAAAAATGATACAATTCTTCCGGGGGGTGACAGTGACATGATTACCTCTATCTATTGATTGAGTATAGGTAGGTTTCAAGAGAACAAGTCAATCTCTCTGGAAAGGAAAACGAAAAACAAAGACTTTCATTTTTTGAAGAGTAAACTTATCTCAATGTTACTATTTACGCAGAGTCACTTCCAAGTATCTTGCTACTCGTACGTTTTGCCTGTTCTTAGGCAGTGATGTGCATGTATCTTCTGCTGTCTTTATCACTAGAATTGTTAGTAATAAATTCTTGACTTGGCAACAACGACCAAACAAAGTACAAGCATGTGTTATTTTTGTAGTGGACTGTGGAACAATGACTAGCGCCGTACCACAGCAAAAGTAACACGTGCTTGTATTGTCGGATTAAGTGAGCACTTTTAGTAAACACTACCTGCGCGCCAGGGCTCAGTGCAATTACACCGTGGACTTTCCCCAAAAAAAAAATCCCTTCATACAAATCTTGACCGAACGAGCACATAAAAGAAACAATAAGGTTGGACACAGGAATGTATACAACTTTGATCCATGCAATTGTTAGCTTACCTTCCTAGAAACGTGGTATTTTATTACACTAGCGACTAAGTAACAGTACAATGCTCTTACAATTTTGTATGTTCGTTATAACGTAGGTAACCAACATTGTAATCTTGTAGTCTTTTGTACTTTTAAAAAAGACCACAAGAGATACATTGAGTGTGCCGTGTCTTTAGTAAAATGATGTTCTTTGATTCTTTCTCTGTAGACCGGGTAACTATATGACATTGAATCCATACTAATATTATAAATGCGAAAGTAACTCTGTCTATCTGTCTGTCTGTCGGTATATTACGCTTTCACGCCTAAACCACTGAACCGATTTTGATGAAATTTGGTATAGGGGTAGATTAAACCATGAGAAAGGACATAGGCTATGTTTGGTCGCGATAACCGACATCCACGCGGGCGGAACCGCGGGCAAAAGCTAGTAAAGATATATTTTATTTAATTCTGTAATATTAAAAGGTCCATTTCTAGTCAATTAAATGAGGTCATTAGTCATTACAGTAAATCCTAAATTACTAAAACATTTACTTTTGTCCATAACACACTGCAAATACTTTACGTCTAAATTAGAGGTATCACCATTACCTTAATCAATAATGTAGAATTTGGACAATTCTCGAGTCACAACACTTGCGTCATATTATCAAGGAGTGTCGCCACAGTATCGCGGCGCGCACTGGGCTGCGTGACTCAGCAGATGTCTTTGTAAATGTATTCAATTAGGGTTGGGAAGACTAGTTTCTACCTTCTCGAGTCAGTATGCAGAAAATAGTATGTTTCTAGCAAGGTGAGCTTATCTGGAGACCTGGACTAAATAATAGCAATACCTAACACAATACCTACTTCCTGGTACACTTCCTGATTGATTTGAAGTTACAAAAATAACACGTGCTTCTTTTGCACGTGTTATTTTTGTAGAAAAGGTACAACTATTGACGTAAGTTTATAGATCTCTTATGAAATAGAAAATCCCATCTATAAAAGCCATCACTAAAATAAACGTTGTCATAATGTACTAACACTGTGTTTTTCCCATAATTATAGGTTAGCCTAGGGGTATGGGTAATGGACTGCTGAGACGAGGTCTCGGGTTCGATCCCAGGTTTACCATGGCACACACCAATGACTTTTCGATGCTTTTCGAAGTTATGTGTGTATTTATCGCAGGTTTATAAGTGCCCGGTTAATGGCAATAGGCTCGCCACCTATTACTTTGGGACCTAAACATAAACTGGCGAAACGTGGGTGCTAGCACCTCTGCCTACCCCTTCGGGGAATACGGCTGTGAGTTTATGTTATGTTTATGTATAGGTTTTATACCTAACGTCCTGGTCAAGTCAGATAAGTAATTTTCTGAAATTGATCGCGATTACGAATCTAAACTAAACTGTAAACTTTCGAAAATAGCTTCTGCTAATATTAGCAATATAAATATCAATCAATTAGCCTATTGTAATCCACTGCTGCACATAAGCTTTTCCCAATATGCAGCAAAAATACCGACATCCCTAGTCATACTGCTACAACAAAAATACCAAGCTGCACATGGTAAATGCTTGTGATAAAGACTCGTGTTATTTTAGTAAACGATGCACCTACTGTCAGCATCAGAAAGTTGTTACGAACAAACTACTCAAAATGATCTAAATTTCGGGTTTTTGCCTGCTTCCAGTTGACGGATTGTTGATATTTGGTACACATCTTTAAATTGAATGAATGATTTTTCAACCATTTTTAAAATCAATGTTTAAAATTGGTTGAATAAGCATTAATTGGTTCCAACAGTTCGTAAGAAAGTTGGTAGATGGCTCCAACGTCGCCCTTACGAATATTAAGAGAAGGGAAATTTGACGTAATTCAGGTATGGCTCAATAGCTCACTTAGAAGAGCATTCCCCCGTAAGGGAAAGGTCGTGGCTTCAAGTCCCACTTGAGCATTTCATTTTTTCCGATGTATTCGAATTTTAAAGTTAGAATAATAAATGGTATAAAAAAAACATTCAAACATACCTTTAGTTCGGACAATAATACCATTTAAATCAATAAAACAATTTGATTTGCGAATTTGCTCTTGATGCAAGAAGTTTTAAGATTATTTTGAGACTTTCTCAAGATATTCTGACGCTGAGGTACAGTCAGCGTCCTTCCAGATTAGGTTGGTAGGCCATACACTCAAAATCGACTCTTCTGTAATTCAACCCCTGCCCACTACTACTACTGCCAGTGGGGACGCCGTTTTACCGGACGGGTGATGAGCCATTTCGCCCAATTCCCATAAAACAACTGCCATAAAATGTTCGTATGGCAACCAGGACCGACAGCTTTACATGCTCTCCGAGGCACGACCACACCAATACGAATACTCATATTCATGTAAACAAATATTTGCACTGAGCGGGGATCGAACCTGCGCCTCCTGCGTTCACTACCGCCACGCCACGGAGGCTAACCCCTACCCACATTCCCATTACTGTAAGTCCTGACTTAGTGAGACTAACTACCAACCTGTGCAGATGTGTGGGCGCCTTGTTCAACAGCGTGTAGTACTGGCGGACAAACTCGCGGCCAACGCTCTGCGGGGATGGGGACGCCTCCATTACCATCGCTGTTGTTAACCCAGCGCCAATACAGCCCTCTGCTATACGCTGCCCTGGAATGTGCAATTGAGTCTAGTTTAGGTCACGATGATTTTAGAGTGCAGCTAGTAGCTAAGCCTATTCTGATGTTGAAAATATGTTTGATTTGTTTTTTTTTTAACCTACGCAATGTAAATTAATAGTTTTTTTTAAATCGAAATGTATTTTCTTTTTACCCAACTGCCGAAGAAAGCCATATCTTTGGCACGCCCTGCAGCCTGAACGGCTTGACGGATTTTGACATACGAGGTATCAATTGATTCGTCGTGATTGTGTGAGTGACACCAGGTAGGTATATTAAAATTTCTAGATAGTCAAAATGGTAGATTTTCGGCGCCAAAACGTATATTGCCAATAATATTTTTGAAAATGTATATTGCCAATAATATTTTTGACACAAACTTA
The DNA here is from genome assembly GCA_914829495.1 of Eilema sororculum. Taxonomy (NCBI): domain Eukaryota; kingdom Metazoa; phylum Arthropoda; class Insecta; order Lepidoptera; family Erebidae; genus Eilema; species Eilema sororculum. Next base: position 24,733,765 of record OU618545.1, on the reverse strand, counting down.
TCGAGAACTCGAGAAGGGTATCTGTCGGAAAATGAAGGAAATTAGAAGTAGATTACAAAAAGATATACATGACATCATATCATAACTAAAAAATATCAAATAAAACATTAAAACATCATTTGTTTTTTAAATAAGAAGAATATTTAACTTTTTTAAATACCAGTAATATATGTGAACATATGATATACAGTATTGATTAACAATATATATAATCAATAGTATCCTTGCTGTCAGGTTACCGCAGTAACTTAGGCTATCAGAGCCTCATAACTAGGAAATGTGAGAATAAGTGATTTTACTATCACTCTGCTCATCAAAGATCATTAGCAGACCACTGTGACTCACTTGGTATTTGGAAATAATTCCCTATAGGTAATGGAAGAATAATGTCATTGTTGATTTCATCATTGTCCTCAGTTATTATTATGTAATAACATTGTCAACTAATTATGGCAGCAAATAGCCCACAAATGATAGCATTAAGGCTATAAATTATCGCAAATGAGGCTAGTTCAATGATATTTGTCTTCCTAATGATGGAAATTACCAATAGAAGACACAGAAAGAAGGCCATTAATATAAAGATAAGAGAATGATGTATGCAGTAGCACTGCACTTTATTGACGTTTTGTAAGTGCTGATTTATTGGTCTGGTGCAGAATAAACGATTTTTTATTCCGATTTTTGATTTAGCAACACTGTTGTAACTGTGTATGACAATCCAATAGTAAAGTCAATTATAATTTCTTCTGACATACAATGCCAATTTTCATAAAGCTCAATGCGAACAACTGACTTTACAAATTATTTTCAATGCAACATTCACATTACTGGAGTCCTGTCCACCAAGATATTGATATTATGTACAAGAGGCCAATGTCAAGTCAAAAATCCTTTATTCTGAATATACCATTAAAACGGCACATAAATAATTTCAAAAATACCCTGAAAGGCCCGGGAGCTACCACAAGAAATTTAATAGAATGTTATTTGAAGGTGTTAGAAATAAAAAAAAGCCTCATGCCTCTATAAATAACAAAGTGCCATTGTTAAAGAGGAATGCGGCTATTTATACACAACAATTTTATCTCTATTTTTGAAAAATTTATAACTTTCTTCTCACCTGCTGAGAAAAGAGTCATAAAAGAGATACAATTTCTAGCTCTTGTCTTGCCTGCCGAGAAAATAGTAATAAATTGACAAACAGTCTACATAGCACAGAGAGGGTAAAAGCGATAAGGACCATTGTACATTGTACTATATACATGCTACCTACTTGTCCTAGTGTAAATCTACTGGTGTACTGATTGTACACATAAATCACAACACATAATACACAAACAATTATCTATCTATCAATCTGAAGTGTCACAGATAGTTCATACAAGCCAACTGCTGTAGTGGTAGTTTACTTCGGAGAACATTACACAAGTATCTGTGATTAGCACAGGGGACTGACTATGGTGCAGAGAGACCTTTACTAAATTATAATTAGCACCTTGATCTGGTCCAATATCCCCACACCCCAAAGGACTAAAGCAATACAATAATCAAGTCTTTATTTATTCTGACCAGCAACAACACAAATGCATGTTTATCAACAGTCTCAATGAAAGTCGGAGGCTCAGAGAGCCACAACAAGGTAGACTTATTGTCTTATTGATAAGGTAGTCTTATTGACTTATCATTACACACTATGTTACTCTTCTGTGTCACTGTATACTTCTGAAAATGGTTTCAACACATATGCTCATGAATGGCACATACCATTATTATGATATGATGTTTTACAAAACTTAGCATTGTGAATTGAAGATAATGCACTTGTCTTGATATAAGCTGAGTGTGTTGTATTATTAATAAAATTTCCCTCAAACGGCGACAAGTGTAGTGTATAAATTATGGCCATGTAGGGCAGCTTACAATTTTTTATCTTGACATATAGATCGACTACTTCAGATCACAAACGTTACTGAGAGCTCTGGTAGTAAACACACTGCGAATATTCGCCCAGCTGCAGCCAGCCAATCCAGTACATACGGAAGTAGGTGCACAAAGTAAACATCACCTCTCACACTACTGTCTTATTAGTGGATAGAACTGAGTCCAGTCCAGATCGTATTGTCAAACCACGCATGGCGACTGCGATCCAACAATCAGGTTCTTTTGTTACACAAAAACTGCTAAACGTCACAAATATGCACAATTTAACGGATAAATTAACTAAATATGATAATAAAGGTGCCATTATGGTCTTATGATGCGTGTAGCTAATAAAACAGTAAAAAGTTGAGCATTAACCTTTAAAAGAAATACGTCCGCCGACAATCAAAATAATACATTTATCTCATTTCTAAAACATAATTTAGCTAAAAGATACATACCTCAGTAAAATTTAGGCATCAAAGAGGTGTAATCGCCAACAAATTATCACGAAAATCGCGTAATTTTCACAATAAATAAGTACTAAAAACAGAAAAAGAGCCTACCTCACCGTTCGGGTGTCAATTGAGTGACTGTATTACCATATGTAAAATTAAAATTATTTTGTTTTTTTTTTGACTTTTAACTTTTGGCATAAAAAGTATTTGTTATATTTATTGTACACAACATAATATTCTGAATTTTATTACGATTTTAAATATCCTATAACCGATCTTAATAATTTTAGGTTTAATAGTTTTACTTATATATGTAAGTATTTTGATTATGAATGATAAATTGTTAAATAATGAAATTATAAGTTTCGTTTCGACTGTTTCGAGTGATTAATCATCAATCATCTTCTTTCAAAATTCTCGTCTAGCAATCAAGTATACTTAGGTTTAGGTATCAAATTGTAAAATCGATTACTGGGTTTGCGTTATGGCAAAAGTTTTTTTCTCCATTGAACTGTGACAGTGTGACAGGAGAGTAGCTAAACATGAAACGCTATTAAAATTGCGGACTCCATAGGTTTATTTTGTTGTTATAGTACATCTAGAAAATACACAGTACAGTCTTTTTCACATGTTTCTTAGGACTTATGAATGTACCCACTGTCCAACTACGCAACAATACTTGTAGGGTGATTTTGTGTACTGTTGCCGACTTTTTTCAGTTATCATCTTGAAAAATATATCACTACACTCACAAACAGGTAAATAACCTATTTGTTCAATATATTGTCTAGTGCTAGCATTTACTAACTCGTAGTATGGGCAATATGAGGGGCGTTTGATAAAAAGTTATCGGTGTGTACCTAAAAACTAAACGGGATAGAAACCTACTAGTCTGGCTAGTGAAAGATGGTGCAAAAAATTGGCGCCAAATTCGAAAAATCAAGGGGTTGCAACACTAAGTATACACCGAAATAACGGAGTTGCTATTAAGCTTAGATGATATACTCTAAAATATAAAATTTTACGTGTTTCTACTCATAAATGAACATTTTTAATATGCAATATAGGGTGAGTAAATCTCAATTCTTTTTAAATATTCATAAGTTCGAATATCACGACAGTTTGATTGACAACCTAATTAATTACAGCAGTAAGTAAGTAGTAAGTAAAGTACATTTTTAAATTTATCAATCATAGTTTATAAAAGCTTTCGTGTGATCACTCTTTACAGTTTTTTTTGGGCATTGTTTTTAACGAATACTTTTTTAGTAACACTACACAATATAATATGGTCAGAGTATAAAAACTAAATTTAAGTCTGAAGACGTGTATGTAAATCTATTTGTTCATCTTTCGTTGGCCAGAGTCTAAGACATCCACTGTGGACATACTATAAATAATAGTTAACTATAATAGCAGTCAGTTTTTTTGGATGCCAAAATCGTGTAATACAGTGTTATTCTGTAAAGCAATCACCAGGATGGATTCTAATAATGACATCGAATATGCGGACTTTTAAAGGTACCACCGTATCAGGTAGGTAAGTTAAATACGGTACCAGGTAGTGAATGCCCATATTCAAAAACAAAATACTATACTTTATTAGTAACTAAGTAAATTGATTTGAAATAAATTCTAATTCAAATCAATTTACTTACTATATTAATATAAAAATAATTATAGAAATTACCAGTATTAAAAAAAGTCGAAAGTTATTGAAAAAATTCTTTTGGGGATCCTTGGGTTGGGGATCAATGAGGGGATCAATATTTTTCAAAACCTACAAAATGTCAGATCGTTGTCAGTTAGTGACAACGAACTGACAGTAAAAAAATATTGCCATATAAAAGTTATGAAAAAATGATTTGCTCAGTTTTTGTTAGCCAGAGTCTAGAATATTATTCTAGATCTAGACTCTCGCCAACTAGAATATATTATTTAACGTTCTGTTTCCAGCTCCGTCCTCCAGGTGGGCAGGTAGGCACAAGTTTAGTAGGCGCGCATCTTGGACCCAAGTCGCAAGAGAAACGTCGTCCTCGGACTGTTTTGATATATTTTGCCTATAGGTTTTGTAGAATAACATCTATATTGCCTATATGTATTATTCTACAAAAGTACATAATACATACATACACATTCATAGGTATGTATGTATGTATGTTCTACATTATATTATATTGGGTCCAAGATAAATGGTCCGAGGTAGATGATCGATAAGGCGATAATATTGCGATAATCCGATAACGACACGACATACAGACATCAACGATGGCCGAGCTGCGGATGAATTTAAATATTGTGTAGGTATTCCGTGTAAATACGTTATAGTTAGGTTTATGTAGGTATATATATGATCTTCGCAAGACCGGCATTTTTATAAACTTGTCTTTGCCATAATTATCTAATGACATACAGTTAATCTCTCTGGAACTTATGAGCTGCGCTCTTGTCGGTGGAGTAATCGCCAGATCTCCACTCTTCTCTTTGCTCCGCCAATCCTTTCGCCTCCTGCCTGATACGATGTTAATAACAATAATAAAACTTTTATTCTTTGAACGACATAAATTCAATTGATTCTGTTTCAAACGTTGACTGGATAATATAGACGAAATAGAATTTATTTATATATCCTTCTTTCCTATGTAGCTTTTTATATTGCAAATTATTCTTTACTTGTACTAATCTATTATATTTGGATTATTGTCGAATAAAAGTGTTAAAAAATATAAAAATGTAAATATAAATAAATAGGTACCTATGTAAGTAATTACTTATTTATGCACCTTTTATAAGTTTATCTTTTTTATTCACAAGGTTCTCCTGTTCACATTTGCATTTCCCTCGCTTCTCCCTTGAAAAATATCGCGGCAAAATTTACATCCTGATGTTGGCTAAAAGTTATTGATTCATTGAATGCTCGTATATTTTATCTCCTTCTTTTACGTACAACTCTTATCTCTGTCCTTGTCATTAACGGTATAGACGCCATTGACCTCTTTCAGCCGCTTTGTCGTGATTGGTTGATGGTAGTAGTGGGGATGCTTTGTTTGCAAAAAAAACCGCGTCTCTTAGCATATTGCCAACATAACGGCAGGTTTCGCGCCGACTCATCACGCATTTCCTTTCTTTCTTCTGCATTTGGCATTCGGTGTTAGAGGTCGCGTGGACCTTAGATGTAAGTTTATTATTAATTTTAGCCTAAACAAAAGTCATGGCCAATAACGATAATTTTGCACAAGACGTTACTGAACAGCTAAATGGAAATGCAGAGAACGGTGGTGGAGATTCACAGCAAGATAATAGTGCCGAAGCCCCCGGACGCGATGATGACAGGTATCGTTGGTTTATTCCATGTTTTCTTAACATTCAGTGATTTATTATTGCGTAATAGATCTTATTCCTATCATGTTATTTATTCACAGTTTATATTTGTCCAGTAATAGTTAACGAGTTGTATAATTACTGCACTTTAACCGACCCGCCACAATGGCGGCGCGTCTGCCATTACCCGTATCGACATACCGCTCGAATCTGTTTTAATCGTGAAGATCTTTTCAAAATTGTAGTTTTTCATGTTTGCAGCGCGTTCCCTGTCAATTAAGTTTAGACTCTGAAGTTATAGTTTTTATTTCAGAATCATTTCCAGGTCTAATATTAAATTTAGATTCTCTCCGAGCCGCATGAAGTAAAATGGCGTCTATTTGCGCGTCTCTTTTGCACCCGGCACCGGCTCGGATCAGTTATTGATTTTTGATTTCGTCGTTCGTTAGCATACTTGTGGTTCGTGAGTTAAGTCTCCTGAGCGGCCATCCGCCGTTCGTAGGCTAGCGGTAGCGCGGTAAAGCATACTCGTAGGTCGTTGCAAGATTTCAAATCGGTGTAATAGGCTCGCCGGCGGCGGGGGTCGCCGGCGAGCTCGGGGCGGGTCAGTTTGGCGCTACTAACGCTGTGTCTCTCTGCAGGGGTGAGCCTGCGCCGCCGCCGCAGCCGCCGCCGGAGGACGTCATGGTATATATCCGCTGGGCTCACTAAAGTAAAAGACCAAACTGACTAGATTGTATGGGCCACTTAATTTTGGGCCTCGATTACACTTGCCAATTTCAAATCTTGCGATATCACTGTAACATCTTGTTTCGTTGTCTTAATTTGTAATGTAAATTTCCAGAATTCTTGCTATGTGTAACTTACAGGTTGTCTATTTCATTTGCTGCAGTGCTTGGAGTTTGTTTTGACAAAAAAAGTAGCTGTAAAGTACTGTAAACAAGTACTGCATAGTGTTAAATGATCAATTGTAATTTTTAAGTCAGTTTCTAAATCGAGACACAAGTCTGCGTTATCCATTTCTGATATTTTAATCATAAACATTGCAATGTTCACAGAAAACTCTTTGTTGGGGGCCTGAGCTGGGAGACCACAGATAGTAAGTACTGACTTGTTATTCCTGATACGATCTACATACCTCCCACTTGGCTATTTTATACCCATTAAAATTATTTCCTATTATCTCTATCAAGATGATGATCTATTTACAGTTCTGCTTCTGATTATTCATTGTAGAAAACTTTACCCACACTGCTGAATAGTTATTGATTAATAACAGATACTTCTAGTTTGGAGCTGCATATTGATTGTTTATTTGTATTTGCAGAGGAATTACGTGATCACTTCAGTGCTTATGGCGAAATTGAGAGCATCAATGTCAAGACTGATCCTAACACAGGGCGATCAAGAGGATTCGCTTTCATCGTATTCAAGGCACCTGACTCCATAGACAAAGTCATGGCTGCCGGTGAACACACAATCAACAACAAAAAAGTGGACCCCAAAAAAGCTAAAGCAAGACACGGCAAAATATTTGTTGGTGGCTTGAGCAGCGAAATATCTGATGATGAGATCAAAAACTTCTTCGGAAACTTTGGTAATGTAAGTGTGGCCTTTTATTTCTGTAGTTCACATTCACAGTATTTTATGATGACAAATCCGGTAATGGTGAGATAATTCCTTCTAGAAGTCTTTGAAGAGGAACCCGGGCCACTGATGAAACTGGTACAATTTTTTGCCTTCACTCAAATTTATTTCTGTAGTACTAAATGAAGTTTTGTCTCTATTACAGATCATCGAAGTCGAGATGCCCTTCGACAAGACAAAGAACCAGAGGAAGGGATTCTGCTTTATCACTTTCGAATCTGAGCAAGTGGTCAACGAGCTACTCAAAACCCCCAAGCAGACCATCTCCGGAAAGGAGGTCAGTATCTGAGGAACCCACTCGCATCTAACGTACGAATATGATGATCCGTTACAGTTCTGCTTCTGATTAACATTGAAGAAAGCTTCACCCACAAGTCTGAGCCACAAGCACACAAGTGCCGCAGGGCAGACGACGTCAGCTTGGCGCCACTAACGCGTGTCTCCCCGCAGGTGGACGTGAAGCGCGCCACGCCGAAGCCCGACGGGCCCGGCGGCCTGGGCGCGCGGGGCGCGCGCGGCGGGCGCGGCGCGCGCGGCGGCCGCGGGCGCGGCGGCTACGGCGGCCAGGGCGCCTGGGGCAACGGGGGCTACGGCGGGTACGGCTACGGGCAGGGCGGCTACGGCGGCGGGTACGATGGGTACGGCTACGGCGGCTACGGCTACGACGGATACGGGGGCTACGGCGGTTACGATTACTCTGGATACCCCAATTACGGTAAACGCGGCAAGCAGTACTAGTATAGGGGCGAGCCCCGCTAGCCCGCTCACCGACACATTACCTCGACTGATGTTACCTGATCTAGGATATGATGTAAGCGTAGTGAGGGAGGCGGGCCGGGAGACTCCGTCCTCGAGATATGCCTATTTACATTATAATGAACGTTTATTTTACGAGGAGATCGACATCACGCGAAGCTTAGGTATTTAATTTAGTGTGTAGGAAAATATTTATTTTTCTATATATTTAATGTTCTATCGAGATAATGTGTAGTGAATGTTGTCGAGGCGACAGTGTATAATCTGAATATAATCGCAGCTCTGTCTAAATTTGGAGAACCTAGGATTAATCACCTCATATAACTTTGCTAAATCATATTTAGTTGCATATTTGTTTAATCGCGCGAGCGCTCGCCCGCGCTAGCTCGTAGTGCAGTTGCCCATTCGGCTATCGCTCTTTATCATTGTTTCAACGGGTATAACTATATTCTGTACATATGTATGTTACCTGCCTTATGTTTATAAGCGTTCGTTTGTAATACCACTTTTGACATATGTAGCCATGTTGCTCGAGTTTTTCTATTAATTCTGTTTACGGTAATACTTTTACCTAACGACGCTCTCGCTACATGCTACATTTGGGAAATGGGGTAAATATGGAGAGACATTGTGAAAGTGATAAAGATATGATGAAGCTTTTGAATAAAGCACTGTTACAAAAATTCTCAATGTGTTTCCATATGCCACCCAAGTCCACTCCCTGCCCTTTCTGACTCACCGAAGCTTCATTACGTCATTCAATACCTACATCCTACTTACTAATCGCATGCAATAATTTTCCTTGAACAAACATAGGTACATATACATTCTGTATATAAATATGTATAACAATCACATTCTGAGAAGTGAACTAACCAAGTCATGCTACCAAGTTGGTAATCAATCCATAAGAAATAATTATTTTTTACAAAAGAACCGACTTCAACAAACCTAAATATCGGATTATTCGCCCATATTTGGTGCAAGCTGCCTTTCCAAATTGTAGATACACGATCATAGATTTATTGAGATCTTGACCAGAATTATGTGAGGGACCCTTGAATACGACAATGCAGTGATTATCCCTGATTATTGTATATCCAACAATATTCAGAGGGCTCGAAACCTTTTTTTGAAGTCGGTTGAAAGTAACAGTCCAGGATGGTTAGACATAAATCTGTCAAAATTGTTGTTTAAAAACAATTCGCATACAGTGGGAGTTTCCGCAGATTAAAGTTCATTGTATCACGAAAAGACATCGGACGGAGGTCAACGACGCCGGGTCCGTGACCCCGGCCGTTGACTTCCGCGAGTGGGGCGGGGCACACGTGTGACGTGTTACGGTCTAACAGTCCTGGACTCGCGGCGCGTCGTGACCTAATGTTTTGTTGTGGGCAGACTACGGCGGGTACGGAGGGTACGAGGGCGGGTACGGCGCGCGCGCGGCTCCGCGCGGCAAAGGTACTGCTCCGCCTTCCTGTACTGTGTACTGTACTGTGCCGTAACGTAACCTGTAGAGTAGGAGCCACCGCCAGGGTCGCATGACACTATCGCTTCGGAGCTAACGATGAGCCTGTACTGACGGCCTCCCTCACCGGACGATATTACCTCCCCGATTCGTTGTCAAAATTGTCGCTTACCTATTCGGTTCGCTGTCGATTGGCTGTAATATGGTTCGATCTTCCTCATTTTCCGTAACTCCTACTAACGACAGATCCGTGTAGGTGCCGTGCGACCGAGGCGCCTCACGAGTCGTGGACGCGAGCTTTTGTGTGTATTGAGTACATTGATTTGCCTCATTTATTACTCACTAGTCACGTATGACGACCGACTCGACCGGCCGCTCCGCAGACGAGGTCGCTCGTCGGGTCGGCCGCCGTATTTAGATTTAGAGGACTCACCTATGTATGTTGTCACTGATAATGTAGCACTGTTGTGTCGGTGCATTCATTGCATGAGCGAGTCGTGGTCGATGTGGACTGCCGCGAGTTCAGCGCGTTAAAGTGCGTGACGTTACAGCCGGGTACCAGGGGGGCAAGCAGCGCGGAGGCGGCGGCGGCGGCCGCGCCAACCAGAGGCACCAGCCCTACTAGCGCAGTACCTGCCCGTCGTCGTCTCAGTCCAATAGTGAGGTGAGCAGCCCTTGTCTAGCCCTACCCGCCCCCACCGCTGCCTCTGGCGGAGCACTGACTCAGCGGCTGTTTGTTGTCCGCAGGTTAAGTCACCGGTCATGAGTGTCCCCCGCGCCTCGCCTCGCCGCGCAGGGGGCGCGTCATTTCATTCCACATAATTAATTTAAGGAAGTAATTGATAACATTTTAAGAAGATTTTTTAAGGGTAAATACTGTCAGTTGCGATATGGCCGTCTTCGTTCGGCTCTAGCGTAAATTAAATATAATATAGTATGGATTATAGATTCACTGAGTATTATTGCAAATTGATTAGATAATGATTGACATTTGTCTTGAAATTTACCTTACGTACTGACTGTAGAAGTAATAGTTAATTATAATACTGAGCTTATAAACATTGTAACGAGTCCCTGTACGCCGGCGAGCCGTCTTGTGACGAGTGTCCGCGCGAGTGTGTGCGAGTGTGCGCGAGTGTGCGCGAGTGCGTGTGTGAACGTGTCCCCCGTCGTCACTCTGTCAGTTGATCTGGATCTCATCGCAGATAATTGTAGTTTTGTACTTTAATTTGGTAAAAGATTGAGCAATCAGAATCATGTATTTTATACAAATTAGATGTTTCTTCCATTGATTAGGAATGAAATTAAATTTTTAGACTAAGTAATCAGTCATGAACAAAACTGCGAGATATACAAATGTATGTCTAATAAAACAAATGTGTAAATAAAAATATTGACTTTTTGTCTGTGTTTGTATCATGAAATGAGCCGCTATCCACTAATGTGCAAGGTAGGTACACTTAGCAACGAAATTATTCCTTAATCCATACCTATCCCAACATATCCAAAAATGCATACATAAGAAATGAGATACACACGTTTGTCTGATAAAAACTAGATCTAAGAAAATGTATTGCATTGTATTTAAACATCACAAAAATATTTATATTTTATGATATCAAAATATTGCAAGAACTAGGTAGTAGGAAGGCATGTACCTACAATCGACAAAGGAGATAGGTAGGTTGAATTTTTTCATTTATAGCTGTAGGTACCTATGTAAAGGTACAACACTATCCTTTGTCGACTGTACATCAACCTAACCTTTAGCTACGGTGGGTTGGGCCTCGTACAGCTGCAGTTTATTGACTTGCGATCTGTTACCTGCGAGACTACATTTTCCTTTTCCCTTCCTGATTAGTTGGGATAATTAGTTCACAACTCTTGCTCTTGACTGAACACAGCGTGTTTAGGTGTGGTACCTACCTACCGCAAGAACTAATATTATCTGTGCTGCCACCCAGGTAGGTATGGCTGAATCTTGAGTGCCCAAGTGGTGATAATGTACAATGAAGCCTTAGGGACTACGCACACTTATTCAGCTCCATTCGCGTTTAGCTGAACGATTTTGGTCACACTTATACAGCTCTGCTTCTATCAGCCGCGTACGGCGTCGTCGTAAGAATGAGAAAGGCAGTCATAGCGTGCTATCTCTGCTGAAACGTTTGTCTACTGCGGCGTTGAATATGCTGCCCTCCGGTCCAAGTAGTAACAGCACCCTAGTGACGTTACAAGGGCTCAGTAGCAAACCTGGCCGGTCTAGGGACATAGGCCAGCTGGCACAAGTATTAGGGTAGTAGCCACCTCACGGGTCTGTGACCCCACTAACAGCTGGCCCCAAATCAGCTGGGCTGAAACTCCGTCTGTAGTCAGCTGAGCCATAGTCCGGTTAGGCGAAGGCTATAAACCGACAACGGTAAGATAGTATTGTGGGTTATGTGCCGTCAACATGGACAGTTCTATGTGCGATATTATTATCGTTTCGCTTCTCGCAGAAGAAATAAAAAATAATAGACGTAAAAAAATAAAACGCAAACGACAGTGGGTCCCACTTTGGAGAAATAGGAATTTGGTTGGTGAATATCCCTGAGCTGTTCCACCGCGTTCGACGGTGAATGCAGCGGCATAGCGCTGAACGCGGCGGAACAGCGCTGAACGCTCCCTATAGCATTCGCATGATAAAAACACATTAATTTATCCTCATTTTATACTGGTTTGCCGCGAAAGGAGAATAGACTCGGAAAGTTGAATGGATGCGTACGCGTCTCCATACAAAATCGTTGCACATAGTTGGCCACCACTGGTGGACATTGGGACATTTTATTACTTTTTATCCCAATGGCCACCAGTGGTGGTCAGCGGGAATCAAATATTGGAAATGTTCCCGTTGGCCACCACATAGTTGGCCACCACTGGTGGACACTGGGAAATTTTGTTACTTTATGTCCTCAAGGCCACCACAAAGACAAATAATACAACTAGGTAGGTATGATAGAAAATCAACATTTATTAAATATTTCCTAACAATAAAGTAGAAAAATAAAGTGTACCTAATAGGTAATAATTCGGTAAAATCAAATTCTATCGGTTCGGTAAAAACAAATACTAGGAGGCAGTCAGACAAAGACATAACAGAATCTTTTCTTCAAGTAGATGAAAATAATACCTACAAAGTGCACGCAATGAACCTAGAAATACAAAACGAATGGTTAACACTAGGTGAATTTTGTATTCCCATAGAAGGCTATGGGAATACAAATGGCGTACCTTAATATACGACTGGTCACCGGCTCTCCTTAAATTCTATCTCAATGCATTCCAGTTGACCCTCCCCGACCCCGACCAAAGCAAGCAAAGCAAACATGATAAGGTATTAGAAATCGTACGTGAGGCGGTAAGTTTCGCGGTAGCTAGAGCGAAAAAGGATTTAACCACAAACCAAAGAAATGACGTCGCGTTTGTAAAGGAAGGCAGTTTCTATCCCTCGTACACACTGCGCTCACGCACGATTATCGGATTTATCTCGAAAATAAGTCATAAGTAACAAGTATGGAATTACTTTTATTATGTATTTCTTATTCAATACAAATTTGAATAGGTACCGTAAAATATGGAAATTATATCAAATAATTTATTAAATAATTTAAATCTACATACACACAAATAATATACTTAATGCCTAATAATAATCATTTATTCAAGTTTTAAGATGTATACAGGTGTGGACTGGAATTATTTTAAATTCTAAACGTAAGATTGGTTTGAACTTAGGTAAGTATTTAAGAAGTAGGTACCTACCTACCCCAAATGCAAACTGTAAACCTTCTATATTAGGATCAGTTGCAGAATGTGCACCATAAAATGTAATAAAACTTTATTCCCGCTGACCACCACTGGTGGCCATTGGGATAAAAAGTGATAAAATGTCCCAATGGCCACCAGTGGTGGCCAACTATGTGGTGGCCAACGGGAATAATCCATGGACAAAGGCTGAATAGAGCTGAATAAGTGAGTAGTCCCTTAGACACGTACCTACCTACGAAGGCTAGCACATTATCATAAGGGTGTGAATATGCCATAGTACCTACTTTACTTATATACGGGAGCAGAGAACAAAGTCGGTGAATACGTACCTACCTACGTAAGTATAGCTCTCCACCACGACATGAGATCTACCACGGGGTGGGCCCGCTACCGGCTCTAGGTACCTTCGTTGGGTATCCTTTTTTTTCGTGCGGAAGTCCCCCTCATACCTTCCCCGACGGAGCCGGAAGGGGAGGTATGTCTGGCTCGAACCTACTAAAACAGCACTCGTTGGTACCTATTTTTCGTAAGCACGCCATCTGTGGGGTCATAGTGCTAGGCCGGAGAGGCGAGGTTGGGATATTATTTTCAGAAATCCCAGTTGCCACCAGAGGTGGCAACGGGAATAACCCGTCTTACATGGGTATCTCTCACACTCCGGCTGACCCAGGGCCATCCTTAAGGCCGCATCCTGGACGACGGCGGGCGGAGCGGGCGAAGCGGGCGGTGCGGGCGGTGTGCGCGGTGTCCTTCGCCACGCCGCGCCGCCCGCACCGCTGTCATCGAGAACCGCTTCACACAAATGTACGACTTTGATAAAGACGCGGGTGCCGTCGCCCGCGCCGCCCGCTCTAGCCGCCGTCGTCCAGGACGCGGCCTTACAGTCTGGCCCTCCGCAGAGAGGGGGGACTCCTAGGTATAAAGAACAGCAGAGCAGCACTGCCTGATCCATCATGCGCCATCTAGTAGTAGATAACCTACGGTCAGTCGTCATCCGATTGTCTCAAAGTGATCAAAGTATTAGGTAGGTAGGTACCTATCGTCGCGAGTGTCATCATGACACATCATCATACTTAGCAGGGCACGCGTACAAGGAAATTCTGTAGGTAGGTAGTACATAACTCGAGCGCGTCAGATTTATAAGCTAGCACACTTACTCCTTATCCTAAAGGAAGGGCAGCGCCTACAGGCCCATAGTGTTGCTCCACGAGGTATGCAAGCTCTTTGAAAGAGTGATTGCAAAGCGCCTCGCCGAGTACCTATCCAGAGTGGGGCCTGACCTGGCGGATGGCCAGTAGGTATGGCTTTCGCCGGAGCCACTCCACCGTGGATGCCATCGTGCGCGTGAGGGCTCTGGCGAAGGACGCCGTCGCTCGGGGCGAGGTGGTGTTGGCGGTGTCACTGGACATCGCCAACGCGTTTAACACCCATTTTTTGTCCCTGTGGAGCTGAGACCTCACGGCCCGAATTTCTTCGGGCTCGGGTTCCCGTCCCTGCTCCCGCGCCTCCTTTCGATACTGATATAGCATCGAAAGGGCTCTCGCATCCAGGTTCCACGGTAGGGATCCGGCAAGGAGACTCGCCGCCTCGAAGGATATCGTGCGGTACCCCCTAATGGCCCTGCTGGCCATTGCACGCTGCGGTCCACGCAGCCAGGGGCGGATCCAGCTTTCCAGCCAGGGGGGGGGGGGGGGGTCATAGTCGAAATCAAAACTTGAATTCATTTAGGTAGGTACAATATGTACCTACTTAAATTAAAAAAAAAAAAGGTAAAGTTCTATAATTAATATTCTGAAACGAAACTTATTAAAAAAACTACGTATTTATTAGTTACCTATGTAAAGCCCGACCAATAAAATAAAATACCTCACCATATTGCGGAAAACTATTGGAACTAATTTCTTCATATGGCAACTATCTACAGTGGTTCTCAAACTTTTTAAATGACGGAACCCTTTTGGGAAGCAAAATACTTGATGGAACCCTACAATAAAACAATTATTTTTATAAGTGTATTCTTTATTAATCAGCATAATAAAAGTACAATGTATCAGTTACTAATTATTATTTACTTCACCACTTGGTAAGGACAATAATAGAAAACATTAAAAAAGAAAAAATCTAACTAGTGGGAGGTATGAAACTGTTTTTTATTTTTCATCAATTGCTTGATATCAGGTTTGATGGAAGAAAGTTGGAGTCTCATATCAGCTTCGGCGTCCAGTCTATTGCGATATTTTGTTTTCGTGGCTGCGTAGGTAGAGAATCCTGTTTCGCACAAATATGTAGTTGGGAACGGGAGAAGAATATCCAGAGCCATTTGGCCAAGCATTGCATATTCATCTTGGATTCTGCACCAAAAATCATTAAGAGGCGTCGTTTTGAACAATGACTCCATACTTGTGTCTGATGACATTTCTAAAAGAGATTCATATATCTCATTTGACATGTTTTCAGGCTTTTCCAAGTTGGGTAAAAAAGGATTATGAATCCAGGAGTTCACTTTAATTTTTGTATTGTGTTCTTCGGGAAAATACTTTTCAAAAGATGCGCGCATCGAACTGAGATATTGGACCAATTCTTCAAACACATTATCTTCAAACATTTCTGAGTCGTTTTCGCTAACAAACTCACTGAGTAACGTAAAACTTTCTATTTCTTTCTTACCAATGCAAATGATCCAAAAATCTAATTTTCTTTTAAAAGCAGTTATTTTATTATAGGCCTGAAACACTGTTGTCTGTTTACCTTGCAACGATAAATTTAATTCGTTAAGTTTTTGAAAGATATCCGCCATAAAAGACAATCGGAACAACCAAGTTTTATCATACAAACGGTCCTTCAAATTAAAAGAAGTATCTGCTGAAAGAAACATTTGTAACTCGGCTCTAAGTTCAAATAGCCTTGTTAAAGTTTTTCCCCGAGACAGCCATCGCACTTCTGTATGGAGCAGCAGTGTTTTATGTTTGCTGCCATAATCTTCACACAATAATGAGAACAATCGGGATTGTAGTGGTCGTGATTTGATAAAATTAATTATTTTTACCGCTTCATCCATAACTAATTTTAGATTAGACGGCATTTGCTTCATCGCAAGTGCTTGTCTATGCAGAATACAATGACTGGAACTACAATTAGGCGCTTTATTTTTCATTCGTGACACTGCTCCTGCTGTTTTACCTGTCATCGCCTTGGCCCCATCTGTACAAATGTCAATGCAATTGTTCCAACTGAGATTATGTTCTTCAAAAAATATATTTATTTTATTAAAAATTTCTTCCCCGGTAGTGTTTGTAAGCAGCGATGAACACATAAGCATGTCTTCTTCAAAAGAACTTTTATATGGATATCTCACAATAACCAGCAGGATAGCCAAACCAGCGACATCAGTCGACTCGTCCATTTGCAAAGCGAATCGTGTATTTTGTAGACGTGTAACTAGTTCTTGTTTGACGTAGCTTGCCAGATCATGGATTCGTCGTGAAACAGTATCGTTTGATAGCGGAACAGTAGAAAGATGCTTTGCAGATTTTTCATCAAGCATACATTTTGTTATGTCTAATACACATGGTTTTATTAATTTCTCAGCGATAGTGTGCGCTTCACCTGCTTGTGCAATGCGATAGCTAACTAAATATGATGCCTCCGTGGCCTTTTCGTTGGTAGTTTGTGTTACATGCATCATATTTTTTTGACTTTCTAATAACTGATCTTTTTTGCGAACAAAAAATTCTTTATTCTTGTCTTTAGTCTCGGGGTGTACGGTTTCTAAATGTCGACGCAATTTGGCAGGTGCCATGGAACTATTAGGAAGCAGTTTACTACAGAGCATGCAGAGAGGTGAGCCGTTGGAATCAACAAATCCGAAACTGATATAAGATTCATCATACTTCCTTTTTTTCGTCTTTGAAACCGTCGAGCTTGACGTCGTGGCACTCGTGGCATCATCTTCTGGATCGGTGATTGCTAAATTCTCCGCGCGCATTGCTTTTGAACATTCAGCGTCATTAGAAGATGTTGTTGGAACACGTTTAACACCTTTAAGCCAACGTTCCATTCTTCTTTATTTATAATGTTACAAGTCAGGATAGTGGGGTTTAAATAATGCACAATCGTTACTGCGTATAAGAGACTAAATTTAGAACCTACAGGGAAGAAATGTATAAAACTGAGACAACAGAATACAGCAGGCAGTAAAACAATGAACACTAGTTTCTCGCTAGCGAGCTTGTAAGTAGGTAGTAACTTATCGCTCCGAACGCTAATCATCAACTGACGACGCCAACGCGTGATCGCCGCTTTTATACTTAGTCCTAGACTCGATCTCAAATATTCTCGAAAATACTCGAGTCGGCACCTTTGATAAACAAAAAGCAAAAATAAAAACAGAAATTTAAAAATAGCGTTGTAAACAATATCGACTTTATCCTTTGAAGTTAGAGACGAAAGTCGCTTGTTGACAACTATAGCGTCTAATTCAGAGGCGGCTTTTATCAAAGAGACTGAGCGCTTACAAGTATACTACCCGCTCGTTTTAAGTTTGCCGCTGGCGATAGGTATGAGTGTATGACGTTCGAAATTTTTTATTTAATTGTAACAATAAAAATTGTGTACGTTAGATATTTGGGTAAAACTATGACACATTATAAGTTTTGTTGTCACGTGGGGGAGGGTACGCGCATTCCACAGACCGGCAAACTTAGAGCGAACGCGTTGTACAAGTATAAAGTTGTTGAGACCAAACTTATGAGATATTGTACCAGCTAATGTAACACAAGCTTATACAAATACAAATAAATAAATAAATAACATTCATAGCGTTTTGTCTCCGCGCGGCCGCGGAGTCCGCACAGCCGCGGAGCGACCAGAGAGAGGTGTTTTGATTTTTTTATTTCTAAATTCTTGCGGAACCCCGACAGAGGTATCACGGAACCCTAGGGTTCCGCGGAACACACTTAGAGTATAGCTGATCTATGAGATGTTATTATGATCATCTGTCAATGTGGTGTCAACACATAGACATAATAAAATTATACTCTAAGGGTGTCAATTGTGCGTGTTAATTAATGTGAATTTGATTACGCTATTTAAATGCCGAAAACTATTAAAAATTATTTAAAATATAACTAGGTAAGTATTTGTCGGATAAAAATTCGGAAGGATCTAAATAACATCACGAAAATTGTTGTCAACATGACGGGTAGGTACATCATAGAGTACGCGCAATGGAAATTGGCAAATTTTCTAATTTTACTTACTATAACTAATTAGGTATTTAGATTCTGAGTTTGATGATTAATAAATATGTACTTAATAATAAAATTTGTTTATTTTCTATTTTAACCGGACTACTTTAAAACATATATCCATACTGATATTATAAATGCAAAAGCAACTCTCATCTGTCTGTATGTTAAGCTTTTACGCCTAAACCACTGAACCGATCTTGATGAAGGTATTCTCTCGTTTTCCATAAATTCATTTGCACTAATATTGTTTGCCATAATCATCCCCGACCATAATATTTACTTGCACTATTATCATTTATACTATAACTATGTTGTAATAACGTTTACCATAACAACTCAACAGTCATAACTTTTATTAGCCATAAAATGACTTTCTTTAACAATATATGTCATAATAATTAGTTTCCATAAGTAACACATCTCATAATCGGCTCTTGACATAATCAAAATTTGATATACTTAAATATGAAAATAATACATAATATTGTTAGGTCGAAATTAATTATCGTTAACACCCCGACTCAGTGCAATCCGACTCGGATAGGTTAGGTTAGAAGACTAGTCCCGCCTTAGTCTTCGTGGTTCTTTTTTTTTAAACCACCCAGAAGTAGGAGCCCCGCGAAGCGGCGCTCCGTCGAGCTTTTCCGTCCGTAAAACATTTAATTTAATGCCACCTTTTGTAGTTTTAAACTCTTCACAACTTTCACTTATCTCGACAGGACTAATAGTGAATTGACGACTAATGTTAATAAGGACTGTCTATTTATGTCAGACTTATTTTATTTTAACCTCATACTATTACTTAAGTGTGAATATGTTAATAGCAAAAAATATATTAACTTACTCATTAACATAAAAAATCAGGCGCTTGTACTGAATTATCTTTATTTATATTAAGGTGAATATAAGTTATGGAAAATGGCATTATTGAAAACGAAAATTATAGCAAATACATTTATGGATTTAAATTATTATGACACTTAATCGATTATGACCAATGGAATTAGTGAAAGTCATTTTATGTCATTTCTCGATTATGGCAACTGAAGCGTTATTTCTAATGAAATTATGGCAAATACCAGTATGGCATATGAAATTATGGCATTTTAAATTATGGCAAACATTAGTAAACCCTTGATGAAATTTAATATAGAGATTTTGGGAGTTTGGGAACGGAAATAGGCGGTATCTTTTATTGCGAAAAAGGGCGTTAAAGGGAGAGAAATGGGGATGACAGTTTGTATGGAAGTACGTTATTTTTTATCGATAATTGACATCCACGTGGGCGGAGCCGCGCGCCACATCTAGTATTATATAAATGCCATGCTCCTGTGTATGTCTCCTTTAGGTCTGCAACAGTTTCATAAACTAAGATATTTGTACACTAGCCATTTCACATGTGTATCACTATACTTGGTGTTGTCATAATCATAGACGCTTATAGCGCCCCCGGTACAAGTTTTTTATTTTTTTGGTCGGGCTTTAGGCGATTGGCACACTGCAACGCTCGACGCGGTGTCGGGCGTCGACGCGCGTTGGCGCGAGAGAGCTAGTATAGTCCGAGAGATATTAGAATTTTTTTGGTAGGTTGTGTGAAGTAATCTAAAATTTTGAGAAAAGTAAAGTAAAGCCATTAGCTCGATAGCCCAGACTATATTAAGAACGCTAGAGATGAAAAGAAAATGATTAGAAGTGCAAGCTATTTTCAACTTATTGACATGACATAGTAACTATTTTTTTTTCTTATATTCGTGATCAGCGTCATCTATTAACGCGAAAAGAGACGTAACTAAGAAAATGCCATTTGGGTTGAATGTCGCTTGCAGTCTCTGCGTGTTCCGATAACGATCCAAAACAGTGGTGTCGGCTCCAATACCCGATATTGGGCATCGATATTTGACTTCCTCCGATCTTTGGATATCGGTCGTCAGTTGATGTGAAAGCGCTCTAAATTTGCCGTTAAATAGTCATGTTGCATTGCAATAATATTAATTTAAAATTCGTCTCAATTACCTACACAGAAATTTCTAACAGCTCTCCGACTAAAAATCCCTCGAAAAACACGCGCGTGATGGCAGATTTCAGTGTGCCATACCTCGCGTTTTCTGCTTGTACGCGCGTAATGATTGCGTTGTCAGTGTGTGGGACCCCGCGTTTTTCTATACAAAATGAGCTCCGTAGAGGCGAGGAGCGCGACGCCGCGTCGACGGAACAACGCTCGACGCCGCGTCGCGCGTCGCAGTGTGCCAATCGCCTTACAAGCAACATGCGGCCTGGGACCCGACTTCGCCCGGAATACATTCGTAAAGGGACTATAGGACTCTTTATAACAGCACCATCTACCGACGCTCAACTAGGTTGTTTCAAGATTTGGGCACAAACATGCGGCAGATTTTAAAGTCTTTCTAATAAAAAAATATACTATATCAGCCATTACCTCCCTTTTCTCGAAGATAATGGAATGCATTATCACCTGCCAGCTTCTTCGGTATTTTGAGGGTAATCAGCTGCTCAGTGACCAGCAGTACCTACGGTTTCCGTAGGGGTCGGTCAGCTGGTGATCTTCTAGTATACCTGACACATCATTGGGCACAGGCGATCGAAATCAAGGGAGAAGCCATGGCGGTTAGTTTGGACATAGCGAAGGCCTTTGATCGGGTCTGACACGAAGCACTTTTATCAAAGCTTCCTTCCTATGGGCTATGGGCTTCCCCAGAAGTTGTGCGAATGGATTGCTAGCTTTTTAACAGACAGAAGCATAAAAGTCGCAGTCGACGGTGAATGCTCTGGCTCTATATCTGTTAACGCTGGTGTTCCTTCAAGGTTGTGTGCTATAGCCTACTCTGTTTCTCGTGCATGTCAATGACATGCTGCAAATTAGCAGCATTCATTGTTATACGGATGACAGTACGAGCAATGCCCTGTATACGAACTTGCTCTGCACGAGTTGGGGGGGCCAAAGTTTTCGTCCTTCGAACATCCGCAATAGCTCTCATGTACTCTGTGGCATTATACTGCGCGCCAGTGTGGTACCGAAGCGTGCACACCCACAAAATTGACACCCAATTACATGAAGCCATGCGCACCATAACAGGGATAATTAAATCTACTACCATGGCTTCCTGTTCTGGTGCACGTCCCGCCTCCAGAACTACGAAAGTATCAAGCTGCGGCCAACTATTGGAAAAAATGCTGGCAGGTGACCAACGGAGAGCCGATGCCAGCACAAAGGAAATTGACAACCTGCTGCGTGACCGCCTGATCTCAGGGTCCCTAATCTGGTTCGTTAGGGTCTTTATGGAGGAATTCGACCTTGGAGAGCATTGGCGGGCGTCGTGGGAGGCGTTTCAGCACTATCCCTAGAAGGACCTGGTACCTGACCCCACCACTAAGCCGCCCGGTTTTGACAGTTGGCGCACGGTGTGGTCAAGGGTCAGCCGGTTCAGAACTGGACACGGGAGATGCATGGTCATTTAGAGGGTAAAGCTAAATTAGCCTCTAAGAAGCTTGGCGTGCTCAATAGATCGAGACAGTATTTCACTCCGGCTCACCGCCAACAACTTTATAAGGCGCAAGTATGGCCATATGGAATACTGTTCTCATCTCTGGGCAGGAGCACCTCAGTGCCAACTTCTCCCTCTGGACTGCATCCAACGGAGAGCGACTCGAATCGTCAGCTGCCAGGATTTATCAAACCGGCTAGACTCTTTGGCACTGCATAGAGATGTGGCTTCGCTCTGCATCTTCTATCGTCTATACTATGGGAAGTGCTCCGAGGAATTGTTCGGATTGATCCCCGCCGCCTCTTTCCACCATCGTTCCACGTGACAGCAGTTCCACACTCACCATCTGGAGGGTTGGCAGTCCATATCTGTGCGTTTCTCGAGAAACTTTCTGACTCGCACAACTAAACTGTGGAGTGAACTGTCGCCAACGGTATTTCCGAACCAATACGACCCTCAAACCTTCAAGAAAAGAGCGCACTCTCTTTTGAAAGGAAGGCAACGCACTTGTGACTCCTCTGGAGTTGCGAGTGTCCATGGGCGGGGGTGATCACTTCCCATCCGTCTTCTCGTTTGCCTCCCTATTCCATAATGAGGAGCAATGCATTGATCGGCTCGAAGGCCGGCCGGGGCTCCCGGGGTTGGTCGTTCGGGTGCGTTTTGCGGGTAGGTATTTCGTTAATTTTTTGAACAGAGTGAGCAACCAGTTCGCGCGTGTAGCGCGGGCTGGATATGTGGGGATGTGTCTATATGGGATTAAGAAAATAATCAGAAGACGATCTGCCCAGGGAGGGGGTCATGACCCCCATGACCCCCCCCCCCCTGGATCCGCGCCTGCACGTAGCAGACGCGCATTGTGGACCGTCAGGGTGTCCGCCCATATTGGGCACCCATATAGGGCCATGGACCCCACGACTCCCGCGTAGAGTCTCCTGCAGAAGTCATCCGGCCCCCTCATGTCGGGCAGCAGCCGCCCCAAAGCGGCAGCTGTGTCCTTCAATTTGGGGGCTAGTCTTCGGAGATGCTCCCCGAAGTTCCATCGGCCGTCGAGCACGAGCCCCAGATATTTCATCTGGGCCTTGATGCCGATAGAAATGTCTCCCACTATGAATCCTGCTGGAATCCTCCGGTGGCACGCGCCGAGGCCCATGAAAGAACATGGCCTCGGTTTTAAGCAGAGCCACCTCGAGACCCAGCTGCCGGATCCGCTCCACGACTTGGGCAACCGCGGTCGTGGCCTTCAGGGTCGCTTCGCGGTAAGTAGCCCCGCACGCCGTCACCAGCGTGTCGTCCGCATAACACGTGACGGCGGCACCGTCCGCGAGCTCACCGCGAAGCACCCAGTCGTAACCGATGTTCCACAGTAGCGGTCCCAGGACCGATCCCTGCGGAACACCGCACGACATCTCTCGCCGACCCAGCCTGGTCGCACTTGGGTAGACGACTGCTCTCTCCGACAGATACGCCCCGACTATGCGGTGAAGGTAGAGAGGCACCTCGTGATACACAGACGATGCCGCCGTCGTGTTATGCGGACGACACGCTGGTGACGGCGTGCGGGGCTACATACCACGAAGCGACTCTAAGGCCAAGACCGCGGTTGCCCAAGTCGTGGAGCGGATCTGGTGGCTGGGTCTCGAGGTGGCTCTGCATAAAACCGAGGCCATGTTCTTCCATGGGCCTCGGGCGTGCCTACGGAGGATTTCAGCCTCATAGTGACATTTCCATCGGCATCAATCCCCAGATGAAATATCTGGGGCTCGAGCTCGACGGCCCGTGGAACTTTGGAGAGCATCTCCGAAGACTGGCCCCCAAATTGAAGGACATAGCTGGCGCTTTGGCGCGGCTGTTGCCCAACATGAGGGGTCCGGATGACTCCTGCAGGAGACGCGCGACTCTACGCGGGAGTCGTGTGGTCCATGGCCCTATAAAAATAAATAAATAAAAATAAAAATAAAAAAGCCTTTTATTTCCTACTATACACAGTTAAGTTTACAATATTAAAGAAAAGTAAAAAAACGCAGTGTGCACACTTAGTCAGTAAAGAAATTATTGATAATTTTTAATAAACTGGTTTCGTGTCACAGATAAGTTGTATTTAGTACGAGATAAGTACTTTTATTGTAGTATGTAATTAATTAAATATATGGTAAAAAAGATCTCGTGAGTTTATTCTTGGTTGTAAATTACATTTCATTCATAAATGTTATTTTTTATGTAAGAACCCCTCTCAGTGGAAGGTAAAGGCCTCCTCCAGAGATAGCCAATTTGTTCTATCTTCTGCTACTCGTATCCAGTGGTCGCCGGCTATTTTTATTATGTCATCTGTCCATCGTGTATTTGGTCTACCTTGTCTCCTTTTGCCTGATGGTCCTCGCCATGATGTAGTTTCTTTAGTCCAGCGATTGTCTCTAAGTCTGGCTACATGTCCTGCCCATCGCCATTTTAGTTTTTGTGAATAGCTGAGAGCGTCAATGACTGTAGTTTTTTGTCTTATGTCGGTATGGCGGACTTTTTCGATCTTTCTAATCTTCAAAATGCTTCTTTCCATGCTCCTTTGACATGTTATAATCTTGTTTTTCACTTTTCTAGTAAATTTCCAGGTTTGGCAGGCATATGTTAGTGAGGGGAGTAGGCAGGTATTCATGACTTTGCTTTTCAACTTGATGGTCATGTCGCTTTTTAGAATTTCTTTTAGACTCCAAAATTTTTTCCAGGTGATGTTGACTCTTCTCTCTACTTCCTGTAGGTTGTTGTCTTGGTTAAATGAAATTTGTTTTCCTAGGTAAATGTAGGTATCAACATAAGTTAAAGGTAGATTGTCAAGGCATATAGGTACTTTAGTATGGTTTGTCATGACATTTGTTTTATTTAGGTTGATTTCTAGTCCTACTTTACGGCTTTCTTCGTGTAGAGAGTTTATCATCATCTGTAGTTGGTTTGTGTTTTCAGATAACAAAACTTTATCATCAGCAAAACGGAGATGGCTCAGGTATTTTCCATTTATGTTTATTCCAACCTTTTTCCAGCCGAGGTTGCGGAAGATGGACTCTAGTACGGCTATAAAGATTGTTGGGGAGATTGGGTCTCCCTGTCTTACCCCTCTTTTTATTTCTATCAGTGGCCCAGTGGTCTCTAACTTAACTCGGCTAGTATTGTTATCATATATGTTTTTTGTATGTAGTCCAATGCTACCCCTTGGGAGAGTAGAGCTTCCCAGATTGTTGGATGGAGTAGGGTATCGAAGGCTTTTTGATAATCGATATAGTGGTCTATTTAATTCTTGGTATTTATCTACCACCATCTCCAGCGCGTGAATGTGATCTATTGTAGAAAATCCGCGTCTGAAGCCTGCCTGTTCTGTGGGTTGGAATTTTTTAGTGGTTTCTTTTATTTTTTTCTCTATAATATAGGAAAAGAGCTTGTATAGTGAAGGTAGTAGGCTAATTGGTCTATAGTTACCAATGTCATTCGGATCTCCTTTTTTATAGAGCAGAATTATTTCGGACTCCGACCATTGACGTGGGGTGATTTTGCAACTCAGTATCATATTGAACAGTCTGGTTAGAGGTTTGGTTAAATGCATGTATCCAGATTTTATTGCTTCGTTGGTGATCCTGTCTGGTCCTGGGCATTTATCTGCTTTTAGTGATTTAATTCCATTCACAACCTCGACTTCTTCGATGGTTAATTTCGCCTTTTCTGTAGAGCTGTTCGGTAATTTATATGTTGGTTTATTTGGCGAGCTATATAGGTTTCTGTAGAAATCTGTTGCTATTTTGAGTATTTCTGTTCTATTTTGCGTATTTTTATTTTTGTTTTTTAGTTTTTCAATCCATGATTTATGAGTTCTCAGTTCTTTATACGCTTTTTTGACGCTTCCCGTGGCATGAAGACATTTTTCAATAGGCCCTTTATGGGTGCCCAATTCAATTCAATTCAATCATTTATTTGCTTCGAATATGGTTACAGAGATTGTGTCTTAGAAATAGTAGGTACAGCATATTCTGCTCCATGGAGCGTGCAAATATTAAGTCATATATCAAATTATCAGTCCATTAATTATATCAATTATATTCATTCCATGTAAGTTAATGTTATCATTAATAATCATGTCAATAAAATATATTTGTAATGTCATAAATCCTAAATAAATTCATGAATATTCAATTTATTATTTTTGGTATTTTGTCACCCAGAAATTCTCTTACACTGTAGTACATTTTATTCATTAAGAATTCGAATAATTGTTTTTTGAATTTTCTTAAGGGAACGTTCATATCTGACGGAACATGCGTCGCGTATTATCGGTCGCGTAACGCCAGAACAGACAAATGTATAGAAAAACACTTGACCGTTCACACTCGACGCACTAACGTAGCATCGGTTGAGTGTGAACGGTCAAGTGTTTTTCTATACATTTGTCTGTTCTGGCGTTACCCTTAACTTTCCCTTAGGGTAATTCTTGTAATGATTTTGGCAGATGATTATATATTAGAATTGCCATACAATATGCATTACCTACTCTTGGGCTTGCACTACTCTAACATGGGCGGAGACCCTGACGGCCACCAATGCACTTCTGCTGCGTGCTTCGCAGCGTGTAATGGCCAGCAGGGCCATTTGTGGGTGCCGCACGTAGTCCTTTGAGGCGGCGAGTCTCCTTGCCGGAACCCTACCGTGGAACCTGGATGCGAGAGCCCTTTCGATGCTATATGGGTATCGAAAGGAGACGCGGGTGCAGGGACGGGAACCCTAGCCTGAAGAAATTCGGGCCGTTAGGTCCCAGCTCCACCGGGACATGGTAGTGGAGTGGGAGCTACGACTTCGGCGACCAAGCGCAGGGCACGCCGTAATAGCGGCGATAAGACCCATCATGGGGGACTGGCTAGAGAGGCCACATGGTAGCCTCTCGTACCGGCTGGCGCAGGTGATTACCAGACACGAGTGTTTCGGGAAGTACCTGCGTCAGATCCAGAAGGAGCCAATGTTCGAGTGCCCTCACTGTGATGCGAGCGAGGATACGGAGCTGCACACGCTGACCGAGTGCCCGACGTGGGACACGCCGAGGCGGGTCCTAGTGGCGGCTCTGGGGGTGGGAGTCCTCATACTCGCCACTTTGCTCACAGCGATGGTACGATGCGCGAACGCTTGGGGTGCGGCCGCCTCCTTCTGCGAGCAAATAATGCTCGAGAAGGAGGCGGCCGGTTGGGTCCGGACTAGACTCAGGGCCCGGGCAGCCCGCGAAGAGCGTAGTGAATCGGGCGTCGGAGGTCGCAGAACGACCTCCGTCCTCCATGAGCGTGGGCCTCGGGGTGATCGGTGGAGCCGCCTGTCACCCTAGCAGAAGCAGGCCGCGGCGGCGGCGCAAAGTGCGCCTCCCCATACCCGGGGCTAGATGGGGACACTATGGTCCCCACAACCCGAAGGGGGCCATCTTCCTGGGTCTGCCGGGGTGCGAGAGAGATATATGTTTCCTGCATTCTCACCTCCGGCACCCAAAGAACCAAAGACGGCGTGCGTTTTAGTAGGTTCGAGTCCGACATAACCACCTCTACCGGGGGGTGGTGTACGTGTGGATTTTTCGCACGTTAAAAAAAACACTTCACAAGTGTCACCAGCACCACTACGTGTAAATCGCTCACGGCTAGCCCGTGTTGCATTATCATTTCATCAAAATAGGTTCAGTGGTTTAGGCGTGAAAGCGTAACATACAGACAGGCAGACAGACAGACAGAGTTACTTTCGCATTTATAATATTACTAGCTGTCCCGGCGAACTTCGTACCGCCAATTTTTCCCTGCACCCGTGGCGTCAGATCCCGTTCCCGCTGCACCATGTAGGGGGATGAAAATTAGATGTTGGCCGATTCTCATAGATACCGGATAAGCACAAAAAATTTCATCAAAATCGGTCATGCCGTTTCGGAGGAGTATGGCAACGAAAACTGTGACACGAGAATTTTATATATTAGATGTATGGATTACACGGTCTTTTTGTATTGAAACTTTTTAAGAAAAAGCAGCTCAACCAATAAAATTAAAAATATAAGCTATAGGCACTAACCACGTATGTATTAGATTGAAAGTTAGATTACAGGTGTCATTATGTACCTAATTGCGGTGAAATAACAGCCACTTTATGAGAAAGTGCATTGAAAAACTCATTTTGAGTATGTACCTAGATGCAGGTCCAGATTGATCTGATGCTCACTAGGTACTAGAGAATTTTCAAGAAGTGTAGGTACCTACCTATTTGAAAGGAAAGTACCAAAAGGGGAACAAACCCACATGTCTCCAACATGACTCTCCGCGACAGACGAATACGGAGACAGAAGGGATCTTTTTTCACGGTCATGGAATATGAACAATGATAAAATAGAATTATTCCCACTTGACCCCGGGTATCTGTCCCCTCACGGGGTCAGAAGGTAGGTAGGTATTAATTAGAAAAAAGACGGTTAGATTTCTTTGCACTAGTATTAAGACAAAAATCATGAACAGTAACAAACAATAAACACCGGCATACAGTGTAGAGGTCCGAAGGTGAGCGGGTTCGGGCCGAGGCTCAGCAGGGCTGCGCGCTGGCGGTGGCGTGGAGCACGTCCAGCGCCTTGCAGAACGCGCGGTAGTTCACCTGAGGGGCGCGACAGACTACACGTCAGTTCTATCGTAACGGATATTATGAAATTAAACAGTTATGACGTCGCACTGGACTAATGTCGAATAATGGTGGATGTTCTCCTGCAATAAGTAAGTCTCCCCACATCTATCTTGCGTCTGGAGTAGGGTGCACCGGCACGATTTGGAGTGGGCTGGATTGGAGTGAACTGTCTGATACAATATCTACTGTTCCTATAAACAACAATAACTATAAGTATGTAAATATGTTCATTTGTATTCTAGAACTCATATTATACAATATGCTTATCAGTTTGGTATAGATTCTAGACAGCGTTGTGTCGAATACTATGATCTTTAGTTTTATAATGATTAAGTACACATCCTTTTATTTCGATTAGATAGGAAAACTTTTATCAGTTCAGGTGGGATTCGAACCTCCGATCTTTTCCTCCGAGAGGATATGCTCTGACCACCGAACCACGCCTAAAGCCATCTAAATTTTACTATATTATATACGTCTTATGGGGCGATCCTTTTAATGTGTGTGGAGGTTTTTCAGGTGGTATGTGTATGAACTGTGTGAAGGTACCTATGTGTGTAGAGGTACAATGTATGGACATGTGTCAGGATTGTGTGTCAAGGTATATACAGTGTGGAGGTGTGTGTATTGCGGCACCTCGAGGCCGCAGCCGCGGCTGTAGCCGAAGCACTTGTAGAGCAGCGCGCGCTCGCGCGACGACACCAGCGCCAGCAGCGAGCGCATGCACAGCGCGCGCTCCACGCACACCACCGGCACCGTGCCGCACTTCTCGCGGTCCATGTCCTGCGCACGCGCACACGTCACCCATCACGCGACACGTCGACCCCAGTCACCAGTCACTAAACGTACTTTAAGCGCTTACGCGTTATTTGGGCGTATTTGTTTGTATATCACAGAGTGCTACAGCGGTGGAGGAGCTTAAAGTCAGCAATCATAGATAATATTAAAGTAATCCGCGTGCACCAGGGCCTCATTTCTCTCGTGACTTGGGGTAACGATAATTATAATTTATGACGGTAACTAGTAAATAATGATCTAATATCGGCAGTCCTACTTTTGAAGGAATTTTTACAGCATTAAGTATGCTAACTATAAGTACAAATCGAATACATAGGGAAAAAGAATCTTCTCGGGCGGGACTCGAACCCGCAGTCTTTCCCTTACAGGGGGAATGCCTGACCAATTCGGCTACCGAGACACGCCCGATATGATTCAAATTTCCCATCTTATACGTCTTTACTGGACACTTTACTGGTCGTACTTTTGCCAGTAGGTACCACACGGTTCTGTCAGCAACCGGTACAGCTCGGCATGCAAGCCAAGGGCACCGCTTACTTATTACCTAGTTGTTTTGCTAAGCTTCACCGATTCCTTCGAATACAGTAGGCAGAGTAGGTACAGCGAGTCGGCGGCTCACCTGGAACACCTCCATGATGTTGGACAGCTGGTCGGGGTACTTGGAGAGCTTCTTGAGCGCCATGGACACGATGTGGCGCTCCTCGAAGTTGAGGAAGTTGAGCGGCGTGTCGATGGTGGGCACGTGCGCCACGGGCTCCAGCAGCGGCGCGCGCTCCAGGCCGCCCTGCGTCAGCGCCTCGCCCACCACCGCGCAGAACCGCTCGTACTCGATGTAGCGCCGCCGGTTCGGCGCGCAGAAACTGGAACAACCGATTTTTTTCATTGACAACCCTCACTAGTTCTATACCTACCTAATTATAGTTATAGATGTCAAAATGAGTTTGCTTATTTGTTAGTTCAGTCATGTGAAAATTGTAGATTTCCCTGAAATTTTCCATCAAATGATTGATCATGATTGCAAAAGTGCATTTAACAATTGCCAATGAGGAGTGAGGACGGCACTAACACTTCCATGAGCGTGTCCATCTCCAGCGGCGAGAGCGCCAGCCCGGCGGAGGAGAGCCCGCGGTAGAAGTCGGCGCGCGGGATGATCAGCTCGTTGTTGTGGTCGAACTGGCGCAGGAATTCGCGCGGCCGCACGCCCTCGCGCACCATCTGGACATAAACCGCATGGTAACTCATAACTCATTTATTTGTAAGAATATTACATGTCAGTGTATAAAAAACATCATTTGTCAACTCAGATAATCGTGCTTGCACATGTGGGATAGTGTCCGTTACATCATAAACATTTGTAATTATCATTCAAATCGTCAAAGTCAAACAGTCACAAATTTTGGATTTCTGAGTCAGTCAGTAATATTTAGGTACACGGTGAAAATCTGTCGAGGCCATCAAGGTAGGGACCACCATTCTGCATTTTGGTTTTTTCAGCCTCCCTAACATCCTTCAAAGCATCCTGCCAATAAATCTAAAATTAGATTCTATCCTAAAATCGGATTTTCTTATCATGTAGTTTTCTAGCTTGACTCTCACTAAGGAAACAAATTCCAAGGGTTGTTCACGCCAGTAGCACACAAGTGTGGTGTACCTTGCCCTTGATCTTGGCGAGGATCTGCACGATGTCGGTTTGCAGCGGGTCGGCGGCCGAAGGGCGCGCGCCGCGGCTCACGCTCGGCGCGCCGGCGCCGATGGTCGCGCTCTCGTACGGACGCTCCTCCATCTGCACACATCACATCCATCGCTGAGTACATTTAAGAAGGAATGTTAGTGAACTCAGAAAAGAGCTCCAGCTGAGACGGGTGCGGGTACCTCGTCCAGCAGGCGGAAGTAGCTGAAGCCGGTGTCGTCGAGGTAGCGCGCCTCGAGCGCGCGCACCTGCGCCGCCGACGGCAGCACGCCCAGCCGCGCCAGCACGCGCCGCACCTGCGCGCGCGACACGTGCCCGTTGTTGTGCCTGCACACCACACTCGTCAGCGGCCTCGCTCACTCGGTGGCCTGCCGCGCGGCACAGGGCGCACTCACTCGTCGTGCTCGGAGAAGGCGGGGCGCAGGTCGATGGCGCGCTCCCGGCAGGCGGCGCGCACGCGCAGCAGCGCCGCCTGCGCCGCGTCCAGCTCGGCCTCGCCCTCGCCCTCGCCGCGGTCGGCCGCCGAGCCGCGCGGGGGCAGCTCCGCTACCGCGCCCGCCGCCGCGCCCGCCAGCGCGTCGGGGTACTTCTCCAGCTCCTTGATCGTGAACACTGCGGACCGCACCAGGGGAATTAGTAGTGTTCAGCAAACACGGTGCCAATGTATCCAGGCTGCGCAAAGCATGTTTTTAGCTCTTATTTTGAGGTTTTTGCCCACGTTTGCCAATAACTGTAGTTTCCGCTTATACCCTGGTCGCAGTCATCCTCGAAGGTCCTCCAGCAGACGCGCTGCGGGTCGTTAGGGTCGACGTAGTGGCGCATGATGCAGATGGTCTCCTCCGGCGACAGGATGGTGGACAGGCCGATGGAGTCCATGGCGCGCCGGAACTGCTGCGGCGCGATTCGACCGCTGTTCAGCGGGTCGTAATCCTACATGTAGTCAAATACACATGAAAGCTGTATTTGTCTGTAGGCTTCAAAAGTTGGTTATAAAAAATTAAGTAGTTTTACCATAATCATATAGTATGTGTTGATTGAAGCGAGCTTCAATCAACACATACTACAAGCCGCCAATGAAGATAAGTAAATTTTTACCATCTGTCAAGTGCCAACTACCTCTACAAGATGCAGGGGTCTACAAAATAGACTGTGACTGTGGGCTCTCATATATTGGTCAAACCTAGCGAAGCATTGGCACTCGGGTCAAAGAACACATAGCCGACATAAAACACCAACGCTAAACAAGGGCAGCTGTAGGTATGTGAACACGCGCAAAAAGGCACCAACCATTACCTAAGGTTTGATAAACAACAGATACTCGCCAAAGAACATCGATATATTCCTAGAAGGATCCGCGAGGAATTGAACTTTAAAAACACCCAAATTTTAATAGAGAGGATGGATGGAACGTACCACCAGCTTGGGACTCAGTCATCCACTTAATCAAACCCAGTACAAAATCCAGCAAGACTTAACAACACAGTGAGTTCATTCTGCGTAAATAGGAACACCAATAATTCACCATGATTCGGGTATTTTGAGATAACTTATACTTCAAACTATGTGACAACTACCATCATGAGTCACACCGCGAACATGGCTGCTGCAGAGCAGCCGAAACGTCTGTTTAAAAAGTAATAATAGAAAATCAAACGAACTTACCTGTAAGTGAAGTTCGATGACTATTAAACGATGTGATTCGCCCGAGAGATTACATTTTAATTTACTTGTAGTAGCACGCGTGAGTGCTGCCATCGTACACAATTTTATAGCAACATTTAAAAAGAAAAAAATGTTAGCTAACTTGAGGGTATCTCATACACGTTTACCCCATATAGGCCATCTGTGTTATGCGCTATTTCGTGGTCTAAAGGGAATCATCTGGACAAGGTCCAGATGGGGTCGGGGGGGTTGTAATCTCTCGGGCGAATCACATCGTTTAATAGTCATCGAACTTCACTTACAGGTAAGTTCGTTTGATTTTCTATTAAACTTCAGTGATTCGCCCTTCGAGATTACATTTTAATTTACTTGTAGGATGTTTAGAGTAAGAGACGAAATAGCATTAAGCAAATGATATAAAAAAGACGTCCGGCCATAACTCAATTATATTCTAAAAAGAACGAATAGATTACAGACCTGCATTACAAATGTAATGATTATTATTCAAAAATGGACAATAATCTTATTGTTAAACGATTAATCGAAGCTACCCTGTAAAACGAGCGGGCGAATGTCTTATTAGAGTGCACCACCAAATCTCGATTATAGAATTTCGCGAAAACTTGGGAACTTCCAGACTAACCAGCGGTTTTCTTAATGGGGTCTATACTTACACCTAGCCTATTGGCTGCAGAAGTCGCTGTATGTCTCGTGCCATGCGCTTTAATAACTGACGTGTCAATCCCGTTTTCTGCCAGGGTGACTTTGATCCATCGACTTATCGACTGCGAACATACCTTACGGAAAGGTTTGTTAAAAGTAATCAAAAGAAAATCACAATTACTTGAATGAAAGAGGTAAATAATACTCCAGAGTCCTTGCTAGGCAAATAGAAGGACGTTCGTTGTAATAAGTTAGGTACAACGTGGGTCCACGACGTTTGATGTAATACTCTGGTTCATAAACGCCGTGCTGACAATACTCCGGCAACCAAGGTAAGACTCCGGTGTATCTTGTGCTGGGGTGAATAGTAAATTCGGATTAAGCTGGAATTCGATTCTATCTGAATTTAATAATTTTACATAGAAAGGAAACCAGGGTTGTGTAACAATACCCTCAGTATTATAGAAAGAAAGACAGAAAGAAATTTATTTAGCAATCAGTCACATACTTAAAATTAGATTGTAACCGCTGAACGTGTCAGACGGACTACTCACCGGCTGACCCAGCAGAGAGATGCACGAGCTCTATGGGATCCCAGGGCGCCTTTTGTCAGAGGAGAAAAGTGTGCGTGCGTGTGGGAGGCCAGGGAGACTTCAGAGAAAACAACTATTACCTATGTTGTACATACATATATTACTAAGAGATAAAATTATACAAAAGAGGATTACAGACAATAGAGTTACATATAGAAATACAAAAATGATTATGTCTTCACCAGCTGCACCACGGTGACCTGCTTGCAGTAGGTAGCCAGAGTGTTATGGCTAGTAGGTGTAGTACACCTCGGTCAACCCACCGTTGACACAGTTATTTCTTGCAGGGTGAAGTGATATAGATATATAGTAAAGTTACATAAATTTAATAGAGAAAAAAGGAATACGTGACCCCGGTTGTCGGCCTGCTCGGCGTCTGCGCACTTCTCTTGCCGCACTCTCGACCAGCCAAGGTGCTTCACGTCGAGGTTACAGGCTTGCGCCGACAGCGGTTGGGAACTCGACCACAGAACACGCTGAGAAGGGGTTTGAGGACCAAGGTGTCCTCTAATCCCGAACTAGGAACCCTAAGAACGAAATAACACTAAGAATCGTCTAGATTGCAGAAGGCTGTCGATAAATACAAGTAAAAACACTTACCAAAAACTGGGCAACAAAGAATTTAGTTAAGTATAAAGTATTTTCCAAGACACAGCAATACAGACGTTCCAGTCACAATTCAGAGAGTAAAAAGGATCTATATTTAGCCGGGGCCGCAGTTTTATACCCCTTTCATTCGAAGGTTCTCGAACACACTTTTTTTTTAAGTTAAATTAGTGCGAACGATGATCAAAAACACCAAATCACGGTCGAAATCCTAACAACTTTAATATCACCCAGCTAAGTAGGAATCAAACAAAGTACAGCAACCTTTTGACTTGGTTGGTTCATACTCACATTCTTTCCTTGAATACAATGGTTCTGAGCACGCAGAATTTGAACCTGTTTAATTTAACTGAGGAAATTTAATTTTAACCTAAATGAGATAGCCTATAATTAAACAATTAATTTTCCCATTTAGGTGCTATGAGTATTTCTAATTTCATATAATTAAAACATAAAAGAAATCGAACGCCATCTAGTGCTTAGCTAGTACAAAAGTTCCTACACCGAGGCACCGACTAACTGATGTGAGTACCACTGAGACTGCCATAGGTGGCGCTAGTAGTAATCAAATTACAGTAGATAAAATCTAATGTTACACCACCCCTTCCCTCACAGTATTCCCTGCGTAGTATGCGCAGGGAATATCAGCGACAGGATCTCAACTGAGAGATATCAAAATAAATTCCAAAACTCGCGATGACCACACTAGTTGTGAAGACCACGAACTCCAAACAAACAACCACGAACCTAACAGCTAACTAAAGAAACCAAACAAAATCACATTACTAAGCCAAGCACTCTAGAAGTGTCACCCTATTAACTGCCCGGATCACTGTATGCCCTTCATATAGGTTAGTGAGTAGGCTTAGGGTGGAAAGATACCGATCGAAACACAGTGGCACTCCCACGATCAGCCGAGTGACAGAGAGACGGCACCGACAGAAGAAGGAGAAGGATCAGAAGGCTGTTCCTCCTCACTGTACTTCAAAATATCCTTGATGTGATAAACTCCCAGATCCTTACCATCCAAATCCGACAGTTCATATACTAAAGGCGAGCGTTTGGCGGTTACAATGCATTTCATAAATTTAGGCGCCAGCTTCGCAGTAAAGTTCTTGGCCTTGTTAGACAAATAGAAGGTTCTTTTGTACACAATCTGTCCCACTTTCAGTTCCACATGCCTTTTTCTGAGGTTGTAGTATTTTTCGTTACGCCGGTGAGCAACATCTAAGTGTTTTCTCACCTGGTCGTAGATACGATGTAATTCCTTCAACCTCTCACCAAAGGACACTGGACTATCAATGGAGACAGTGTTAGGATGGCAAGGAATCTCTTCCTGCCTATAAAGAACTCCATCCCCAATGAATTCCCTACCGTGAACAAGAAAATACGGACTGAAATGAGTGGCTTCGCTCACAGCAGTGTTTAGAGCACACTGGAGTTCTACGAGGATCTCGTCCCATTTCTTGTGGTGCGACTTCACGTAGCAAGAAATTCCCTGAACCACGTTGCGAATAGCTCGTTCTGCCTGGTTGGTCTGCGCGTGGTATCTGGGGTTATAATAAATGTTAGGCACATTGTACTTAAGTAGTAAGTCCTTAAATTGTTTACTCACAAATTGTGGGCCATTATCCATATAAATGGTTTTGCATACCCCGTGGACTAGGAAAACATTCTTTTCTATGAATCTCGCGACTGCAACGCCTGTAGCCATCCGTATAGGACTCAACATGACAAATTTGCTAAAGTAGTCCGAGACCACAATCAAGTGAACATTTCCCTTGCTGGAAGTAGGAAATGGACCCAGTAAGTCAACAGAGATGGCCTCAAACGGTCTAGACACCCGCTTTGGATTACCCATGAGGCCAGGGCGAGATGTGTTCACAGGTTTGTACTGCTTACATGTCTCGCATTTGCCTACATATTCCTTAACGCTCTCGTACATCTTAGGCCAATAATAGTTGAGAGCGAGGCGTTTATGGGTTTTCCATACGCCACCATGGGCACTGAGTATGTCGTCATGGTACTTGGTGAGCAGGGGCAACCTGTCCTCCAACGGTACCACCAGCTTCCAATCAAAATCAGAGGTCAGAGAGTATTTATTTTTTGATAATCTGAAAAGACGGTTATCACGTATATCAAAGTTGGGAAAATGCCTAGGGTTCTTTTTCACACTGTTCAGAGTGTGGAGATACCAAGAGTCCTTAGTAACGCTGGTGTCGATTGTGTCAATCTGAATTCGTGAAAGAGCATCAGGTACCACATGGTCCTTACCCTTTCGATGTTCTATCTCGAAGTCAAACTGACTCAACCTCATGCTCCAGCGCGCAAGGCGGCCTGTCGGATTCTTCAGTTTGTGGAACCACAGGAGTGAGGCGTGGTCAGTAACCACAGTGCATTTCTGTCCTTCCACGTACTGCCTGAACTGTTCCAAAGCAAAGATCACTGCCAGGAGTTCTCGCTCAGTGGTACTGTAGTTGACTTCGTTCTTGTTGAGTGAACGACTACAATATGCGACAGGGTGCTCCACTCCCTCATGTGTCTGCGTCAGTACAGCAGCCACAGAGAAGGATGACGCGTCGCTGAGAATCCTAAAAGGTAGTGAGTAATCAGGCATTTTCAAAATAGGAGCGGTGACCAAAGCGGCTTTCAGCAGATTGAAAGACTCTTCAGCTTCACGCGACCACTCAAAATTTATATTCTTAGAAGTTAATTTACATAAGGGTTTACTAATCTTAGAAAAATTATTCACGAAACGCCGATACCACCCAGCCATACCCAGGAATCTTTTCACCTCCTTAGCGTTGGAAGGTGTAGGATAGTTGAGAATGACATCAACTTTACCTGGGTCTGTCCGCAGGCCATGCTTGTCGACAAAATACCCGAGGTACTTCAATTCGCTACGACAGAACTGCGATTTTCGCATGTTGATCGTGAGACCCGCATCCTTAAGGCGCTGATAGACTCTATTTAAGAGGTCCACATGCTCCTCAAAGGTGCTGGCCACAACGATTATGTCGTCTTGAAAGGAGAACACTCGGTTATCGAACTCTGGGCCAAATAGACGGTCCATGAGGCGTTGCATCGAGGCGGAAGCACCTACAAGTCCGAAGCACATCACGTTGTAGTGAAAAAGGCCTCGCCTGGGGACAGTGAAGGCGGTCTTCTCGGCGGATTGGGGCGAATCAAACGGAATCTGCCAATACGCCGCACTTAAATCAATAGAAGACAAATATTTTGCATTATTGAGATGGTCTAAAATTTGGTTGATGTACGGTAACGGATACGCATCGCTTTTAGAAACAGAATTGAGCTTCCGAGAATCAAGGCACAATCTCAGGTCTCCGTTCGCTTTCTCCACCATCACCACTGGTGAGTTCCATGCGGACTGAGACGGGGTCACTACTCCCATCTCCAGCATCCGATCTAGTTCCTCTTCCAGGGCTTTCTGCTTCAGGGGAGAGAGCGGGTAATACCGTTGCTTGATTGGCTTACTATCGCCCGTATCTATAGTATGATGCGCCAGAGATGTTCGACCTAGACCCACCTTGTCCGTGTTGATGGTATCAAATTTCTCAATAATGCTGTTAATTACCCGCTTCTGATCAGCGGTTAAATTGTTGTAATCCTCTAGACCACTGTTAAGAGACAGAGATTCTACCGGATTACAGTCACTAAAGTTGGAGAGATTGATATTCTGAGAGATCAATCTATCCCCTAATTGAAATTGTTGCCAGAAGTCTACTCCAAATATCATAGCAGTAGTGATTTCTGGAACAACATAGAACTTAATAACTCTGACAGCAGAATTATATTCAATAGGCAGAGAGATACAGCCCAGACATGGCAAATGAGAGCCATCTGCTGTAGTTAAACTAAAGTTAGGGCTGATGCTTCCAAGCTCAAACCCTAATTCCAAGAAAGTGTGGTGCGCTCCCTTACCCAGTACTGAGCAAGCTGCACCCGAATCAAGTAAACCTAGAACATTTAAGTTCAGGATCTTAACAACTAAATACGGTCTTATATCATTATCCCGTTTGGTAAACAGGACCCTATCAGAGAATGCATCAGACAGAGAAGCTCGCTCCGAGCCGAATGGTGATCTTTTAATAAGGCCCTGACTTACTCGTTTTTTGGCTTGGCATTACACTTCGGACACTCAGGCGATTTGACTCCCTTCTGTCCACACCGGAAGCACACCAATTCCCTTGACTGTGTACAGCCATATGCAGTGTGGCCGACTTCACCACAGCGGAAGCATCCTCGTTCGCTTGAGGTCGTAGGACCGGCCACGGCAGAGACCTGCTGGGAAGTTTTATGAACAGTTTTATTCTTAAAATGGTGTAAGTCCGAGGTGATCCCAAACTTATCTAACGCTGGTTCCTGGAATGCCTCTGCCCTAGCACGCGCAAGTTCTAGGCGCTTCCCCAATCGCTTCAGGTCGATTATCGAGTTTACCTCGTGAAGAGCCAATTCCTTCATATAATCGGGCCTAATATTATGCATCAGAATGTCCAGTTGTTCCTCACTGGGCATTTTGCACGTTAATCTCGAGAACATGGCCTGCATCGTAGAGATGTAGATGCCTAATGTTTCAGATCGGGCCTGTGTACGCTGCCTAATTTCATTTCTGAGACGGTAATCGTAGTCGGGAAGGTCGAAAGTCTCCCTCAGCTCATCCAACATGCCCTCATACGAGGTAAAGTTATTCTTGTTGGTGCGGAACCAAGATAAAGCCGGACCGTCCAATAGGTCAGAGAAAGCTGAGAGGATTTTATCCTTGGTGACTTCCCGAGCACACCTAAGCTCTTCCAGTCTCTCAATGAATACACGTACACACGCAGAGCCATCAAATTTTATATTAAAAGAGTTTAAATTTACGGGTCTATCCCTTATTACTAAATTACCACTAATTGTGTCGGAACTAGGCGCGTCACGTCGCCTCGAACGGTCCCCTCCCACCACAGGCGAGGTGTAGCCTACGCGGTCACGATGAATAGGTTCAGTCTCTCTATCCGAACCCTCAGAGTCAGAGTCAGTATCGGATTCAGCCACAGACAGAATTTTAACCAAGCGGCCACGGATATCTAAAAGATCTGGACAGTCTATACCACACCTAGCTAACCTAGTGAGAAGGTAGTTCGCCCTCACTGCAACCTTAGTCCGACAATTACTATTTGAAACGACTTCACCTGAAGAGAGTGTCCCTTCCAGCTCGAGAACTTTAGGCTCACAGACAGCCAACTCAGAGGCGGCAACAGCAGGTACCGTGGCGATGGCCTTAATGCTGCCACGCCGGACAAGCCGCAATGCAGTGCGCAGCTCACTCCGCAGGCCAACAACCGTCGCATCCGGATCCGCTGTAACCCCCATGGCAGAGAGTTCATTAAAAAGTTCATCTTTCTTAAGGTAGTTAATACACTTCTGTAATTGGGCCATAGTGGTCCAAGATTCAGTTTTTATCAAAACAATTAACAGTAATGGAGATTCAACTCACAACAGGTTTATAAATTATAAATGTAGGTTAAATGAAGTTTCCACAGAGACAAAATCAACTAATATTAACAGATAATACAATAAATATGCTTCCTCTAGGTCACAATTTGTGCGGTAGCTACAAAGATCTAATAATTTAGAATAGAGAAACTATATTAACTAAATTTAAGAATAGCTTTGTCCAAGAAATATGACACCAGGTATACTTTCTTTAGATTAATAAATTAGGAGGTAGTTACAAAAAGTTTACTACTATTTTATATTATGTTACTTGATTTTGGGTAGATATTATAGAATCACCCAGATAAATATCTTCAGAATACTGGCTCAGCAACCCAATGAAGTGAATACCAGATGTTCAAATTATAGTTGAAGTTATAGAAATTTTCTTTATATAAATTACAAGTGATGTAGGTATTCAGCAAAATGTTAAAAAGTTAACTACAAATCTACTCAAGTCTATACAGTACAAAGCAGCTATGTATTTTTACTAACTACTTAATAATACACAGGTATAAACCCAAAACCATGAATGCTAGACACAGAAATTTCTAGACTAAAAGTTTGACACAGTACAATTACTATGTGAACAGACCACAATAAATATATATGTTTGTACAACACAGAAGCAACTAAATAGGAGGAAAAAAAGAAAAAAAGAAAAAAAGAAAAAAAACTAGTTTGCCAAAAATATGTTTCCAAACTTACCGAAAGATGTGCAGTTTTAAAATTTTGATGGTTTTAGAATTTAGGTCTCAATGGTTTTTCTTGCCACTGGGATGATGGTATGATTGGCTGAAAAACACAAAGAGGGTAAGTATTACATGCGTAACTGCAGCCGCACAACCAATTAGCGTCTTGGGTAGTGTCAGACGGAGGGTAGTGTTTCCTCCAAAGCGAACTCTCCAGACACCCACACACAGCGCACCCACAGAGAACAGAGTTAGCCCTTAGCGTTGGTCGCCAATTT
The DNA here is from genome assembly GCA_914829495.1 of Eilema sororculum. Lineage (NCBI taxonomy): Eukaryota > Metazoa > Arthropoda > Insecta > Lepidoptera > Erebidae > Eilema > Eilema sororculum. Next base: position 24,692,495 of record OU618545.1, on the reverse strand, counting down.
GTAACCGCTGAACGTGTCAGACGGACTACTCACCGGCTGACCCAGCAGAGAGATGCACGAGCTCTATGGGATCCCAGGGCGCCTTTTGTCAGAGGAGAAAAGTGTGCGTGCGTGTGGGAGGCCAGGGAGACTTCAGAGAAAACAACTATTACCTATGTTGTACATACATATATTACTAAGAGATAAAATTATACAAAAGAGGATTACAGACAATAGAGTTACATATAGAAATACAAAAATGATTATGTCTTCACCAGCTGCACCACGGTGACCTGCTTGCAGTAGGTAGCCAGAGTGTTATGGCTAGTAGGTGTAGTACACCTCGGTCAACCCACCGTTGACACAGTTATTTCTTGCAGGGTGAAGTGATATAGATATATAGTAAAGTTACATAAATTTAATAGAGAAAAAAGGAATACGTGACCCCGGTTGTCGGCCTGCTCGGCGTCTGCGCACTTCTCTTGCCGCACTCTCGACCAGCCAAGGTGCTTCACGTCGAGGTTACAGGCTTGCGCCGACAGCGGTTGGGAACTCGACCACAGAACACGCTGAGAAGGGGTTTGAGGACCAAGGTGTCCTCTAATCCCGAACTAGGAACCCTAAGAACGAAATAACACTAAGAATCGTCTAGATTGCAGAAGGCTGTCGATAAATACAAGTAAAAACACTTACCAAAAACTGGGCAACAAAGAATTTAGTTAAGTATAAAGTATTTTCCAAGACACAGCAATACAGACGTTCCAGTCACAATTCAGAGAGTAAAAAGGATCTATATTTAGCCGGGGCCGCAGTTTTATACCCCTTTCATTCGAAGGTTCTCGAACACACTTTTTTTTTAAGTTAAATTAGTGCGAACGATGATCAAAAACACCAAATCACGGTCGAAATCCTAACAACTTTAATATCACCCAGCTAAGTAGGAATCAAACAAAGTACAGCAACCTTTTGACTTGGTTGGTTCATACTCACATTCTTTCCTTGAATACAATGGTTCTGAGCACGCAGAATTTGAACCTGTTTAATTTAACTGAGGAAATTTAATTTTAACCTAAATGAGATAGCCTATAATTAAACAATTAATTTTCCCATTTAGGTGCTATGAGTATTTCTAATTTCATATAATTAAAACATAAAAGAAATCGAACGCCATCTAGTGCTTAGCTAGTACAAAAGTTCCTACACCGAGGCACCGACTAACTGATGTGAGTACCACTGAGACTGCCATAGGTGGCGCTAGTAGTAATCAAATTACAGTAGATAAAATCTAATGTTACAAGATTACTTTAACAGTAATAATTTTTTGTAACACCCTTTTGTATCAGGCAGAAAGGTAACGCGTAGAAAAAATATTGTGGCTAAGATATTGTGAACGCGTCGACCCTAAACGCGTCAGGATCGCAATGCCAAGACACTAATTTGGGACATCTTTTGTTTATTCGGCTCGCAAATAAGTCAATCTCAGGGTGTGAAAAGGAACCGCTAATTCGAAAATCTGCGCTGTCTGCAAGTTCCCATTCTATGTATGTCCGCATGCGTTCGACGAGACGCTTCGTCAGCCATGTAGTATATTAGAGCTTATATAAGAAGCGTATATAGACAGACCCCGGTCTTCGCACCACCGCCAGATTTGTCTACTTATGTTACTTAAATGAGGGATTTGAATGCCTCCCATTCTGTTGATGTATTGCTGTCGAATTGTCGATCCTTAAAATAATCTCTCAATTCCTGCAATCTTTTGCCAAAAATTTTAGAACTAAGAAGGCAGTGGTCAGTTCTAAAAACTTTATACGTTTTGTAACATCTTGTTCTGACCATCTTTATAGAAAAACTATAGTCTACCAGCCTGCGGTGTTGCATTCTAGTCACCCGGACCCGGAGTTCCCTAACTCCGCGAGCCCCGGCTGTGCACTGGCGGGGCTCAGCGGTCGCTCTGCCGGCGCGGCAGCGGCGGTCGCTTGTGCCCACCGCGAATCGAGCTCTAGTCTTCGCTGGCGCTCGGTGAGATGGCGGCGGCTGGCCTCTCCAGTTTAAAAAACCCTCGATGTAGAAGGCTCTGATGGTCTACGTCTGGGTTGCACCCTCTGCTTAACAGGAGGAGGTCTCAACTCTGCGCCTGTTCTTGTAATGGCTGTCATCGAATTTCTTGTAAATCGTTTCAAAAAAGTGAGTCATCTCACTTTAGATCTTTAATATTATCTTTGACATCTTTATTATGGCAATTCAACAAAAGAGCACGCCTAATTTGTGTTTCACAAAAATGAATGTGACATAGGTAAAAATCCGCCAGTGTCACTAAGATTCTTTAGGATTTAATTCTTATAATCATCATCTATGAGAGCTGAAGTTAATAGAGTTGATACAGTATTAGCTACGCCAGTTATAGCGTTTGCAAATCTTTTTTTTTTTTTTTGATGTGACAACTTCTTATAATTCGATGGAGCCGGCTGCACGCACGAAAAAACATGGCGTCATGCGGCGTTACATCGCTTTGAGGCGTTCCATTTAAAGCTTGAAATGCAAGCGAGAGCGCGGAACGAGCGACAAATCAAACAAATAAAATTTAAATTTTCTTTTGAAAAATGAAACCATTCCATTAGTATTTTCTTATGACGTTGTCACGTAACTATCGTCAGTAAACCGACTTTAGAGATAACCAATTTTTTGTTTGGAAAAACGAAGGACTTAATGATGTCCCCTATCACCTCGTCTTTCAAGCCATGAACCAAAATGTCAGACCACCGAGAGGCAACATCCTTATGTATACAAGGGCCAAATTTATTTTCCTTTGGGAGCTCTTCTCCCAATGAACATAATAATATATCTAGCTCTAATTCGATACTTAGCTCCGTAGAAGTCAGCGGCGCGAGCGTATCCGCAGAAAATTCCTGGCCAGTGGGTGTCAGCGCCGGCGCGCGCGGTCGTGGACATAGCTGCGGGCGCGGGCTGCGGAGCGGTTGGCCCCACACTGCTGGGCCGCAAGACCACAAACTGTAACGCGGCCCTTTTAGTTGGACTGTCCTCCGCATCAGTAGTGCCGATCACGTCAATTCCGGGTGATGGACATGACTCAAAAACACTCCAAAGTTAATTATAGTACTAGCCTCACGGACTTTAAGTACTCCAGACATGGATGTTATTATATTGATTATAGAATCAAAACACTCCAAAAATTAGCCACGGTACCAGCCTCACAGACTGGACTCCAGACATGGATGTTATTATATTGATCACCGATTCAAAACACTCCAAAGCTAGTCACGGTACCAGCCTCACGGACTGGACTCCAAACATGGATGTTATTATATTGATCACCGATTCAAAACACTCCAAAGTTAGTCACGGTACCAGCCTCACGGACTGGACTCCAGACGTGGGTGTTATTATATTGATCACCGATTCAAAACACTCCCAAGTTAGTCACTGTACCAGCCTCACAGACTGGACTTCAGACATGGATGTTATTATATTGATCACCGATTCAAAACACTCCAAAGTTAGTCACGGTACCAGCCTCACGGACTGGACTTCAGACATGGATGTTATTATATTAATCACCGATTCAAAACACTCCAAAATTAGTCACGGTACCAGCCTCACGGACTGGACTCCATACATGGATGTTAATATATTGATCACCGATTCAAAACACTCCAAAGTTAGTCACGGTACAGCCTCACAGACTGGACTCCAGACATGGATGTTATTATATTGATCACCGATTCAAAACACTCCAAAGTTAGTCACGGTACCAGCCTCACGGACTGGACTCCAGACATGGATGTTATTATATTGATCACCGATTCAAAACACTCCAAAATTAGTCACGGTACCAGCCTCACGGACTGGATTACAGACATGGATGTTATTATATTGATCACCGATTCAAAACACTCTTAAGTTAGTCACGGTACAGCCTCACGGACTGGACTCCAGACATGGATGTTATTATATTGATCACCGATTCAAAACACTCCAAAATTAGTCACGGTACCAGCCTCACGGACTGGATTACAGACATGGATGTTATTATATTGATCACCGATTCAAAACACTCTTAAGTTAGTCACGGTACAGCCTCACGGACTGGACTCCAGACATGGATGTTATTATATTGATCACCGATTCAAAGCACTTTAAAGTTAGTCATGGTACCAGCCTCACGGACTGGACTCCATACATGGATGTTAATATATTGATCACCGATTCACCTTTTTTATATTTATTTATCGTTTATACAATTTGTATACAACAAATATACATAAGCATTACAGAAACCTATGCGGTTTATTATCTATGCTTAAGGAGTACGCTAGTACTATTATCTGTTCTGTGCTTAAGGTGTTAAATAACAATAAACAAGTGAGTTTAAATAGCGTGATTTGAGTCTGTTTGTTGACACTACGAGGCTTAATGTTAGGTATCTACATTGCGCAATTCCGAGGGCGGGCAGTGCATTATTAAGTCGAGGAACCAGGTAGCCACTGCCCGCGTGTATACAGGACGGCATAGATTGTGCCGAAAATTTTGATTAGAAAAGATTTTTCTTAACTACCAAACGCTTAACTTGGGTATGCACCCTTGCAATATTAAAACAGACTATTGTCATTATCATTGATCTGCTGTTTGATGTTTTTTGATACAATTTTGCGAAGAATTCTTCGCTGAAGAATAAAAATACTTTGCAGATATGTGTTATAGGTATGTACGACCGTAGCTGCTTAATCCGTATTGGAAATAAGATTCAGCTAGGGAGTTATACAACATCATTTTGACTTTATATGGAATGCGATTTTTTAGTAATGATATGTTAGCGAGGAACTAGCTGAGTTTATCGGAAACATACTCGATATGGACTCCAGTTCATTATGCTATCGCACCTGCAAAGGATGTTCGTCCACATATCATCATCACCACACATCGTCATCGTACTCACCATAATTCCAATCGGTTGATTTTGAATATTACTGGAAGTCGAATTGTACCTGCGGTGACAGCGCCTGCGACGAATCTTTGACTTTTGGCGTTTAGCTTCTTGAATTTTCGTTTTAAGTATTCCTCTTCATCACCATTGTAATGTTTACGCTTTCCCATCTTGTTCCGACACAAATCACATAAACTATCACTATAAATCTAATATATTTTAACACACAAGAAAAAACAAGTGCACGATGGCCGCCACACAAAACGTGTATGAGATACCCTCAAGTTAGCTAACATTTTTTTCTTTTTAAATGTTGCTATAAAATTGTGTACGATGGCAGCACTCACGCGTGCTACTACAAGTAAATTAAAATGTAATCTCGAAGGGCGAATCACTGAAGTTTAATGACAAATATATCGCGATAGAATCCGTAAAAAGTGGTTTTATTTCAATGAGTGACATTCGCGTAAACTTTAGAAGATACCAAAGTTCGTTTAGCTTGTATGCTTAAATATTCTACGATAATGGTTGGCTAGCTAGCTAGCATGCATATGAAAAAGCCCTTAAGTTTTCCATGATTATGGTAAAATTTTGAAACCATGGTCGAACACAAACTTAATTTTTATAACCAGCTTTTGAAGCCTACAGTCAAATACACAAATACCCGAATCATGGCGAATTATTGGTGTTCCTATTTACACAGAATGAACTCACTGTGTTGTTAAGTCTTGCTGGATTTTGTACTGGGTTTGATTAAGTGGATGACTGAGTCCCAAGCTGGTGGTACGTTCCATCCATCCTCTCTATTAAAATTTGGGTGTTTTTTAATTTCAATAGCCTCGCGGATCCTTCTAGGAATATATCGATGTTCTTTGGCGAGTATCTGTGGTTTATCAAACCTTAGGTAATGGTTGGTGCCTTTTTGCGCGTGTTCACATACAGCTGACCTTGTTGAGCGTTGGTGTTTTATGTCAGCTATGTGTTCTTTGACCCGAGTGCCAATGCTTCGCTTGGTTTGACCAATATATGAGAGCCCACAGTCACAGTCTATTTTGTAGACCCCTGCATCTTGTAGAGGTAGTTGGCACTTGACAGATGGTAAAAATTTACTTATCTTCATTGGCGGCTTGTATGATTCGGGTATTTTGAGATAACTTATACTTCAAACTTTGTGACAACTACCATCATGAGTCACACCGCGAACATGGCTGCTGCAAAGCAGCCGAAACGTCGGTTTAAAAAGTAATAATAACAAATATATCGCGATAGAATCCGTAATAAGTGGTTTTATTTCAATAAACGAACTTTATTTGGAAATTGTGTGTTGTCCAAAAAGTAGCAATAAGTAGGTAATTGATACGTACGCTGTAGATACGTCACCGCGGCAGCACAGATGGCAGAACACTGCTTCTGTGAGACTGTCTTAGTTCTTAGCAGCGTCGTGTATGAACAAGGTATCGTAACAGATGGTGAGCGTCTGTACCCTGAAAAACTCGGAGACCCTGACGCTCCGCTGCTTCACGTACTCCTGCACCCGCAGCATGAGGTCGACCAGCTGGCGGCTGGGGGGGCGCGGGGCCAGCGCGGGGTGGAACACCTCGGTGGCGCCCAGCGGCGCCGCCGACAGCCCCGCGTCGATCTCGGGCCGCACCAGCTTGGGGAACGTCGTGTCAATCACGGCGCTCGGGTTCTCGTATTCCTACATAGTTCAATTAGCTGATAGTAATCATATATTTATATAAACTGAATCATTACTAAAATGATAAATTACGGATGGCAAAATTTTGTAGCAACGAAAGCTGGTCACTTATTTTAAAGATCCATCGTGCAGTCCATTAGATATGGGAACTCATGTATCATACTTCGAACTAGGCTTAGGTACTGTCACGCGCTCCGTCGCTGTATATCATATTCTCAAAAGACCACATTCGTAAAAGGATCATATTCGCAAAACATGATATTCGCAAAATATGATATTCTCTTAATATCATATTCTGACAACATCATAGTAGCAAAATATGACATTCGTGAAACATGATAAACGCAAAAGACTATTCTGAGTACAGTCAGGTAAACAACAAACACACCACACTTCTGTTGTTTTAGAGAAATTAAACATTTGGGTCTGCCGGGGTGCGAGGGATATGTCGATGACAACCTCACCTCCGGCCTAGCATCACGACCCACAGTCGGCGTGCGGTTTTAGTCGGTTCGAGTCTGACATAACCTCCCCTTCCGGCTCCGGTAGGGGGGTATCCGAGGGGATTTCCGCACGAAAAAAAAAAGAGAAACTAAACATTTATTATTATGAAATAGAATATTAATTCATATTAAAAATAAACAAACTAGATAAAGTCGTCTGAGAATATTTAATGTCATTAACAGAAAAACTAAAAAACAACATACACTGCTCCCAATTCTGTTGTTACATCTCTAAACTTAAATTTCTCTAAAAAAATCTAATTGCATCTCTTTCTTTCATGATCAGATAAAAAAGGACAGATGATTTTACTCAAGTTAAGACCTGTCAAATTAAGACAGCGCCTTGTTGGTGCGTAGTAAGTTAAGTCGCATGTTCGTAGATGTCGACTAAAATTGAAGCGTACCGTCATGGCGCCGACTTAATTTGACAGGTGTTCACTAAAATAAATCATCTGTCCTTTTCTATCTGATAATGAAAGAAACAGATGCAATTAGAAAATTTTAGAGAATTTTAAGTTTAGAGATGTAACAACAGAATTAGCAGCATTGACGGACTCATAAACTGCATCAAAGTAATAGACGACTTTGAAATAAATATTTTAACCAAGTATGCATACTTTCTATACAGATTTAAATTGAAACCTCTAGATTGGTTCGTGAACTTTAAAACAGCGTAGGGTCATATCTTTAAGTTTAAGTTTATGTACTGGAAAGGACCTTAAGACTTTTTTTGAAGAAAAAACAGAAATTTAAGAAAAATTGGTTTAATTAAAAAATTGGTTTTAACAATAGACACAAACCCTTGCATAGGGTTTATTTGTGTTTTAATAAGGTGTATTACCCCCACGTGCCCTTATTACGGATTCTAATCGGTTCCGCATAGATTTTATAAGGGTTTTTAAAAGATCTTGCGGAATATTGTCCCATTCTTCTGAAAGTGCTGTTCTTAGTGCTGCCACTGTCGTGGGCGAAGGGTTTCTCGCATATACAGCTCTTTTTAAATTGTCCCAAACATGCTCGATGGGATTAAGATCCGGGCTGCGTGCTGGCCAATTCATTGTACGTATCCCAACCTCTTCGCAATAATGTTGAACTTGTGCAGCTGCATGCGGCCGGGCATTATCCTGCATTAAAGTAAAATTTTCGCCTATGAATCCCATGTAAGGCACCACGTGATCTTCTAATATCTCTGTTATGTAGCGATGTGCTGTCAAACCCCCTCTATTACCGTTTTGACCTAGGCCAGAAGTAATAAGTCTAAACTGAGAGGTATAACCACCCACCGCAACAGCCTGCGATCGGTTTTCGATGTAAGATTTAATCCAACGAAAAAGATCACCGTGTACACCAATATGCCAAAGTTTCAAAAGCAAACGTTCGTGACAAATTTTGTCGAATGCTTTGGCAAAATCAGTGTAAACGGCATCCACTTGGTAATTATGGTCCAAGGCCTCGAGAATAATCTCTGTATATGATAGCAGATTTGTTTCAACACTGCGCTCCTTCATAAAACCATGTTGATCTATGGTAATATGACGTCGCAGAGCGGCAGACAACTGATCAGTAACGATCTTCTCTAATATTTTTCCAAACTGGCATAGTTTTGAGATGGGTCGGTATTTCTCAATATCACAGCTGATGCCTCCTTTAGGTATTGGGGTAACCAACGCGCGTTTCCAAATAGAGGGCACACAACCTTCGCGAAGAGACTTCTCAAACAGTAAGGTGATCGGAACAGACAACTCGTGCGAGCACCTATTTATGATGACAGGTTGGATATTATCAAGGCCGGCCCCTTTATTCACGTCGATTGATTTAAGATACCTATGCACAAGTTCCCTACTAAAAAATAATGTATCTATGTCAATAATTGTATTATTGACTGGTGGAAGATTACTGGGATCAATGGAGCCGGTACCGGGTTTCTCAAATACTGAGTGAAAGTGCTCGTTAAACATATCACATATCTGGGTACCATTTGAAGCCGAAATACCTTTGTAATGCATAACTTGCGGCAAGCCACTCGTAGCGCAGATTGACTTTATATAAGACCAGAAGAAATTTGGATTTGTCGTGATTTTATTTTCTGTTTCATTTATATAATTTCTATAACATATAGGTTCCAATTTAGCAACTCTTTTTCTCAAACACCTAAAGCTGTCGTAATCAAGGGGGTTACCATGTGTCTTCCACCGTAAATGATATTTTCTTTTCTCATTTAGTAGCCTTCTGAGTAGTTTAGTATACCAAGGAGGCCTATTAGACGTGCACAGAGGGCGCTTTGGAACATGCGTGTCTATCAGGTGATTCAGAATTTCATAGAGATTCTGAATACATTCCTCCAATGTGCGCCCAGAAAACAATAAGACCCAATCAATTTGAGACAACTCACGATTTATTTCAGCAAAATTTGAGTCAAAAAAGCAATGTCTGAAAATAGGAGCCGGTTTAAGCGAGGGTGACTGAACAAGTTCTAAATCAATTTGTACGGCTTTATGATGTACCACTTCCTTCACAATAGGACAGTCACTGGTGAGCGCGGTGCAATTTTTATTGCATAATATAAGGTCTAGTAGCCGCTGATTTAAATTAAAACTATTATTATATTGCTGTAGGTCTGAAAAGCATAGAAACTCCTTTAGTGACTTCACAGTGGACTCGGTACTATCACCGAGACGCATGTCGCAACCATCTGTATAAAACCACTGAGCACGAGTTACGTTGAAGTCACCCGTTACAAGAAAAATATCGTTAGAATGTTCGGTTACTAATTGACTACATATTTCGAAGAAGTTTAAAAGTGTTTCTTTGTACAGTGGGCCATGCGGAATATAAACACAACAAATATGCAGTGATTGATATCTGCTATTATTTCGAGATAACGGTATAGTTACCCACACGCAGTCGGAGGAGGCACGCGGGGGGCATGGCCAGTCCCGGCGCACGGGCAGATAGTCGCGATGCACCGCCACGATAACACCACCGCCTAACTCCATTCCGCTCGCCTCACTCGATCGATCGCACCGGTACACCAAATATCTACTATCAAATAACTCCCCATCATAAAAGTTTGACGTAAGCCAGGATTCAGTGATACAAAAGAAATCGTAATTAGACTGTGCAACCTGTGAATAAAATGTTTGTGTCTTTGTGCGAAGTCCTTGTACGTTCTGATAATAACCGTTAAGGGTTAAACTAAACATGTTTGCTAAAAAGAAGTATATGCACGTACGTGTATGTGTTATAATGATTTAAAGTACTAGTGAATATTTTTAATATAGGCGGTATACTTAATGTTAAACGCAGTATGAGTTTTGAGTTGAGTTTTAATTTGAGTTTGAGTTTTATTTTGTATGCGGTACATGTAATTTGCGGGGTAAAGTTATCATTCGAGCTTGGGGTAGACAGAGACAAAGGTAAAATAGCTTCATAATAGATGGTTGCAGGTTGGTTTAGTGACTTAGCGAATATTTGACACAATTTGTATAACGGTGCAAGATATGCTGTAAATAACAGGTATAGGTATGAAAACAACTTGAGCAAATAAATACAATACAGTCACTTTAACTTATCTAAGTCGAGACTCGCGTCGATTAATATGACTTTAGAAGTGTCCGTCTTTCTTGCAAGAATCTTGCAATCTCGAACCCATAAATGAGCAAGTTTACCGTCTTTCTTCAACTGGCGAGCGCGTCTGAGCAATAGTTTGGCGGTCGGTATGAGATGATCTCCCACATACAGGTTTACAGCTGGTCCGTCGAGGCCCAAAGAGGATGTAGTGATCCCCCTACGTGCCCGCACTGCCGATAGGAATTGGTCCTTGAAGATGCGTCGAGTGAACTTAACGATGACAGCCGGAATATTTGACGATATTGTACTATTTTCATCATTGCTTGTTGAAAATCGACGCACCCGCTGTATGTGGTCAATCGAATTTTCATCTAATTTAAGTCCTACGACAGTAAAAAAAGTTCAGTATCACATTTAATAAATTTTCTCCCTTTCTCATCGGCAAACCTGAGATTTCCACATTATTCATTCTAGCATACTGCTCGCGAGCGTCATGCTGTTGCTGAAGAGTAGATATTGTGTCCATCGCAGTCACCAATTTGGCCTGTAAAGTAGGTATTACATCACACTTTTCCTCGAGCGTAATTATTCTATCCTCTAGTTCAGTAAAACGGTTTTCGAATTCCGTGAACTTATTATGCATACTCTGAATTCCGTTAGTGCACACTTGAATATCGGTCTTGAGGGTATTTATATCCAATTTCATTGCACCAAAATCAGATCGAAGGTCTCTAATTTCCTTTAGTACAGTCGCAATACTATCTTGTGTCCCACTTAAGGATCCAGGTGAAGGTGTAGTGGCCGGATTCGGCATGTTGCGGCAGGTCAAACACTTCCATGCAGCTTTTTTATCGGAGCTCATGCGTCGGTAGCCAGCTTCCGTAGGCATAGTGCAGAGACCCTCGACACATCGAGCACAAAACTGCATCAATCACTTGTTCGTTGCACTTGATACAATTCATTTTAATATATTTAATTATTTGAGGTAGTATGATTATAAAATGGAAAGCTTGTTAACACAACGACAGCTGACAGAAGAAATGTCTTGTGTGATTTTGCCGAAGTCTAGCCCACTGCGATCTTCGTTTTTGACGTTGCCGGGAATTGAGCGGAGCTCGCCATGACCTCCGTGCTCGTAATCCAGCCTGGTGCAAGCAATTGCGAACGGTCTGCGTGCTAACTTCAAGCCCAGAGGCGGCCCTGACTTCTGCTTTTATTTTAGTGGCGTTGATTGTGGGATCACGGGCTGCCAGCAATCTAATATAGCGCTTTTGGGCAGCTGTCAAAACAGTTGGGCGACCGCTGCGGGGTCGGTCAGTTAAATTCTCCATTCCGTGGTACCTCTGCAACGTAGCCACGACACAGGATTGGGATATAGCAAGTCTGCGTGCTATTACTCTCGTGGTGTATCCTTCTTCCCTCAAAGTTACTATTTTAGCTCGTAAAACCTCTGATAATCCTCTTGGCAGTTTTTCAATCACAACTTCCCGCGAAAAATATCTTGAATCGGTTATAATTCACTAAATCAGATTTCTGAATGAGCGTAAGCTAGGACTGAAAGCCTTTTTGTAAGAAAAAACAATTGAACGGTGTCATTGTTTTGACTTCTAATTCTTTATTTTTAAATAAAGAATCTAAAAAGAAGAAAAAATCATAATATAATCTACGTAACAAAAAAGATTTCAGTTTTTCAAAGTGATCGCAAACTTTTTTTGATGTGTGTATATAGAAATAAAATTAATTACTTACCGTTTTATTTTTTCCCTGATGTTACTTTTAGATTAAAAATGTGGTAATTTGAGAATATGATATTATAGCGAATATGGTATCTTACGAATATAATATTTTGCTAATAAGATGTTGTCAGAATATGATATTATGAGAATATCATATTTTGCGAATATCATGTTTTGCGAATATGATGTTTTACGAATGTGGTCTTTTGAGAATATGATATACAGCGACGGAGCGCTGTCACGCATCACCTAACGGTATATAGGTTATACATTTAATTAGTAGGTACCTATAGCTCCCGAGTTTAACTAAATATGGACTGAAATTATCACGCCGGGTACAAACTGACAACATGTTAAAATGTATAAAGTATCAGATAGCACGAGTGTCAAAATGTACAATCTATTAATGACAAAATATCCTGATGTCAGAATGTACAAATGCTAAAATGTTCAATCGACAGTATGTATTTATGACCAAATGAGCAATGGTCAAAATGTACAGTTGCTGAAATGTTCAATTGACAGCATGTACTTTTCTTGTCTTAACACTAAATTCAAATAAAATCCCCAAAACTTACAATTTTATTAATGTATTTATTCTTGTCTTATCACTAAATTCAAATTAAAATCCACTTATATAATTACAGTGACATAGCAAAATCTAAGTATTCTTCTACATTGAAGTGCATGTCGTACTTCAAATAGATATGCATTAAAGACATTTTATACAATTATCTATTTGATGTAAACATTTTATCATTTATTAATTATTACATTTGTGCATTTTGACACTCATGCACTATTACATTTGTAATTTCTAGCATCACTGCATTCCTACATTTGATAGTTACAACACTTTAACGATTTCAAACTATTTTACGGTTGTACATTTTGACACTCGTGCTATCTGATACTTTTTACATTTTAACATGTTGTCAGTTTGCACCCGGCGTGGAAATTATTTGGTGCAATATCAGGCCAAAAAGTGCCTTTGTAGATCCATCACTGTGTACCATGGCATCTTACCGGCCCCAAGCCTCGTATGCCTTCTTTCTTCACGGCTTCCACGGCTTTGAGGAACTCCACGTAGTCCAGCGTGTACGAGTCCTTGATGAACTTGCGCACCAGCAGGTTGAAGTCCTCGGGAGACACGATCACGCCGATGTAGGTGAGGATGCGCGCGAAATGCGCGAACGTGATGCGGCCGTCGTTCTTCGCCACCTTGAATAAACGGACAGAATGGTTCACTGCGCAGTCGTGGTAAGGTATAACGTGTGTGTGGTAAGATTGATACGAAGAGGAATTTAGATTTTCGAGAGAGAAACAGCGTCTTCAGCGGTCTCTGTTGGAGACGAAATTGTGCTGAAACTTGACAAAATTACTAAAGTTATCCTACTTACGAGCTCATAGTCCTGGAAGTAAGGCTTGAGGGGCAGGTTCCGCGCCGCGATGGTGGCCAGCAGACAGCACAGGCGCCGGGTCTGCCACTGGTCCAGGGTGTGGCACGCCGGCTCAGGGGGTGGGGGGCACGCCTCGAGGATGCAGTCCGCTGAGGTCTTGTCGCGGCCGCCTGGGTCTAGGAATTAATAATCTGTCTCAGTTAAAGCTAAAATTTCGAGATTTTAAGTGTCATAAAAAGGTTTGTCGCCTGCCTCCTTGGGTGGTAATGTTGGACTTGAACTGTATGAAACTGCAACGTGCAGTTTCAGTCATTTCCCTTGCACCTCGGCTGACCCTGGATCATCTACGGTTTTGCAATGATCCCATCCTACCTACCAATTATTAAACCCTTAACTTTTTGTTTAAAACTTTCAAAGACCATTACCTATAATCTAAGTAGGTAAAATACAAAGCAAAAACGATTGATGTTTTTTGATGTTTTCGACAAACAATACAACAGAAACACCTTTGGTGAAAGTAATATATTTTATTGCCACCGATTTTGCGCATGATAAGTTAAAACAAACTTTTTAGACAAACAGGCAAAACAGATGGGGACAGAGAGCTCTCGCGGCACACACGGTCGCATCCCTCCCCGGAGCCTTATGTTGTTGACGCTGAAATATGATCGGAGTAGGACTGAAATGTGAAAAAGTTCAAACATTGGAGGATTGACGGAGTAGCCCCCTATTTCAATGAAAACGATAAGCTTATGTAGTAATTAGGTACTATGAAGAATATACGTAATTCATCCTTATTTTTACGGATCACCATTAAAAAAGATATATTCTCGACAGGGCAATTCTTGAAAATTATTGATATGAGGTCTAGAGTTCTATTTACAGACAAATATAAAAATAATGATAGTTCAGTGGACTACAGCTAGGTCTTTGGTACGCGGAGCAAAGCCAGAGCACCTGAATAATTAAATATTAGGTACATTTGCCGCGCACCGTCTCCTCTGCTCGAAATAACACATCGATTTACGGACTGCAGGCTCTACCTACTTTATATCGGCAACTTTGAAGAACGGTAACCTTTTGTTAACTTTCCTTATTAATGAAGGAACATTATTTAAATTGTAGGTACCTATAGATAGGGGAAATGTGATTTAATGTCTTTATGATTTAGGTCACAGAGTAACAATTACGAGTATCAAAGTTCACAGCTACGTTAACATTTACAGCCAAATAAAAGCAAGTACCTACAAACGGAGTCTGTGAGGAAAAATGGAAGTCTTGCACTTAATTATGACGGCACCATCATCACTATATCTATAATTTAGAAATGAATCGCTAAATGTGTTAGTAAGCGCATACCTAACTCAACAACGCTAGACCAATTTGGCCAAATCTTTTTTTTTAATGTTCGTTGAAGTTCAAGAATGGTTTTTAAGGCGAAAAACATTCGAATACTTGCCTGGAACCAACATCCACGTGGGCGGAGCCGCGGGCAAAAGCTGATAGTATATAAAACAAAGTCGCTTTCGCTGTCTATTCGTCCCTATGTACTTACCTAAGCTTAAATCTTCAAAGTCCGCAACGGATTTTGGTGCGGTTTTCTTTAATAGACAAAGTGATTCAAGTGGAAGGTTTATAATATGGATAATACACGATAGTGGAGGCTGCAGCGAGAACGGAATCTGACGCAACACGGGCGGAAAAAAATTGGCGATACGAAGTTCGCCGGGTCAGCTAGCTAGCTTCTTCAACCCGTAATTACCCAATGCTGAGTGTAGGTCTTTGCCCCTTGGGCAATTTTTTAAATTTTTCTCTGCGTAAGAACCATCCTTGTACCTACTACAAAGAATATTCTAAAAAAGAAGAGCGAAATCGGTTCAGCTGTTCACGAGATGTGAGCTCAGAAACACAATCAGCGATTCACTTTTATACCAGGTATAGATTACCTAATCATTTTTTCTATAATTTTACTAGTGTAAGGGACTCCCCCCAGCCAGATGCTCTGACGACCCGAAAAAGGAGGCTGGGATAGACTAAATGCGGAAGGTGGAGGGGATGGAGAGAAACGCGCAAATTGGGAGAGGCCTATGATTTGATCGATTGAATAAATGGTTTTTTTCGGGGCCCCATTAAAATCTCGACGGCCCAAGCCAACCACCTCACCTGCGACCTGGTACACCGCTGATTTATGGACGAGCTCCTGACGCATCCTTTCTTCTTGAGCTTGGGGGCTAGACGAAAGAAAGTCCATATGCCATTCGCTATTCTGCGGATGCTTGTAGTAGTTCTCATGTTCTCACTACGATGGAACTCGTTAAGTGGGGTAGGTAGAGGAGATCTGAGAGAGGTGTTGTAATGTGCAGGTACCGCGCAGTAGACGCTATCGATTGCCTGACCTGGTTTGTGAACCGAACTATTATTACCATTAACTAATATAGCACGACTTATTCTTGACGCATTCCTAATTGTGTGTTACTATTGTTTTCTCTTTAAATAAACCTACACAGCTCGTGTACAATACGTTTATTCATTAGAGTAGACAGTAAACGTCTTGTACTAAGTTCTTGAAATATTCTGTAAGTAACTAATTATAAGTTCAAGTTGATTGAAAAACAGGTAAAGGAATAGACCTGTGCGGCTCTGGCACTTACCAATGAATAACTTGCAACACTAGATAGTCTCAATTCATTGCGTAATAGGTTCACAAGCAGGTACTAGAGTGCCTATGAGTGTAGTGTGTATTATATAACATACAATAAGAATAAAACGCCCGATTTTGATATTAGGCACCTTATTATAAAAATTAACTGGCGGGCTTGCACGAAAGGTTTAAAAACAGCTTCTTGGCGGGCTACACCGGAGAAAAATAGGCGTAAGAATCTTATGTATGTTAAATAAAACTAAAAACTAAAGTAAGACGGAATTTTACTGCCAAAATATAAGAATAAAAGTTCATAGTATAGACATTGCGTGTGGCCTAAGCAGTTCGGACGGGGGCGGGGTAACCGAAATAACTGCACATCTCACCCTCTGAAATATAACAATAGATAGGTACTTAGTCAAAACCTTTGCCCCGAGGTCCGCCGTCAAGTAGGAGCCTAGGACCACTACATATTTTCCCAAGGGTGTCGAACAAGGGGGATTAAATTAAATTGAATTTTCACTGCAAATGTGTGCTTTCAAGTGTCAATTTTCTTTCGGTGAAAGAGGGAATTGAGAAAAGTCGATTCCGGACACCTTGATCTCAATAATGTTAACGGGAATTAACGGGGCTGCTCAGTCAGCCTGTGACCACGGCCGGAGTAACCTGGTCGAAACGTCAGGCTAATCAAAGGTGTATGTACCTTTGACCTATACTTACCATGATTTCCGTTAACATTATTGTATATCACAATATTAAATTACCTTGATCTCAGTTCCTAACATTGTTGAAATGAAATCCAGTTTAAGGAATGGGCTGTTTGCTAAACGACACACGGTCCGTACCTACCTACATGTTATGAAAATACGGAATGATGCAAAGCTTTACCTCTCATTACAAGATACCGGAACATATTATAAGATCTTTTGTGGTGAAGTGATTAATATCTATTATATCCTCCCTGCAGATCTGAATTGATGAAAAATAAGAAGATTCGCCAAGAAGTTAAATATTGAACGATATCGAACTCGAGCCAGTATACGTGATGTGAGTATGTGAAAACATTAAGAATTGTTTTGAAAAAGATTTCGCCAACCCAATATAAAAATGTGCACATACCTATGTAGGTAGGTACCTACAGCTCCTGATTTACAGGACAGGTAAGTTATACGGTTCCTAAATCAGGCAATTTAGTCTCTACCCTGGAAGCGGGCCCGTAATACGTAATATACGAGGCCCCACTACGTGCGACACATAGTTGACCTTATGTCGAGGCAAGGGGGCTAACATACCTACCTTACCCTTATAGAGACAACCCTGATATTTTGTTATGTAGTATGTAGTTCGTTTATTTCTGGAGAGAATAGTTTGCATAACATATGGGAGTAGACTTTAGGCACTTGTGGTTTTAATGGCACAGGAGTATCATGGTCTTTTGTCTTCTTTTCCCCATAAGATGTTGTCCCCACTACATTAACAAGGGGAATAAAATGGCACAATTGAAACAATCATGGTAATTCACTACTTGGGGATGTAATGTAGGTATTAGTTGTTACAATTAGACGTCGCAATGTATGAAAATAAAAAGGTCTGTAATGTACCTAATAGGTTACATGCGCGTCCGTCGTACTATTTTTAACAACAGTCAGGTGGTAAACAAGTCCTTTGTCATGCTGAACGAATAGCGATCACCGTAGCCTATAAACGCCTGCACTGACATGATACCGATCTAATGTAAAATCTATTTATTCCCCTTTTGTACTATCCCATACTCTCTTATAAAAACAATGTCACAATGTCCGAGGTCGCCCAATGAATTACCTTCAATGAAAGTTGTATTTCTCTGATTTAAGTGGCCAAGGTGTAGGTTAGCACATTGTAAAGTTGAGCAATGCTAGCTACGTCAGTCTTAGTATGGGTATTGACCATTCTTAACACATTAAAGAAAAGTGCGTTGGAGAGCATGTTAAACCTGAGTTGGTACAGGCTCTGAGGAAGCCGATGTATTCTATTCAAGCTAGCCTTACCTTCACCATGAATGATCTGGCAGAGCTGGTGGTACAGCACGCGGCCGTCCTGGGCCCTGAAGTAGTCCGCCAGCTGCATGATCTCATCGTCGGACAGCCCCACCACGGAGCGCAGCGGGCCCGCGAGGATCGACACGAACTTCGACTCTGGCCGAGAGAAACGTTCGCTTTAATAGCTTACCATTCTGCGTTTGTATAAGCAAAATGACTACTTGCAAAAGAATATTCTTGCATGTACCTGATATGAGCGAGTTGCCTTCGGGGTCGAGCGGCCGGTACCAGTCCCACAGGCTGAGCCCCACGCGAAAGGCCGCAGCGCGGATCTTGTTGCACGTCTTCCACACATTTGCGAGGCGGATTATCTGTGGGTAGATTTTATTGCATAAGTACTTAGTTAATGTGAAACATGGCGAGCTTCTTCAGTTTAAGATGGTGGTAGTTATCAGGGCTCTCAGTACACATATGGCTGGAATGTGTCTTAATATAGTGATTACGAAATTATACTCACTCGTACGATTGGATTAATACATCTGTTTCTTAATAAGTTAGGCACTAGTCTACTTACCTTATTACCTTAGCTCTGCAGTGTTCGTATTTTTATGGACTAACTAGCTTTTGCCCGCGGCTCCACCCGCGTGGATGTCGGTTATCGCGACCAAAAATAGCCTATGTCCTTTCTCATAGTCTAATCTACCCCTATACCAAATTTCATCAAAATCGGTTCAGTGGTTTAGGCGTGAAAGCGTAACATACAGATAGACAGACAGACAGAGTTACTTTTGCATTTATAATATTAGTATGGATATGCTCTACCAGGTGTACCTGGATGTGCAACGTGGAATTTATAGTTTGTATAGTGGATGAATGCCTCGTAATGTTACTTATAAGTATACTGCGACTTACCTACTCGATATCTACCAACAGTATGTAGTTAATACGATTTTGTCGAGTAGTAATGAGGCTTATAGGGTTAGCAGTGCTCCTTCTAGCTTCTTTTTAAGCGCCTAAATATCTTTATTTCTTGGCGGAAACAAAACGACTGCCCTTTTGTTTCTTCCAATAAGTTGTATGAATTTGGACTCCTTTTTATATACCAATAAAGGAGAAAAATTGGGTACGACCTGATGGTAAGCTGTCAGGTACTAGGATAGGATACACTAGGTCACTACAGGCGCCACTCACATAGTCACGCCTCCGCCTGTGATGACACTATCACCCTACGCCAGTCAAAGTCTCCCAAAACTTACACATCTGAATATATTGAGCGAAGTTCGCTTACCGTTTCATGCATTTTGATGACTTAATTACAGACTCCCGCGCTGTAAGTTACTTCAATAAGAAGAAAGAAATTTTGTAATCATTTCACGCGGTGAATAATTTAGAAAAACAAATCATGAGCTATTTAGCTAATAATTTTGATGATTTTGCTATTACAATAATGTCACTGTGATGGATAGCGAGCACACCATCTTGTTCCTTACTTCAGTGATTTAAAAAAACTTTATATTATATACTTTTTAGTACAGATTCGTGTAACTGGTTGAACTATATTTAGTTATTAAATACTCTTTGGTTAAATACCCATCAGTAGAATGCTTGTATGATAGGATTATAAAAACGAAATAAAATGATATAGGTCTTAATGACGGTGTTATGAGCAATATATTGATAAATCCATTTATGGATCAAAGGACAAACATACTGGACACACATGGCTTATTTGGAAAATCGTCCCTGTAGTCTAACTTAAAAGTTTTCTATATCGCTACCAAGAAATGTGGCACGCATCTTTGTATTCGAACGCTTATTAGCCATTAGAGACAATGAACGAAGCTAATTAAATGCGTGCTCAACGAGAGTTCCCGACTGACAAGCTAGTTGTAATTTCCTAATCGTACAATCTTTTATTATGTGTGCAATATGTCTTCTAACTCTTCAGACGTATCGTAAAAAAATCCATTACCTATTTGATACTTAGTCATCCCGTTACTTCCAAAGCCTTTAACAGAACCCTAGGACACAATTATCAATCCCACACATCAATCACTTTGTCAATGAGAATGCGAGCCGTACCGGCCCGATACATATCACCTCCCATTTACGAAGACCGTTACGTTCTTCACTCTACTGAAATACACAGCGGGCTGATTAGCCAATCAGATGGACCAATGTAGATGAAAACAGGCAATGTATATCATTGTCCTTGATAAGATCAGAGGTGGTACGTGTGGGAGCTTTCCTGGCGCATGCGCTGTTGTGTGGAGCACCGACCAATGACGTCAGGCGCATCGATCGGCGGGCGCTGTTGGCGCGCCTCGGCTCGCCGCGAGCTGTCACACCGGCACGTGCTGGCCGCAACGATGCGCCCGTCTCTTACGTAAGGGGACCCACACGTGCAGATCCATGTCCGCCACCCATGTGCGGGCTAAGCTTTAGGACCAGGAATAGCCCTTCGCAGAAAACCTCCCTCCGATGGGGCGACAGCTGCCCGCCCGCCGCCAGGCCTAGGGCGCCCGGGACCCAGTGACAGTGCCGTGTACTTACTGTTTAGTGTGCGAGCACCCGAGTGCGGGCTGGACTGACTGCGCACGGCTCGCGGTTCATACTTACGTGAGTATTGACTGACTTACCACTTATATACTTACTTGTAACAATGCTATATGGTCCCTCGTTCGGACTCTGATTATAATACATTGAAGGGTTCTGTATTGATATATCGGGACTATTGTAATAATTATGTATGAAGAGAGTCGACTTTTAGGTTGTAAAACCAGCTAGCATGAATCGATTCCATCTTTGCAATGGAAGTAGCGTCATAAGGGGAAAAGATTTTCATTTTTTCTTTCGTTTATAGGTAATAAACTCAAAAGTACTGGGTCGAGTTAAAACACTATTTTGCCTAATGTAAGCTATATTTCGAGCAAATTGACGACTGTATTAAGAGCTTTCGCTTAAATAGAAGATATAAACAGTATCCGTGGGGTAGGTCTTAGAGTTACTGTATTGTTGAAGAAAGAATAAATCTTCGATACTCGTACATATAGTTTACTATTTACTGTTAAAAGGTAACAGTTATGTATTTCGTGGTTCTACATACTATTAATGAAAGCATCCTTCTTATAAGTTCGACTTCAAACCGGATGTTTCGTATTATATACGAGTACCTACACGGCCTCGGCTAAAAATAGAATTACTACGGAAATCGAACAGTTGATGAGCGAGAATATGTAACAGCCACCACCACGCTGCCTCTCTATAGGTATAATTGTTGAATAATACAGAATGACAACCTAATAAATTTGGAAAACCAGGATATCTACTAATATTATAAACGGGAAACTTTGTAAGAATGGATGAATGGATGTTTGTCACTCAATCACGTCTAAACGGCTGGAGAGATTTCAATAAAATTTGGTATGAAGTTGGCTGACACCGAGGATTAACACATAGGGGATTTTTTTGGTCGCAGTAACCGACAACCACGCGGGCGGAGCCGCAGCCATAGCTAGTCAGTTCATAATATTGCCAATGCTAATCAAAAAGATGGTGTACGTGGCCCCATGAGGCCTTCAGGGCCAAACCAACTTCACCTGCAAGCCCGGTGCACCTGCTGACTGACGATCGAGGCTTCCGTGTAGGCTTTCTTCGTGTGGTTAGGAGGTCAGACGGTAGCCAAATCACAAGGAGGAAAATCAGTTGAGAGACCCTCTGCTAGCTTCATTTGCAACCAGGAATAACATTAATCTGATGAAGCGTCGGTAGCTTAGTTAAAGAGTCGGCCTTACGATCGAGAGGTCCCGGGCTCGAATCCTGGCCATTACACTACCGACTTTAGCTGGAGGGGTTTAACTTCGGTTCTAATATTCTATTAAAAATAAAATGATGGCTTGGCAATAGACCATCAATATTTTTCATCTAAAATGCTTGGATACTGGAACCACTTGTCATCATTATAATATATGTATAGTATGCTGTTTGCAATGTAATATATTGTAAGGAGAATCCCCTCTTAAGTCGGTAACTACCCCACCTCGCCTATAAAAGCAAGGCGCTGGGGATAGAACGACCATTTTGCTGCTCGACGCTTGGACCGGACGGACGTGTGAATCATCAGCCGGTCGTACGGTTACGTAAGCCATTTGAGTTTAGTTTGTTGCAGAAGTGATAAAGTGAATTTGTTATTCGTTTAGTGAATTTTAAGTCTTAGTGGACTGTAAGTAAATGTTTCTGATTGTAATTTGAGTCAATTATATTTATGAAGTAAAAAGAATGGTTTTTCTGTTGTGAATTGTTTTTTTTAATAAATTTCCACTTCTGAAGCTTATATCAGAAGCGGGATAAAGGACTTCTGAGGCCCACTGTAGCTGAAAATTGTTGTGAACAGAAAATCCGTTTCTTCTTACTTTTCAACTTTTTTTTTGCAACCACCCACTTTATCACTTTTCTTTTATTCGATTGTCTTACTTGTTTGATTTGTTTGTCTGATTTGCTCCCGATTTTCTTGTGATAATGGGGCGTGAAAAGTCACATACTCGTGAAAAACGGACACGTACTCGGGATAAGTCACGCGGTCGCAAACGACGTCGATCCCGTGGGTCATATGATCGCAGTAGTGGTAGATCGTACCGTGATTCGAGTAGGAGTCGTCGTACTTCGCGAGATGGCTTGCGTAATCGAGATCGGCATGATTCTCATAGTCCCGAAAGGCAGCAATCGCGTTCTTGGAATAGGCGCGATCCGTGTAGTAGGGATCGTTCGCGTAGCGACATTGGCAATAGAAAACGCACGCGTACTCCTTCGCCCCCGGTACAATTGAGTTCTACCCACAAGAATAGTGAGGTTTTGCCAAAAGCTAAGGAGCCAATGATCCCTAATACGTCAGAACGACATCGGTCTACGGAGTCCAGTGTCCCAGGCTCTGAGGCATCCACTCTCGCTCATGCCTTGATGCAAGCAATAAAAACGATGCAACCAGCAAGGCCACAAAACTATTACGTGTCGAACTTTGACCCATCAATTAACAGCGTCGAGGCATGGTGCAACGAAGTGGATCGTGCTAGAGAGGCTAACGGTTGGAGTGATTATGAATGTCTATCGCGTGTGGCTACTTGCCTTAAGGGTGACGCCAAGGTCTGGTTAGGGTAATGGGTGACGAACGATAGGACGTGGTCCAATTTCGTACGCGAGTTCAAACTCCTTTGCCCGAGTAAATTGGACTACGCGAATATTTTGCTCGAAGCTATGAATACTACGTCAGATAGGTATTCAACTTACTCGGAATACGCCCGTCGTACCTTATTGCGTTTGAGAATAGTTCAGGGGTTGAGTGACGAATTAAGAACGCTAATCGTTATACGCGGTATAGACAATCCACAGGTGCGTGCAGCTGCTGCTAACGCAAACTTGACTCCTGACACTATTGTCTCATTCCTCTCAATTTACGCAAAACCTTCAAGGAACAAGGCCGTTGATCATAAAAGGCAAGGTCAAATGAAATCAAACCACCGTTCTGGCCCAAAATGCTTTAATTGCAATCAAACCGGTCATCTCAGTCGCGATTGTAAGAGGCCTAAGGTAAACGCGAATAGCAAGCCTGCTAACGTGGCTGCGGACACATCCTCCAATATAAAACCCTCTTCGAGCAATTCTTGTACGTTCTGTAAGAGACCGGGACATACTGAGGACAAATGCTTTACCAAAGCCAAAACCGAGCAACGAAATCCGCGTAATGTCAACCTTTGCTCTTATCGATCAAATATCGCACAAAATAACGACATGACTACTGCGATAATAGATGGAATACCCGTGGACGTGCTCATTGACAGTGGAGCCTTTGACGTGTCCCTTATCTCTTCAGACGTTTTGAAATATTTTACGTGTCAGCCAAAACTGAGACGTTGTGCGTTGAAGGGTTTGAGTGAGAAAGAAGTGGTCGCCACATCTTACGTCACGTTCACTGTGGAATTCAGTGACATTGCTATCGAAGTTGACTTAGTAGTGGTTCCATCATCCTTCATGAACGCCCCTATCATAATTGGCACTGATGTTTTGAACCGCGAAGGCATCACTTACATTCGTACTAAAGATGAGCAGTACCTCAAGCGTTCTGATAACATTAGCGCAGATGTCAACGCCGTTTGTGTGGGTGATCAGGCCAAAATAAATACACCCCTTCAGGATACGGAGTTGGTTAGCCTTATGGCCATCATAAACGAGTTTTCCGACTATCTAATATCAGGGACTGCTATGACCACAGTTCAAACAGGTGAGATGGAAATAAAACTTACCAGCTCCACCCCTGTCGTTTATCGTCCGTATAGACTCTCATACTCCGAAAAACTCAAAGTTAGGAAGATTACACAAGACCTTTTAGATAAGAGAGTGATTAGGCATTCGAAATCTGAATATGCCAGCCCGATTATACTCGTAAGAAAACGTGACGGCTCAGATAGGCTTTGTGTCGATTTTAGAGCGCTAAATCGAATTACGGTGAAAGATCGTTATCCTCTTCCACTAATAGACGACCATATTGATAGGTTAGGCGCGTGTAAATTCTTCTGTAGCTTTGATATGGCTACAGGGTTTCACCAAATTCCTCTTAAAGAGGAATGTGTTCACCTCACTGGCTTTGTGACGCCAGAAGAACATTTTGAGTACGTCAAAATGCCTTACGGATTAGCAAATTCCCCGATTGTTTATCAGCGCATTATAAATGACACCTTACGCAGTCATCTTAATGAGGGAAACGTGCTAGTCTACGTCGATGACGTCCTTCTGCTAAGTAATTCCGTGTCAGAAGGGATTGAACTGTTGCGCAAAGTACTCAGGACCCTTACATCGGCCGGTTTTTCAATAAATTTGGCTAAATGTTCGTTCCTCGTCACAGAAATAGAACATTTGGGGAGGTTAGTTAGTCAGGGTCAGGTTAGGCCGAGCCCACGAAAAGTGGAAGCCCTAGTTAACACCTTACCGCCTGAAAATGTAAAGCAAGTGCGCCAACTCTTAGGTTTGGCGGGTTATTTTCGGCGGTACATAAAAGATTACTCCATTAGGACTGCTCCCATTGCCCATCTAACCCGTAAAAATGTCAAATTCAATTGGACTCTCGAATGCGAGGCTATTCGCCTTGATCTCATTAAAGAATTGACCAGTGAACCGGTCCTTTCCATTT
Source organism: Eilema sororculum (assembly GCA_914829495.1). Classification (NCBI taxonomy): domain Eukaryota; kingdom Metazoa; phylum Arthropoda; class Insecta; order Lepidoptera; family Erebidae; genus Eilema; species Eilema sororculum. Next base: position 24,666,827 of record OU618545.1, on the reverse strand, counting down.
TTAACCCTAGTTTTCCCACCGAAGTCCATACAGATGCCAGCAGTGCTGGATACGGTGCGGTACTCCTTCAAGCTCATTCAGATTCAAAGAAGCACGTTGTTGCTTATTTTAGTAGGACTACCCAGGGTGCTGAAGGGAAGTACCACTCCTATGAATTGGAGACCCTCGCCGTCGTCAAAGCCCTCCAAAACTTTCGGCACTATCTGGTTGGTTTGAAATTTGTGGTGGTGACAGACTGTAATGCTCTTAAAGCAACCGAACGAAAGAAAGATCTTTTGCCTCGAGTAGCCAGGTGGTGGATCTATCTTCAAGACTTCGATTTCTCAATCGAGTATCGAAAAGGAGTGATGTTACCCCATGCAGACTACTTAAGTCGCAATCCCGTCAGCATCAATTACGTTTCTAGACCGAGAAATTGGGCTCAGGTGGCACAGTCGGCCGACAACGAGACGCAAAATCTCATCCAAAGACTTCACGATGGCAGCCTCGATGCTAATCGTTATTCCGTCCGAAATGGAGTCTTGTACTACAAGTACACCCCAGTAGGCCAAGACCCACGCCTACTCTGCTTTATACCCAAGGGGCACAGACTTAGTCTTTTAAGAGTGTTTCATGATGAGCATGAACACATCAACGTAGAAAAGACACTTGACCTTATTCTAAGACATTTTTGGTTCCCCGGACTCAGACAGTTCGTTGGCAAATACATAGCTCACTGTCTCGTGTGTGTATCGCAAAAAAGAGTTCCTCGGGCTCCTTTGCAAACTATTACTTCCTGGGAAAAACCCGACACACCGTTCCACACTGTCCATGTTGACGCCTTAGGCCCTCTGCCTGTGTCTCAAGGGTACAAATTCGTTTTACTTATTGTTGACGCTTTTACCAAATATACCCTCCTCTACCCGATTTGCCGACAAGACACTAGTGAGTTAAAACGCGTTGTTACTCAGGCTATTTCTATGTTCGGAGTGCCTAAACTTATGGTCGCTGACAAAGGACGAATTTTCGTGTCTAGCGAGTTCGTGACTTGGATAAATGAACTCGGTTGTAACCTGCATTACATAACGCCGGAAATGCACCAGGCAAACGGCCAAGCTGAACGTTACATGCGTACCGTCCTCAACATGCTACGTATTCAGTCGAACTACAAGAACGTACCCTGGTCAGAAACGTTGTGGAAGCTTCAGTTGGTGTTAAACATCACGAGACAGAAGACTACGCAAGTATCACCATTGAATCTTCTGATTGGTACTGAATCCACAACTCCTGTGGTTCGAGCTCTGGTGCGCGACATAGCTGTCGAAGGATCAACACCAAATAGAGAGGCCCTACGTGAAGTAACCAGAAGCAGGGTCCGCGAACTCCTAAGGAGCAATCAAGCTAGACAAGACGAACAGGTTAACCAACGACGACGTCCACCTCGCCAATTTAATGTAGGCGACTGCGTGTTCGTAATAAAAAATTTCCCAGTCAACAGGAAAACTTGACTCCGGAATGCGTGGTCCGTATAAGGTGGTGCAAGCACTACCTAGTGGACGCTATACGCTGCGTTTGCTCACTGGTAGCTACGGAAAAACTACACAGGCTGCTGCCCAGCACATGGTGCCGTGGCGCGGCGAGTGGTGCCCAGAAACGTGCGCCGCGTTCTTTGAGAGTAAGTAAATTACTGCTGTTTCAATTTACGGACAGGAGTGATGCTCTGGCTGCTGTGCTGTGCCGCGGCGCCGCCGGTAGCAGGCGCGTGTGTGTCGCCGGTTGTGTTGGCACCTGTTGCTGAGTCACTGGTGGTCGTATAAATTTGGCCATGTGTGGTCAATTTGAGGTCTCACACGTATGAATACGGTCTGCGTGTAGACAGGACTCGTGCGTATGAATACGGTCTGCGTACCGAGTGGGCTCGTATACATGATTGCGGTCAGTGTATGAGTCGGCTTACACGCATGAATACGGTCTGTGTGTTAAGCGGCTTGCACGTATGAATACGGTCTGCGTGTCAAGCGGGTCTGCGGGTTATCAGACCATGTTGCAGGTGGTGAGAGCTGAACGCTGGTCGTGGTCGCAGCCACGGTCACCGCCAGCACGACAGTAGCAAAGAAACCGCCACTTGCGCGCTGGACACGTACAGGACAATGCCTTGGCTTTATTTTTATAATTGGTTTGAGAAAGATGGATGTGTGTGTCTATTTAAAACTTATGAACTATTTGAAAGAACGATGAATGAATTAGCTGGCTGAAGATGAGTGGAATTTTGTGAGAGGCTGAACGCTTTTACACAAATTTCTTTGGTAGCTTCTAACAAGATCTTGTTTACAGATGAAGATACTGATGACAACTCTGAACAATCGGGGTCCTCTACTGCAGTCGACCCGTCGCTTCTGCCAGCGGGCGAAGTGGAGGTCGAGGTGCCGACCTCTCCCATCGCGGGTCCTAGCGGGGCCACTCCAAGAGTTTGTGTCGAGGGCGACACCTCGTCAGGAGAGGCCGTGTAAGGAGAATCCCCTCTTAAGTCGGTAACTACCCCACCTCGCCTATAAAAGCAAGGCGCTGGGGATAGAACGACCATTTTGCTGCTCGACGCTTGGACCGGACGGACGTGTGAATCATCAGCCGGTCGTACGGTTACGTAAGCCATTTGAGTTTAGTTTGTTGCAGAAGTGATAAAGTGAATTTGTTATTCGTTTAGTGAATTTTAAGTCTTAGTGGACTGTAAGTAAATGTTTCTGATTGTAATTTGAGTCAATTATATTTATGAAGTAAAAAGAATGGTTTTTCTGTTGTGAATTGTTTTTTTTAATAAATTTCCACTTCTGAAGCTTATAATATATATAAAAGAACAGTCATTTTTTATCGTACTTATATTTATATTATCCTGTGTATGTAAGCCTTAAAGCCCAAAGGGGCTCAGATTTTGGATGGGATCCCTATTCTTATGGGATAAGTCGTTATAAAAATGTTATCCTGCTTTTAGATAGAAACGATTTTTAAATAGGTACCTTCCTATTACATACCCGCTACTATATGGTAGTGTATGGCCCAAGTCAATTTTGATGCTGATCGATGAATCTCGGGGGAGGCTCTCCTCGCGGAGATACGGGTCAGGTGGCAGTTGCTCTGGTAAAGGCCAAGATAGAAAGGTGTCGGATAGTACCTAGTAGTAGGTACTAATGGTAATACTAGTAAGTAAAGTATGTACAGGCACTTGCAGGCGCAAAGAACTGAGAATATTGTTTTTGCCGTGGTGGTTCCCGATAGTGTAGAATAGGGCCACCTCATCTCGTTCTGTGATTGTCGCAGAAAGCGACTTAGACAGAGTGCTGTTCGATCTGACCGTAAACATACAGCCGACGATCAAATTCCAGCTTGACGGCCATAGAATCAACCATTATTACGTGCAACTGAATATCATAGTTGGTGTAATGTGGGTGTTAATTTCTGCATACTTCAGAGATTAACAGGCGTGGATACTAGGAATAAAGAGAGGGGTGTTATAAGTTTGACGTGTCTGTCTGTCTGTGGCATCATAGCTCCCGAGTAGAAGTAGTAATTTCAACTTAGTTTTTTTGTATTAAACGTATGTGTTATTGTTGAATGATTGGGCCGTTTAAAAGTTATGGGAGTTAAAGTGGGGATGGGGAGTGGGGCTTTTTAATTTTTGAGTATATATGTATCCTATGTACTGTCGCCCTTAAAGACGGATATATAAAAGAGAAGGAAAATTTGACATGAATCAGGTGTGGCTCAATAGCTCAGTTGGAAGAGCATTCCCCCTGTAAGGGAAAGGTCGTGAGTTCGAGTCTCACTTGAACATTTCATTTTTTCCGATGTTTTTCGAACTTTAAATTTAGCATAATAAATGCTATAAAAAATTCATTCATATATATGTATATGTCTGATGTTAAACAGCCCTATCCCTTAGTCGCCTTGTACGATACCGCATGGGAAGAGATGGGGTGGACCAAATTGTACTCTGCCGGGAACCACGGTTTTTGCTACTTAATAAGAATACAATTTTCATATTAATAAAGCTAAATGAAAAGGTGTATACTGGTGTATATGAAATTAGGTACTTATCTCCTACCTACAATTCATTAAAATTTTCTCCAAGGATGAAATCTAATTAAGTTTTAATATAACCGCCAAAGGCAAGCAAAGAGGTCTGTTGAGCGCTAAAAGTATTATTATAACGTTAATAAATACTCGCGCAGCTAATAATTTCGAAAGTTTAATTAATTCATCATTGAGATTCTTGAGCTGGTTTTGTTATTAACGAGGTAATTCAGAATTCACCATCGAGAGCTTTAGATTGTACAAATTGTGCTAATGCTACTACTAATTACGCAGAATACTTTCGTGAGATCTGGGATGTTTCATTAAAAGTAAAATAATTGAGTTTCCTTAAGCTTTATAATAACGTAGAAGAACAGTCAAAAACTGGCAATCGGTTGTGATCAGTGGCTGATGTGTCGACTATACGAGTATCACTATTACTTTGGTTGAATTAAAGTAGCCGCGTGGTTCACGGCAAAACAGAATTTGGACGATCTTTTCCCAAGCGGTGTCGTACAAGACGACTAAAGAATAGGGCTGTTTAACATCAGATAGATGTATACAGCCCAGACTCAGATTCAAATGCAAGACTCGAGTTAACAATAGTGCCCAGAATACGGCAATAGGCTCACCACCTATTATGTGGGACTGAATAAAATGACTGGTGAAATGTGGTGTGCGTAGAGATGTTGCGTCTTTGGCAGTATTCTACCGTCTCTACCGTCTCTGGTGAATGTTCTGACGAGCTCTTCCAATTAGTCCCACCCTCTCCTTTCCTCCACAGGACAACACGTGCAGGGCTAAGATGCCATTCATATACGGTGCAGAGTATACCAGCTAGAACCAAGCGTTTCAGTGACTCATTCCTATGCCGCACCATTAAGACCTGGAACTCCCTGCCAGCTCACGTGTTTCCTTCTTCCTACAGTCCCGGGTCCTTTAAGCGGGGCGTGAAAAGGCATCTAATGAGGCCGTCAAGCTGAGTGCCACCACTGTTAACATGGTACATGTTTCCGATGGTGACCCTCTTTCCGAGACTTTGCCGTTGCTTAACATCAGGCGAGGTGATATCAAAGTGACGTGTCCGATATAAAAAAAAGTGGGTGTTTTAAGTCACCTCTGCCTAAACCTCCGGGGATAAAGGCGTGATTAAAATGTATGAAGTAAAACAATTGGGTGTGTTACAGGTTATAAATCACATACATCATACATCCATACATTATAACAGTACTAAACCAAATAAGCTATATGGTGAATTGGACGCTGAGCATGTATAAAAAGCAACCGAAATGACGGGAAAAGTACATTATAGATGTGTATTATATAGACGAAATATATAATAATTCAGAAAATAAATTGCGATAATATGAGTGTTTTCCTATTCATATTTTTTCATTAAAGTCCTATTTGTGTACTCACACCAGTGAACCGTTAAAGAGCAGAAGTGCATTTACATTCCAATTCATCAATTATATTTTCCATCTTAGTCGTAGAGGACGAAAGCCTAATACCACTTTTTTCACCCTGGGTAACGAACCTAGGACCACATGCACCACAGTCGCACTTACTTCTACTGTAAAACATTTAAGTTTTTCTAGATATTTATTATTTCCCTCTAGACGCTCACTTGCTCCCAGAATATACAATGAATGCCTGTTAAATTGCCGCGAACACCGGATGGTAATAGCAACAACAGTAAATCCAGATGATTAAAACACTTATTCATATTTTGTTTCCTTCGGGAGTTGTAATTACAACATTCTGTCCATTAATGAGGTGATCAATTGCCCCATCCGACGTTTGGGAAAGACTCTTACAAATATTTTTTACAGATTTACTTCTTTTTGTTTAACAAAAAATATAATTGAGTGATAAAAGCTTGAGCAGAAATCTCACGCTACGACAACAGCCTGCCATTTGCTTGTACTTACAAACTGAATTTCCTTTACTTCGTTAAACTTGTCATGCACATATTATGTCAGCCAGGTGCTTTTACTCTGTATTTTTTTTAATTGTGGGTGCTAGCACCTCTGCCTACCCCTTCGGGGAATACAGCCGTGAGTTTATGTTAGGTTATGTTTTTTTTGTTTAAAGACATAATCAATTTTATAACTGCCGAACACAAAACTTCCATAGGCCACGAAAAGCAGGTGGCACGTGTGCTTATCTGCCACCTGACTGATAAAAAAAAACTACAATATACTTATTTTTTACTACTATTACTACTATTACGTTATTACGATTGATGAAACCCGACGTTCCGGTTGCTTTTAAGCAGCAGAAAGCATTAACCTTCGACAGTATCATAAATAAGTTACGAAGTCAGACTCTAAGTGCGTTGAGTTCTTCCAGGCGTTGCCACAAAAAAAGCAAGATGATCAACATAGCGGGCGTGGTGTCCATCGTGCTGTTCTACGTGCTCATCCTGGCCGTGGGCATCTGGGCGGGGCGCAAGAAGCCCCCCGGGAACGACTCGGAGGAGGAGGTCATGCTCGCCGGCCGCTCCATCGGACTCTTCGTCGGGATCTTTACTATGACTGGTAAGAATATCTTCAGTCATCAAGTCTATAACCTTTCATGTCTAGATCAAGACGTGCAAGGCTCAGGTAACACCTTCATATGGTGCATACAACAGCAGTATAGTGCAACACCACGGTTCTTCAATGTTCCGCGGTCTTTACTTTCTGTACCATAAAGACTAGGAAACACCTTTATTGATCTTTGCCAGCACAAGTGTTTTTGCCTTCCCGAAATCCCAATTCCTTCAAAAGGAACCTTTGATGTAAATGACATGAAAAGTATTCTACGTTGATTGAAAGTAGATGTTCGAAGTATCGAACTGTCTACGCCACTACGCCGTAGACCAGTCTACGAACGTCTACGAAGTAATCGACAGGACTTGTATATCTACCCGACTGTGGTTAATAATATAGGGCTGTGAGTGAAACTGTGTGTTTGTCCCAGCGACGTGGGTGGGCGGCGGCTACATCAACGGCACGGCGGAGGCCATCTACACGTCGGGGCTGGTGTGGTGCCAGGCACCCTTCGGATACGCACTCTCCCTGGTCTTCGGTTAGTTCACTATAAATTATTTATTTAGACTATTTTTTAGCTAAAAGTTTGCTTCAATAGTGATACAAATAAATAATATCTAGGTACAATATTCTGCCCCCCGTAGGTCAAACTTAAGACTGCACTATTATACTTAAGACTATCTATCTAATAAATTATTTATTCATGTTGTTTTTTTTTATCAGAGCGAGTTATTTCATTACTTGCATGTTTGATGGATGGTGGCTTGTCCTTCGAACTTATTCCCAAGTGTCGTATGTGTGCGCAGGCGGCATATTCTTCGCGAACCCGATGCGCAAGCAGGGCTACGTGACGATGCTGGACCCGCTGCAGGACTCGTTCGGCAGCCGCATGGGGGGGCTGCTGTTCCTGCCCGCGCTCTGCGGCGAGGTGTTCTGGGCCGCCGGCATCCTGGCGGCGCTCGGTGAGTCACTACCTCCACCTGTACTATCACTTATTCAGGCAATATTTAGCAGTGAACATTTTCAGATGATCGTCTTCCCAGTAGCATCCGAAGTCTAACTGCGGACTTGGCTAAACTATGAAATTTTCAGTGAAGCGACTGCCATCTGACCTCCACAGCCCAAAGGCGATATTGGAGCATGGCAGTTAAACGAGTTGTTGGACTTTTGAGGGCTCCCACTACCTGTAACGACTGCAACCGGGACCGATGGCATAACGTGCTCTCTGAGACACCACCAGACCAATACAAATACCTTTATCGGGGATCGTACCCGCGCCTCCTGTGTAGCGGCCGCCTTCACTACCGCTACGCTACGGAAGCTGTCAATCAGATTCACGTCCGGTCAGATGGCTGACTCTTATTACTTATTAACTATCTTCGTAACACGATTGTATATTTACCATAATATGTTGTTTTGACTATCCGATATTTTTGCACTTTTGCAAGGGTCATGATCATGGTGGACCTGACTTACTTTCGCTGTTACGACAAGCGATTACAAAATGTTGTAGTAAGATTTTCTGTCTGTCGCTCAGGATTGGAGCGCAGATGATGATGGAATTTAAATTATCTTTTATTCAATCTTGAAAGATAGTCACAGTCAGCTGTTTCGTACAGTACTTAAGTTTTGATATTCGGCCACGAGACGACAAAATCGATACCGTTACAATTAAGCTCAGTCACGTCAAGTACGAAAGAATCGATACTGTGAAAATTGCACAAAATTGCTCATTGAAAGTTTCTGTAACTACGGACCTAGCCAAAAGAACAATAATTGAAAAATAAATCAATATTTATGGTGCGGCTCTCAGTACGATGGCCGATCATACCGATCGAGTTATTAATAGTTTTGGAAATTACAAAATGAATCGCAAAGTTTAATTATCCCTCTGTCCCGTAGGATCCACTATCTCGATCCACCAGTGGATTATTCTCATGAATCATAAAAAGGAGGTATGTTGTGCTTTGACAGATTACAAGGTATACCAAAATTTGTAAACCCCACATCTCTAAGTCCCATAGTATATAACTAAGCATGTCTACAATAAGTAATGAGCGTCTACTTTGCTCCTGAACCTGTATTTACACCACTCTATTATCAGATCGATTAAGTAACCACGAACTGTGTCGTGATGCCTTCGATATTCTACTATTAACTATAGTATATGTACTCGTATTTTGCATGTGCCTCCTTTATACTACGGTGTAGTTTTTAAAGTAAAACCTTCATAAAACCAAATACGTAAATCGGGTTATTGGTTATTGAGTTATAAGTGTATTCACAGAGGAAATATTGTGTAGACTCTCAGAAAAGTTATAGCAGAAAGTTTATTGATAAAATTTAAACGTTTAAAAGAGAAAATTCTAGTTCAAACTACCTCGAAAATGTAATAATATTATCACTGTTTTTCGAACTTAACAGTTAGCATAATAAATGCTATAAAAAATTCATTCAAATATTTGGGCGCAGTCATCAAAATTCAATGTTTAAAAATGGTTGAAAAATCATTCATTGTTTCCAACAGTTCGTAAGAATGTTGGTAGATGGCTGCACCGTCACCCTTATAGACGGATATAAAGAGAAGGAAAATTTGGAATGATTCAAGTGGTGCTCAATAGCTCAGTTGGCAGAGCAGTCGCCCTGTAAGCGAAAGGTCGTGAGTTCGAGTCTCACTTGAGCATTTCATTTTTTCCAATGTTTTTCGAACTTAACAGTTAGCATGATAAATGCTATAAAAAAAATTCATTCAACTATGTTAGTTTCCAACATCGACCTGTAATATCATATTCCCGCACGTAGTGACGTAGGCATTCGCAGGTACGGTACGGAACGATTTGCTGCTGTGATTACATTTTATAGGGAAAAAGGAATTCGAGAGGTGGAATTGGTTTGCATTTATGACATAAAAGGAATATGAAATGTGAGGAGAAATAAATGTTATATGTTTTGCATGATGTGGGTGTGAGTAATGTTGAAGATGATTTTTTTACTTTTATAAATATTAACTATAAAATTAAATATTTTGGCCCTTTCGGGGCGCACGGGCTTAAGTTCATCTGCTGGCATACCTACTGATTGACGATTGAGATCTGGCGCAGGTTCGGCGTTGAATCAGCTGCTTCTGTAAAAGCCAAGATTAACAGTAGGTGACTGCCGCTTCGGCTGAACAGGTCGAGATCCGCTCTCTGCAAATCCGCGCTCCTAATGTGGGAGTAACAGTAACAATGACAGATTGGCGGATCTTGGTCGATTCAGAGTCCAAAATGCAAGCAGTGATAATCCACTTAAACTAGCAATTCCAGGTTTGTTCCCACTTGTTCTACTAAAGAGTAGAACTATAGAACAAACGTGACTTTTAGTTCTACTCTTTAGTAGAACAAGTGGTAACAGTAAATGTTAAAAAAAATGAAATTGTAAATACATACATATTATACATAGAAACACCCAGACCAATGCAAATAGCCGTATTTTTGCATACAAACATTTGCACTAAGCGGGGTTCAAACTCGTGCCTCCTGCGTAGCAGTCGAATTCACTACCGCCACGCCACGGAGGCTGTCAAACAGGGATTGGCGCTGGGATGACGATGATGATGATTTAGTGAAATTTTCTCTCATTATTATAACATACAGGTAGGTAGTACACCGTTCACTCGCCTGAATACACTTAAGTATATTTTTAGAATGAAACTCTGACGGTTCAGCTATATTTGTCACGATTGGGTTGACGTTCGGAATATCATAGCGAGCCCTAATGGTGTAGCCGTGTAGGGAGATCGAAATGGCGTCACAGCCGTCACCTTGTCTGCTCTTGTTTTACTTTTTTGAGAACTTTGTATTTATAGCGAGGGACAGACGGCAGTCACATACAATTTTGTCAGTTATATATAACGTCCTGTTCCTACACTTACATTACTTTTCTGGGATAACTTGAAGTTTCTGTAAGTTGAATAAAAAAATAATATATTTACGTACTTACATAATTACATCTGCTCGAGCCTTTTTCGCTCCAAGATAGGAATGAAATGAAAGAAAGAAAGACAGGAAAATAAGATAATTCTTCATGACACACATTATCATAACAGTATTTAAAAGCAAGTCCGTTCGTCCGTCCGCAGCGACAGCAGGTAAAGTGACTACCTACTTAAAGTGCCGCATCATTTCATTCAGGGAATGGTAAAGTCTACAGAAGTGAGGTATATGTATATCATACTACATTTCGATAACAATGTTTTGCCATTGCCACCTACGACATTTACGAGGCATGGTTTCATATCCCTCTGCCCTACACCTAAGAGACCTCACATCACTGTCCGACCCAGAAACAAATCTTACGCGCGATTGTGCAAAGTAAATATAGAAATTGTACCTAACTTTCCAATTACGCTGAAACATCGGCTTTTGATCAGCGAGGCTTAACAGGAGTGTACAGGAGTGTTCGTTGTGTCAAAGCCAAAGTCCCGAGCCCCCCCCCCCCCCTCTCGCCCCTCACCGCACCAGCCAAGCCACACAATACAACACTTAAGTAATTACTTAATTTCAATTCAACTTGCTATAATGTGTTCGGTTATGTTAATGTGTTCGTGTAAAAGACTGTCTACGCACTGAGCTATATGTATATTTTTATTGGACATGTGAAACAAAATAAGATAAAATATAAGAGTCTGTATTTATATTTGGAAAAAAGTTGGAAATTTTGTATCATCCATCAAAAAGTTACTTACGTTTTCATGAGGTTATCACACTTTCAGAAACACTCAGTTTGATTAGTTTCCAATTAGATTTGAAATCACACATTATAATAACGTTATTTTAATTAACCAGACTGTGATTCGGAAACACATTGTGGTATGTGTAAGTACCCCCTGTGCCCCGTTAGTGGCTCACGTTTCTCTGTTCATTACCGCCATTTCTATCAATAGACAGTTCCGAGACTCGCTCAGCGGTGGGATTGTGTGTTTAAGTTAATTAGAGCTTCCTTTGGTAGCTCATATTTTTGTAATACGATATGTTTAAACTTAAAGGCTTCTGATTACATTGTACACACACGCTTATTCCTGAGCGAGAGATAGTTATTGACATGCACATTTTACCACTTAATGTAATGGATATTGAAATCTGGGGAAGAATGACGTCGTGTCGTGCTATGACGATGACGTGGTACAGTTAAACCCCAGATGGTTTGTGCAGTATGTACTATATTAACATAATGTATCATTGTTTGTGTTTTAGAAAAAAAAACTAAAAAAAAAAAAAGTTTCACTATACGACATCGGTGGCAATATACGACAAGTAACTTCAAAGACATAATATGGCAATGTGCTCCAACACGATGCGCCACAATCGAGGACAGAAATAAAATGAAATATTCTTCCTAGATAATTCGTTAGTCGATGAGATGTACCATTACGATTCATGCAAGTTCGCTTCATGCCGGCACCAACCTAGGTCAATAGATATACTTTCCGGCATAAAAATACATTCCAGAAAGCTATCAAGTAATATGCGAGTAACCTCACAGTAATCGACATTCTACAAGCCTTCTCGTTCGATATCGTCGATCATGTTATTCGTTGAAATGTTTATGTATTGGCTATAGGTATAGAACAGCTAGCGAGTGCCTCGGCGGGCTGTTTACTCAATAAGTTAGTGCGCACTGCGTCTTCTGTGCTCCTGATGTCAAGCTGAAATAACTCGGTGGAATCAGTTGGGAAATAACACTCGGGGCGCAAGTTGGCGAGTAAATGGTCAAGCGAGACTATTTTTCTATTTTATTTTTTACTAATGTGGCAGTCAATCTTAAGGTACGAGCTCGTAGCCATGAAAAGGCAACAGGCGACGTGTTGTCACGACACCACTGGCTATTATATATTTCTTAGAATTAGCTTCCGTAGTTAACGACCGACGACTTTAGTAAGTCCGTAGATACACGTCACATATCTTGTCTTATTTAACACTCAAAACCAAATGAGATACGGTGCTGCCGTTTGCTGCCGCTGCCTGCATTCGGCTAACTTGTACCTTAGATAGCAAAACTACATTGAATCGTAAGTTTTTGACTTAAATTCTGCATAGAAGCACTCTAAGGCTGAATATCACCTGTGAAAATCCCTTCAACTGAACTAGGTTATCACATTTGCTCATTTTTATTCACGCAATTTTGTTGATATCTCTTTCTATAACCGATGAAGACTCCGATAAAACGGCTAACTTGCATTAAAGGTTTAACGATGGTAGGGGTAGCAGAGAAGTGTGTAAGGATAGTAGCGAATGGTGGGCTGGTGTAACTTTGTAACTTAAATGATTCAAGCTATTGGAATAACTATTGTTACTATCACCAAGGTGACGTGTAGCTTGGTCTAGCCACTCGCCCCGTAAATGAGCGAATTGCGTGTTTAGAATCAACAAAATAAATATAATAGAATGTCTGAGCGCGTATGGTGTTTGTTTTCATATTATTGTAAACTTAGCGCGAACCCTGGACTAACGTAATTCATTTAATATACATATAGAAAGGAAAACTGTGTAAACGCTTTCGTAGAGAAAGTGAAAATAACTATAACCGTATCGCCATTTTTAACCACCAACCGAATAACAGTTACAAGTTTAAACACCCGCCACCGCCCAAGCCAAAGTTTTACAATAGAAATAAAAGATTGTGTTTTAAAAGGAAAAAGGTATACAGAGAATTTTCAGCATCATTTAATTTAAAGAGCAATAACTCAATAAGTGTAGGTCTCGACCCCATATTATCACCCAGATTAGGCAACAGTCGACTTTCGTTAAAGGGAAAGTGTTATTTAATTTCAGAGGAATACCCAATAAATAATGATAATAGGATTAGACCGTGCCTTGCGGAGCTTATTACAATCACGTCTTTAGTCCTAACTTATAATATATTCAGCTAACAAAGACGGAGGGAAGATAGTGTGAGGTGTGAGGGTCGTAGTGAATTATATAGTGACTCTAGTGAGTATACAGTGCCTCGTAGGTATCATAAACAAGTTGTTGTGATTTACATATCTATACAATATGAGGCGCGCGATGATCCCTTATCATATCATGGCAAGTATGATAATATTCAGTTACTAAAACATTTCATAAGTGCGCCAGTGGTAAATATTCCCATGGAGATGTAGGTGTTTTGATTATAAAAGGTGTAAGGGTGTGACGAGTGTCATACCTACATAGCGCTGACACTGCAAGTGTACAGTCGAGCGATATACGAACTCCAGTTGGCCCCGGCACGCGATCGGAATTAGTCGTAGTAACTGCCTGTAAGTTTTGTGTAAAATATACTCGAACGTGAACCATAGTCACTCGTTTCAATTGGACTAACTTCCTTCAAATTAACCTAACCCTGAATGACGTACATCACGTACATTGGTGACACCCTGTGAGTTTAAAAAGTGACTTTTTACGAGTATAGGCATCGTGTGCGGGGACGGCTCACTCTGCTAGTGCGCCGGACATTTCAAAGTGCTACGGTAGGGCGTTACGTACCTACACTCTGCAGACTGTAAAAAAAAATAGTGCGGTTTTCACAATGCCGGACGACGACAAGGCGGACGTGGTATTGATCTCAGTATCGTCGCGAGTTCCCGAGTTCTGGACGGACCAACCTAATCTATGGTTCGTGACATTTGAAGCGGTGATCGCACCACAGAAGGCCAGTGATGAGGCGCAATACCAGCTACTCGTCGCAAAGCTCGGAAAACAGGTTGTCATGCAGGTCGCGGACATCCTAACAAATCCACCGGCAGCAAAGAAATACGCGACTCTCAAACAGCGACTGTTAGAAGTATATGAAGAGTCGGAAAATAGAAGAGTCCAAAAATTAGTAGTAATAATTAATCAAATAAAAAAATAAAAAACAGTTTTGGCAGAAGTATGTTGAAATAATAGTCAGATGAAGTTGCATATTGTATTGTATAAACTATGGCGTTCTACATGTAAAACTGTATAATTTTGTAATATTTGTTTCCCACGAAGCAGGATTCGAACCGGTTACCTTGTGGATTGTTAACCACTGAGCCATGTAACTTGTTATAATGATAAGCTAAGTACATTGCAATGACTCACGTTGCAAGCATGCAGCTTAGCGACACACCGGGCAGTAGGTGCGGATATCATGTTACATAAGTGTTATTGTATTGAACATAGCGTGTTATAGTTGCATAAGAAATGTACTCAGAATTTCAGTGAGATAGTAGTTAGTTTACAAATTTGGAATGTATAACTTTGTATGCCAAATTTTAGAAGGGGAGTGATGTAAGGGTGTGACGAGTGTCATACCTACATAGCGCTGACACTGCAAGTGTACAGTCGAGCGATATACGAACTCCAGTTGTCCCCGGCACGCGATCGGAATTAGTCGTAGTAACTGCCTGTAAGTTTTGTGTAAAATATACTCGAACGTGAACCATAGTCACTCGTTTCAATTGGACTAACTTCCTTCAAATTAACCTAACCCTGAATGACGTACATCACGTACAAAGGCTTTAATATTTTAAGAATCATAATTAGGCTATTTTAAAAGAAAGTAAAAGGTCTAGTACCTTCGTTAACTCCTTTAGTTAAGTTTAATTGCTTGTGTTAGGAGTGGGTTCGCATACTTAGATAGTGTAGGTAATGGCCAGGATTCGAGCCCGGGACCCATAGATCATAAAGGCTTACTGCTTAATCACTAAACTTTGTGTGAATATCATATTTTTTAAATGATATTACACTAAAAACCAGAGCAACACACACTGCCGTAATAAACATATCTTTTAAAACTGTGGTGAGATGCCAATGTCCTCAGTTATCTATATCATTTGGTATCTATATAAGAGAGGCGTGCCCGTGAGCGATTTTGGGAGTCAGCCATATTGGATTTGGAATAAAGTTATTCTCTCATATTCGAAACATCCGAACTAAATTATGTATGCAATATTTTAGCTCGATCGGTTGAGAATAAGTTATAATTCAATTACAGATTTGCTCTGACAAGTCAAGTTAGGTAGAGAGAAGTTTACGTAAGAGTGATATTTTCTTGTTATTTGGAGCACGCTGAAGTAGGTAACCTTTTCAACAATACTTTATATGACTAGCTTTTGCCCGCTGCTTCGCCCGCGTGGATGTCGGTTATACTTTATGTCTTTTCTCAAGGTCTAATCTACCCCTATACCAAATTTGAAAGAGTAACAAACATCCATCCATACTTACAAACTTTCACGTTTGTAATATTAGTTGGATTTTCGCTGTGGTCGCATTCCACACAATCACCAAGGATCGTGTTACCTGTAGTAGCTACACGTCACGCATATACCATGATCCGCGTTTCTTTTCTCCTAATATAATATTTTGCATAAGTGGATTAATCAACACAAGCTATTTACTAGAGTTAATGAGAGCTTTTCACCAATTTCAACAAAATAACGTGTCGAGGCAACTGAGTGCCTATTACATGACACTCAGTCTCATCACCTCACGTCCACTGCTCGTCCCCAGCTCCATAAAGTGGCGCATGTCGTCCTTTCACTCGGCCCGTCCATTATCGTTTGTGGTACTTTTATTGAGTGCCTCTTTTAAGCCGTGTTTTTAGGTTGTCGCAAAGAGAATAGATTAGTTTTGTGACAAGTTTAGTACAAAAACGTAGTGGAAAGAGTTTGTGACGTAGAAAACTTGAATGTCAAACAAATATTTACGTTTCTATGTTCTCAAGGGATAGGTATTTATATCGAGTATATTTTTCAGTTTGAAGTTTCATAAGATTTGCCATTAAACGTGTAATTTCTCACAAGTAGAGATAGTCTAAGCCTAAGTTATCTCCTACGGCATTTTTATTCTACTTTAACAGTAAACACTCATATTTAAATTCTAATAGTGCTACTAAGTAAGCTTTATAATTGCGATGCTTCTTACACATAACAATAGCCTTTAACTGCGAATATTAGCAAAACATTGCGTCTATCACGGCGTCTTTGTTGTGAACCTACTGCACAGTCCGCACACACAGAACACGTTTTTTTTTCAATAAAAGGGCATCCAAGTTTGCAGGCAATAGTTACACCCCAGGCCATTCTCAGTACTGTTCCTAAGTAAACTCGACGGGCGGCTCTGGGCTAGCACTGCGAGTGCAGTACATGTGTGGGATAGTTATATTGTTTGGTAGCTAGTGCTCCGTCGTTTGTAGAACAAAGGGAATGTTGCTTGTATGGTGGAGGATCCACCCGCGGCGTGCGTTCGACAGCAGCACTAATTTATTACACAATAAAACCCCTGGCTGTTATAACTAACTGTTGTTTGGTTATCATTTGTGCAAATAACAGCTTTGGAACGAAATACACAAACGAAATTAATTGTTAATTCGTGCCCGCGGCTAGTTTCTACCAAAGCGCGGTTCCAGGGATCACTCTTTGTTAATTTTACTTTTAAATACCAACTAGATTTTTTTTTACTTTGATCTCGTTCCCGCATCCTACAGGCACCTATTCCAGGGATTAAAAGTACCGTATATGTTTATTTTCGGTCTGTAATCTATCCCTGTATGTACCTACCAAATTTTAGCCATATCCGTACGGTTTCTTTTCCAACTACGAGCGCAACTCAGTCGAAATTTTGAAAATTATGGTTACATTTGAATGAATTTCACAGCATTATGGACGCTAACAATATATGGCTACAGTTTAAATAAGGTGGACTCTTTGCTTATCTTACCTTATTAGTCACCATCATCCTTGTGTTAATCCCAGTCGCGTTCCCTTACCTTATTAGTTTATTAAAGAAATACTACAATGACCTAGAAGTTCGATTTTTATTTGTTGAACCTTCATGCCCCTTTTTTTTTTATTTTTTTTATTTTTTTTTTTATCGTGCGAAAAATCCCCACGGATACCACCCCCACGGAGCCGGTGGAGGCGGTTATGTCGGACTCGAACCGACTAAAACGCACGCCGTCTTGGGTCCTTGGTTGCCGGAGGTGAGATTGCCAAAAGCATATCTCTCGCACCCCGGCAGACCCAGGACCATCTCTATCGAGATGGCCCCCTTCGGGTTGTGGGGACCACAGTGTCCCCATCTAGCCCCGGTTACGGGGAGGCGCATTTTGCGCCGCCGCCGCGGCCTGCTTCTGCTAGGGTGACAGGCGGCTCCACCGGTCACCCCCAGGCCAGCGCTCATGGAGGACGGAGGTCGTTCTGCGACCTCCGAAGTCCGGTTCGTCTTCGCTCTGCGCGGGCTTCCCGGGCCCGGAGTCTGGTCCGGACCCGACCGGCCGCCTCCTTCTCGAGCATTACTTGCTCGCAGAAGGAGACAGCCGCACCCCAAGCGTTCGCGCATCTTACCATCGCTGTGAGCAACGTGGCGAGTGTGAGGACTCCCACCTCCAGAGCCGCCACTAGGACCCACCTCGGCGTGTCCCACGCCGGGCACTCGGTCAGCGTGTGCAGCTCCGTGTCCTCGCTCGCATCACAGTGATGGCACTCGGACGTTGGCTCCTTCCGGATCCGACACAGGTTAACTCCCGAAACACCCGTGTCCGGTGATCACCTGCGTCAGCCGGTACGAGAGGCTGCCGTGTGGCCTCTCTAGCCACTCCTCCATGATGGGTCTTACCGCCGCTATTACGGCGTGCCCTGCGCTTGGTCGCCCAAGTCGTAGCTCCCATTCCGCTACCATGCCCCTGTGGAGCTGAGACCTCACGGCCCGAATTTCATCAGGCTCGGGTTCCCGTCCCTGCTCCCGCGCCTCCTTTCGATACCGATATAGCATCGAAAGGGCTCTCGCATCCAGGTTCCACGGTAGGGATCCGGCAAGGAGACTCGCCGCCTCCAGAGATATCGTGCGGTACCCCCTAATGGCCCTGCTGGCCATTGCACGCTGCGGCCCACGCAGCAGACGCGCATTGTGGACCGTCAGGGTGTCCGCCCATATTGGGCACCCATATAGGGCCATAGACCGCACGACTCCCGCGTAGAGTCTCCTGCAGGAGTCATCCGGCCCCCTCATATTGGGCAGCAGGCGCCCCAAGGCGGCAGCTGTGTCCTTCAATTTAGGGGCCAGTCTTCGGAGATGCTCCCCGAAGTTCCACCGGCCGTCGAGAACGAGTCCCAGATATTTCATCTGGGGCTTGATGGCGATGGAAATGTCTCCCACTATGAGGCTGGAATCCTCTGGTGGGACGCGCCGAGGCCCATGAAAGAACATGGCCTCGGTTTTATGCAGAGCCACCTCGAGACCCAGCCGCCGGATCCACTCCACGACTTGGGCAACCGCGGTCGTGGCCTTCAGGGTCGCTTCGCGGTATGTAGACCCGCACGCCGTCACCAGCGTGTCGTCCGCATAACACGTGACGGCGGCACCATCCGCGAGCTCACCGCGAAGCACCCAGTCGTAACCGATGTTCCACAGTAGCGGTCCCAGGACCGATCCCTGCGGAACACCGCACGACATCTCTCGCCGACCGAGCCCGGTCGCACTTGGGTAGACGACTGCTCTCTTCGATAAATACGCCCCGACTATGCGGCGAAGGTAGAGAGGCACTTCGTGATACACGAGCGCCTCCCTAATGCAGCTCCAGGGCAGGGTGTTAAAGGCGTTGGCGATGTCCAGTGACACCGCCAACACCACCTCGCCCCGAGTGACGGCGTCCTTCGCCAGAGTCCTCACGCGCATGATGGCATCCACGGTGGAGCGCCTCCGGCGGAAGCCATACTGGCCATCCGCCAGATCAGGCCCCACCCTGGATAGGTGCTCGACGAGGCGCTTTGCAATGACTCTTTCAAAGAGCTTGCACACCTCGTCGAGCAACACTATGGGCCTGTAGGCGGACGGTGAGTCCGCCGGGCGCCCCGCCTTTCGGATGAGGACCAGTTTCCCCGTCTTCCACATCTTCGGAAACTGGCCTCGCTCCAAACATGCGCTGAGAAACCCTCTCAGTCGGGGCTCGAGAGCGTCATCTTCGCCTAGAGCTAGGACCCACGCTCGGCCTGGAATGCCGTCTGGTCCCGGGGCGGTGTTCTTGGCCTTAAGCCTTAACACCGCCAGCTCTAGCTCTACCCAAGTGACCTCGGGCACGTCGTCGTCATCCACGTTGGGCGCCATAGGCGACCTAGGTGGCGGAGTCATCTGCGGTGGAATATGTTCCACCGCCCGCGCTGGGAACAGGGAGCCAACGACTCCTCCGAGCAGCTCCGGCTGGAGACACCGGGTCAATGGCGGGGCCCGGGGGCGCAGCTTGCCCCTTACCATAAGGTAAGGCCGCCCCCATGGGTCCCGCTCCAGCGTCTCCAGCAGCTCTTTATGAGCTGCTGCCTTTGCTTGCCTTATGGCCACTCGGAGGGCCTTTCTGACCTCCTTGTACCTCGCATGAAGCTCCGCCTCTCGGGGCTCCGTATCCGCGGGGCGGCTACGCCTCCTTCGGAGTCTGGTCCACCGGCGGAAAGCGATCACGGAGGCCTGTCGGAGCCTCGCAATGTCCGCCGACCACCAGTAGACCTGACGCCTCGGATTATAGGGCGGAGCCCTAGGCATAGCCGCGTCGCAGACACGCGTCATGGCCTGCCGGAACCACGCCGCCTCATCGTCTATGTCGACAGGCCTGTCCGGCGCAGAGGCCCAGGCCTGTACGATGGCGGCCTCCAGGAGGACCTCCCGATCCATTCGCTTAAGCACCCAACGTGGCTCGCGTGGGGCCGGTGTAAACGGCGCGGCGCCCGCAGGAGGGGAGACGTCGAACCGAATGTATCGGTGATCCGACGCTGTCCCCACCTCCTCAAGGACACGCCAGCCCTGCACACGGCCTGAGAGCGGGGCGCTCGCGAACGAAAGGTCCACAATTGAGTCGCCCCAGCTCTTCACGCACGTGGCGACGGCCCCGCGATTCAGGAGAACTAGGCTGAGACTATCAGCCCAGCTCTCCACTGCCCTGCCCCTCGGATTCGTGCGCCGGGAACCCCAGTTCATAGACCAGGCGTTAAAGTCCCCGAGCACCAGAACCGGGTGAGGGTAACAGGTATTGACGACGACGGTCAGATGATCCAGCCACTGCTGGTACTCATCTATGACTCGGCTCGGCGAGAAGTAGACTGCCACGACCGCTATTCCCCCCACGAGTGCCGCTACGCAGCCATTCCCCCTTGTCACGACAACAAGGGGGGGACTGCCGGCAGCGGCGTTGTGCACCAGTGCCACCGATCCGTCCAGGTCGGTTTCCCAGGCAGGCCCGAGAAACTGGTGAATGTACGGCTCGGCGACAGCGGTGACATTAATGCCCCACTGTGCGGTGCTCTGGAGCAGAAGTGCCTGAGCATCGACACAGTGGTTTGCATTTGCCTGCAGGACGCGGAGCTGAGGATCCATTATGGAACCCCCATCTCCGCGCCCTGCCGCGAACCAGAGACGGAGCGCCTGCCTCCCGGCTTCGGCCTCCCCGCGGTGCAGGCCTTGGCACCAACCCTATGGTCGGCCGGCTTGCCCTCCGCTGCACACCTGAAGCAGTGCAACGGAGCTTCGCAACTACCGGCCTTATGACCGGGTTGGCCACAGCGGAAGCAACGGTCACCGACTGTTACCTCCGCCGTGCACTGCACCCCTACGTGGCCTACCGACAGGCACCGGAAGCACAGTGCCGGTCGGGCCTGCAGGAGCCGCACCTGCACCTTCTGGAAGCCCCCGATGAGGAGGCTCCGCCCATCGGCAACCTTTTGGGCTGCCGCGATGGGGCAGCCGACAACTGCTGCCCCCAGTCCACGCCGGCCGAAGCGTATAGCTCCGACCTTTACTGTGTCCTGAGGACAGCCTCCGGCCTCAACCACGGCGAGCCTAAGCTCCTCGGCCGTGATGGAGTCGTCCAAACCCGATATGCGCACTTCTGCGCACTTGTTGGGCCTGGACACCCGGACATCAGCCGCGTCCAGCGTCATAATTCATAATAATAATTAATAATTCATAATAATAATTCATAATAATAATTCATAATAATAATTCATTTCATAATTAATTCATAATTCATTTATTTGCAGAAATGTGGTCAAACATGATGTTACATAAGAATTATTACAGTTCAGCACATTTACCATTCAATGGCATGCAAATATTAACTTAGGCTCTATTTTGACGTCTCCCTAAGCGTAGCCGCCAGGGCGTCGGCTTTAGGGCCGCTGGTAGCGCCGGGGACCTCGAAGATCCGAGATCCGGTGCGCGTGGGCTTGCACACCAGATCCGGGATCCCAAGGGCTCCCAGGTCGATGCAGGCCCTTGCCTGCCTCACCACCTGGGCGTACTCCACACCCCTCTCCGACGCCTCCGCCGTCAGTGTGATGACGACGGCCGTCGATCGAGGGGCGCGGAGCCTCCTCGGCGCTGTTGCCATCGCGGCAGCCTTGGCCCTTCTGGCCAATTTGGCTGCCTTAACCTTCATGCCCCTTACGGCAATTGGTTTCGTGGTATGTCAAACCAAGTGGGCGTGCGCCGCCTACTAGATTACAGTTAGCATGTTGTAGAAGTATCAAATATAATAATACCATACACCTCAAACTGGAGTCAATGTACTGTGTAAATTCTCTTTCTTTTTGTTTTTAAATGCACCTATCTAGTTTATCCTATAACTACACCATATCATTTCTTTTATCACGTTACTGTCCATCCTAAGGTTGCCTGGAAGAAGTCGCTTCAAGCGATAAGGCCGCCCATTGTATATTGAACTGTATACTTGCTACCTTGGTGTACAATAAAGAGTTATCGATCTATCTATCTACATTGACCGTAACGTCATATGTCCAGCAGTGGACTCGTAAACTGCGATGAAAAGCTTATTGTTCAATTTTAATAAAGTAACATAACACGCAGCTAGCCGTAAGCTAATAGACCTAATAAGTGAAGCTCATAAAAGTGACTTAAAAATAGCCTATTAAGTCTGAAACTAAATAATCATACTGCCGTCTTTTGAGCTTCAGCTTTTGCCTTTTAGAACTCAAGCGTACATACAAGAAGTAGTGAACAGCCCCAATTGGTTCTCATACAAACGGATTTCCAGTTATCCGGATAAACGCCGTAAGATGGATGAACGACCTAAATAGATTACCCAATTACGACGAACCAGGCTACCTTCCAGAGTGATTACGTGATTATCGCAGGTTTTCGCGAAGTTTGCTCGTACGAATTCGTAATTTCATGCACTGATATGGAATATAATGTCCTCATTTACGTTCGTGCGAAGCTATTCCGCGACTGTAACGCTTGTGTAGAAGGCTTTGTAATTGCCCGTTTGCCCGCGTAGTCTCGGCGCAAAACAAAAATAAAGAGTTTCAATGCTAAGTTTACGTTCACAAACAATTATTTTTCTGCAGGGATATACTTACAGGCGTGAACAAAAACAACTTTAATTAGCATCAGTATTATTTAAATAGTGAGTTTTATTTTGCGAAACGCCATTGACTTACTGTTTCTTTGGAAGAACGAGAACGGAACGAGGTCGATAGGATTTTTTTTTATCGTGCGGTATATCCCCACGGATACCACTCCCACGGAGCCGGTGGAAGTGGTTATGTCGGACTCGAACCGACTAAAACGCACGCCGTCTTGGGTCCTTGGTTGCCGGAGGTGAGATTGCCAAAAGCATATCTCTCGCACCCTGGCAGACCCAGGACCATCTCTTTCGAGATGGCGCCCTCGAAAGAGAGACCACAGTGTCCCCATCTAGCCCCGGTTACGGGGAGGCGTATTTTTGCGTCGCCGCCGCGGTCTGCTTCTGCTAGGGTGACAGGTGGCTCCACCGGTCACCCCCAGGCCAGCGCTCATGGAGGACGGAGGTCGTTCTGCGACCTCTGACGTCTGGTTTGCCTTCACTCTGCGCGGGCTTCCCGGGCCCGGAGTCTAGTCCGGACCCGACCAGCCGTCTCCTTCTCGAGCATTACTTGCTTGCAGAAGGAAGCGGCCGCACCCCGAAGCGTTCGCGCATCGTACCATCGCTGTGAGACGAGGTCGACAGGTGCCCGGGAGCCACCGTGTCATCGATCCAGATGTCAAAGATGTGAGGTTAAGTAAATCTCTAATTTCAAGGATTCTCAATTACTGTTACTTGGTCCCAGTTTGGGCCCTGTTGTAAGGCAGTGATTGAGTATTTAATTTTTTATTTTGTTTATCGTTTCAGGAAAACTTACAGCTAAAAGATAACATTAGGTAAATTCCTATAACAAAGTGAAGGCCATTTAAAAGTTTTCACTGATAGTAATATTTAACCCCCGACGCGACGCAAAAACGACGGAGTGTTATAAATTAGACGTGTCTCTGTGTGTGTGTGTCTGTCTGTAGCATCGTAGCTCCTAAACGGATGAAACGATTTGGATTTAGTTTTTGTTTGTTTGATAATATACCTTATATTAGTTGGAAGTGTTCTTAGCTATGTTTGAAAAAAATCGGTCCAAGATGGCCGTCGCTACAATATGGCGGAGTAAATAATAATTTCACAAGTCCGTCAATAAGTATGGGTATCAAATGTGAAAGGGCTTGAGACTAGTAGTTGAATTAAAAAAGTATAAAATAAAAATTAAATTAAAAATTTAAAAAGCCTCCGTTGTAAATCCTACAGATATCCAGATACAACGAAAAGGATTAATAGGCAGAGGAAACATGGACTAGCAGTACTATGAAGTCGTCACCAATTTTCAAAATTGAAGAAAATAATATATTTATGATCAAATCAGCATTATTTTTTTCTCTATAGCAATATTGTTTGTTAATTAAAAATGTTTTATAGCGCTAAAAAGATTTCTACTTAGTAAGATGATACTATTATAATTAGAGGTTCACGAATTGAGAGATAAAACAGTGTACCCGCGACAGAGCGCGGAGAGGGCGCAACCTAAGCGTCCCGGGCGAGGTCGGCAGGTGAGGTTTGGAGTCCGTATCGACCCAATGACGCGTACATGACTGATGGGGTGAGCTGCCTAATTTGAGAAAAGATATCGAATTTGGACGGCTTTTTTCATAAGGATGATGATGTCTAACAAGATGTAACACAATTCCAAAGTTCAAAATGTATTTTTTTTCTGTAATGTGTAATTAAATGCCAAGCCATACGGGCACATAGCCAACTTAAGGTTAACTTGTGTAGACTGAAAAAGAGTCTGGTCTGTATATATCTGTCTGATGTTAAACAGCCCTATCCCATAGTCGCCTTGTACGACACCGCATGGGAAGAGATGGGGTGGACCAGATTGTACTCAGCCGGGAACCACGCGGCTATTATGGATACTGCTACGCCTGATCTCCTCTGCCATATACCTACAGCAAGGTTTCCTCTAATCCATACTTAATATTATAAATGCGAAAGTAACTCTGTCTGTCTGTCTGTCTGTATGTTACGCTTTCACGCTTAAGCCACAGAACCGATTTTGATGAAATTTGGTATAGTGGTAGATTAGACCATGAGAAAAGACATAGGCTATGTTTTGTCACGATAACCGACATTCACGCGGGCGGAGCCGCGGGCAAAAGCTAGTATGCAATAATACCTAGTCACTGGATAGTCATATGTAACGAGTATTCACACGGTGTATGATGCGTAATTAAATTACCCATTACCTTCAATAAAAGCCAAAAATGGTTTTTAGCAATTGATAAATACCTACGACAGTATTTAAAGTAAAGTTGCGAAAAGCTGAATTCGAAACAATTTGACAAAGTTTGGCATCAAAAGCATTTATAATTGAAGCAATTACCAGAATGGGTTCGTAAACAATTTGGGCAATCTACGTAATGGTTGTGACGTCACGTTACCGGGGTGCGTTTTAAACATTAAGTTCTTATTATGTAATTAGATCACTTACCTTGTTATTATTCATTCTCGGAACGTTTTCCCAACTCAATTGGGGTCGGCTCTCCAGTCTAACTGCGATGAGGCTGAACTTCGATTGCCATGATGACCTCCACAACCAATTGGAACAATATCGAAGTTCTGAAGTTAGACTAGTCGAACTTTTCCAGGCGCCAATTATCATTCCAATACATCGGGAAAAATGAAATGCTCAAGTGAGACTTCAACCCACGACCTTTCCCTTACAGGGGGAATGCTCTTCCAACTGAGCTATTGAGCCACACCTGAATCATTTCAAATTTCCCTTCCCTTTATATCCGTCTTTAAGGGTGACGGTGGAGCCATCTACCAACTTTCTTACGAACTGTTGGAACCAATGAATGATTTTTCAACCATTTTTAAACATTGTTTTTTGATGAATATCAACATAACTATCATATTGTTGAAATGTAAATCATGCGTTGCTTATAACAGCTAAAATTCACCTGCATCCCTACTATCTTTTTACCCGACTACGGCGAAGCCAAAAGGAGGGTTATGATTTTGACAGGCTATGTATGTATGTATGTATGTATGTATGTATGTATGTATGTATGTTCATTTGTTCCCTCATAGCTCCTCAACTACTTATTAGAACTAGACAAATGAGGTATCGTTACAAGCGGCTTTATCGTCCCATGGTTATAGGCTATATGACGTGTCACTCAATCTTGTGTGGTGCCCTCTAGCGCACATAAGGTACTGTGTTAAAAAATAAATTTGAGATAAATATGCCGTGTTTGGTATCAAATGAAAGGGCTTAAGAAGCACATTTCAAATATGTATAAATTATTAGCTTTACATTGCCCCAAAATAATGTAAATAAAAAATAAAGTTTAAAACTAAAAGATAGCGAGCAGGCTAGACTGCCGCTATATGAATCATTGTTGTATGATTTCTGCGGGAGTTGTGAGGGCTGAATGATAAATATATTGTAAAATGTATTTGTCATTCAACCTTCACCTATAATATTATGATTTGATTATTTAATATTTGATAATTTAATGTGTTAATAATGAATAACTGCCATAATATATATATTAATTTACTAACTTAGGATAAGTCTTTATAACTAACCAATATGAGTCATTGTTACTTGAATAAATCAGTATATTATTATTATTATTAAAACCCGACTACCGAAAAATCACACTCTAAAATGTAACAAACAAGAAAATATCAAGGATAGCCGTGGTATACCACTTACTCTAACAAAACAATATATTCTAGGGTAAAGTGGCATACGACCACGGCTATCCTTGATATTTTCTTGTTTGTTACATTTTAGAGTGTGATTTTTCGGTAGTCGGGTTTTAGTTTTAAACTTTATTTTTTCTCAATTTTTTAATAAATATCTTATAGTTTTTTAGATACATACTTGAAAACTTTAGTTGAGGACACGAAGAAGGGGCTATCTGGTAATATCATAAATAATTTCTGGGAGACGGCATATTTTGGTTACCAGTTCTTACATGCTATCTTAACATTGGTGACTACCGACTTCACAACTGTATTGTATTCTGACGACTTTAAGAATACGAATCGATTCCATAGGGAATTCATTTTTCCCTCTGGATTCGATTCGTATTCTTAAAGTCGTATTCCTCGGGCGGGACTAGAACCCGCGAACTTTCCCTTACAGTGAGAATGCCTTGACCAATTCGGCTAGTCCCATCCGAGAAGTTTCATTTTTCCCTATGTATTCGATTTGTATAGTTAGCATACTTAATGCGGTAATATTCATTCAAGTATTTGGGCGGAGTTATCAAAAATCGAAGTAAAATGATTGTAACATCATTCATTGGTTCCGATAGTTCGTAAAAACGTCGGTGAATGACGTCACCGTCGCCTTATCTAATATATAAAATTCTCGTGTCATAGTTTTCGTTGCCATACTCCTCCGAAACGGCTTGAACGATTTTGATGAAATTTTGTGAGCATATTGAGTAGGTCTGAGAATCGGCCAACATCTATTTTTCATCCCCCTAAATGGTGCAGCGGGAACGGGATCTGACGCCACGAGGGTAGGAAAAAATTGGCGGTACGAAGTTCGCCGGGACAGCTAGTAGACTATATAAATAGAAGAGAAATTTGAATCACATCGGGCGTGTCTCGGTAGCCGAATTGGTCAAGGCATTCCCCCTGTAAGGGAAAGATAGCAGGTTCGAGTCCCGCCCGAGAAATTTAATTTTTCCCTATGTATTCGATTCGTATAGTTAGCATACGTAATCTGTAAATTCATTTAAGAATACGTTCGATCGCTTAAAGAAGCAAGTGTGTGTTGTCCCTTATCCCTTCAAGAGTATTGTAGGGGCAAGGTCGTCCCTCCCTACACTTGACCTCGTTAGGTGGGCGAGCAGCCGAGGAGCTGAGGAGATAACAATAAAATATTCCGTTCCCGTTAGGAGCCTTCATTGTTATCATAAAGGCTTCGTGTTTCTATGCGATGTCAACAAAACGTATTATACTCGTGTGTGTAGCTTGTGAGTTAGGGGCCTATGTTATCCACTATGTTTATTATAGTGAAAGAATGTTTGATGGTTGGACAAAGTGTTGTAGGGACTATGGTAACGGCTGAATATGACTGGAACGTTATAACTTTAATACCTTGCATGTATTTTTGTATACACGTTAAAAGGTTATCATGTATCAACTACTATAATTACGATCCTAGAAAATAAGCGGCCTTTTTTTATTTTTTTTTATCGTGCGAAAAATCCCCACGGATACCACCCCCACGGAGCCGGTGGAGGCGGTTATGTCGGACTCGAACCGACTAAAACGCACGCCGTCTTGGGTCCTTGGTTGCCGGAGGTGAGATTGCCAAAAGCATATCTCTCGCACCCCGGCAGACCCAGGAACATCTCTATCGAGATGGCCCCCTTCGGGTTGTGGGGACCACAGTGTCCCCATCTAGCCCCGGTTACGGGGAGGCGCATTTTGCGCCGCCGCCGCGGCCTGCTTCTGCTAGGGTGACAGGCGGCTCCACCGGTCACCCCCAGGCCAGCGCTCATGGAGGACGGAGGTCGTTCTGCGACCTCCGACGTCCGGTTCGTCTTCGCTCTGCGCGGGCTTCCCGGGCCCGGAGTCTAGTCCGGACCCGACCGGCCGCCTCCTTCTCGAGCATTACTTGCTCGCAGAAGGAGGCAGCCGCACCCCAAGCGTTCGCGCATCTTACCATCGCTGTGAGCAACGTGGCGAGTGTGAGGACTCCCACCCCCCGTGCCGCCACTAGGACCCGCCTCGGCGTGTCCCACGCCGGGCACTCGGTCAGCGTGTGCAGCTCTGTGTCCTCGCTCGCATCACAGTGATGGCACTCGGACGTTGGCTCCTTCCGGATCCGACACAGATAACTCCCGAAACACCCGTGTCCGGTGATCACCTGCGTCAGCCGGTACGAGAGGCTGCCGTGTGGCCTCTCTAGCCACTCCTCCATGATGGGTCTTACCAGAAAATAAGAGGCCTGTCAGTTGTCGTCAACTGGTCTCTTTTCGTTGACTATATACGGTTCATAATTTTCTAATCACAGACAAAAACATAGCAAAAAACAATTTATTGAAAATAAAAAAAATATCATACGGAAATCTCAATATAACATCATACATTTGAATGAATTTCTTACAGCATTTTTTATGCTAACTTTAAAGTTCGAATCGAATCATACATACACAATTCATTTACCTTTTTTATAAAAGGACTCGTCAATCTAACTTCACCTCGCCTGATGGTCAGCCAAGTCTCGGAAAGAGGGTGACCATTACAAACACGTACCATGTTAACAATGGTGGCACTCAGCTTGACGGCCTCATCAGATACTTTTTCTCACCCGGTTTAAAGGACCCAGGACTGTAGGAAGGAGGAAACACGCGAGCTGGCAGGAAGTCCCAGGTCTTGTGCCCTTTTAACTTCTATTCGGACCCTCGGGTAGAAATAGTTCTCGATTTGCATGACTAATGTGTGGTCGGTGCGCAGGCGCAACCCTGGCGGTGATCATCGACATGGACCACCGCACGTCCGTGATATTCAGCGCCCTGGTGGCCGTGTTCTACACACTGTTCGGCGGACTGTACTCCGTCGCCTACACCGACGTGATACAGCTCTTCTGCATATTCTTGGGTAAGTGTGAAGAATACCATGGCCATAATACCCCCGTGTTACGTTCTCGGCGGAGAGTCCAGAACTCACTGAAGAGTCTTTGTGCTGTCACTGGGAAGACCAAAGGCTTGTCTTGCTTTGTCTTCTGCACTGACGGCACAAAATCTATCTTTTCTCACAGGGTCGGCAGCACGAGTGAGACATGTTGCACATGTCCATAGGCCAACTACTTTCCATCAGATGGGCCGTGTACTTGTCTGCCACCTGACTAAATAAATAAATATTATCGCACATAAAGTAAACTTGTGCCCTTGCAGCGCTAAAACTAAAGCCTGTCGCCATATTCCTAGGTCTCTGGATGTGCATCCCGTTCGCGTGGGCCAACGAGCATGTGAAGCCACTCAGCTCCATGGACGTGGACTGGATAGGGAAGGTGGACCCTGACTACTACTGGTTCTACGTGGACTATGGGTTACTCCTCGTCTTTGGCGGCATACCATGGCAGGTCAGCGGATTTTATAAAAGAGAGGACTTCTTCATCCTAGCGTTAATCCCAGTCGCACCCAAGCCTTTCATGTCGAAGTCTGAGGCCCGTTTTTGCCAGTCTAATTGCAGTTTTGTCTAATCTTCGATATTTTCCATGAAATGAATGCCCTTTGACCTTCAAAACCCATTGGCGATATCGAAGTATTGCAGTTAGACCAGTTGTTGGACTTTTAGAACTCCAACTGACGAAACTGATGACGACGAGGATGAAGAAGGAGTTTTAAATGAAAGATCATATTGGAATAAATATAATATATATATACATATATACATACAAAATTAATACGTCTGTGCGTCGTTTAGGTATACTTCCAACGTGTGCTGAGTAGTAAGACAGCGGGACGAGCCCAGATCCTGTCGTACGTGGCGGCCATCGGGTGTATCTTCATGGCCATTCCACCCGTGCTCATCGGGGCCATCGCCAAAGGAACAGGTTCGTATTACATACTATAATGTATCCGACTTTACACTATGAATACTATCGTAAGATAATATTGTTACTGTACCCAATAATCACAAAGCTAGTCTACCTGTCTAGCGAACTTCTGTCAATATTATTATAAGAATACGATCGAACGCATTGCGTATACAAATACTTTTGCCTAGATAGTTTAGAAAAATATTAGTTTTTACCCGACTGCCGAAGGAAGGAAGGAAGGAAGGAAGAAGGAAGGAAGGGTAATGTTCTTGTTGAATTTATTGAATAGTCCTACCACTATTATTAAAATATACTTTCGTGCATCCCTCTGACACACGAAGTTAATGTCGTCTTTTGTGTTTTCATATCCGTCTTTTTTTGCACTTACTATTGATGTAAAACATACTGGGGGAATTAAGTATTTTTGAGCCTGGAAGCACCATCTCCCGAAAAGCAAGAGTGTTTTAATTCTTTCTCCGACACTTAATGCCCATGCAGTAAAATATTCCGTTTTTGAAACCTGTGATTTTAAAACCTACAAGTTTCAGTTTTCAAATTCTCATGATTCAATAACGTCATAAAAACATTGGCACATTTTATTTTTGGAATATATACTTTTGCGTATTTTTTTACCGAATTGAAATCACATGTTTGGAAAAATTGTAAATTGAAATGATGCTATGAATCAAAGTACCAACTCCCTAACCAAATGCCTTGTCCCCAGCATGGAACGAGACCGGCTACCACGGAGACCTGACGCCTGACGGCCAGCTGACGTCGGACCAGACGTCAATGATCCTGCCGC
This sequence comes from Eilema sororculum, assembly GCA_914829495.1. NCBI lineage: Eukaryota > Metazoa > Arthropoda > Insecta > Lepidoptera > Erebidae > Eilema > Eilema sororculum. The sequence goes on along the minus strand of OU618545.1, from coordinate 24,635,542 downwards.
TGGTGCTGCAGTACCTCACGCCCGACTTCGTGTCGTTCTTCGGGCTCGGCGCCGTGTCCGCCGCAGTCATGTCCTCGGCTGACTCCAGCGTGCTCAGCGCTAGTTCTATGTTCGCCAGGTGAGTACTACCTGAAGATGTCAACGGTGACTTTTATCTTCGTTAGATGAATTAGGTGTCTACGCAGTTAGTCGTTTGTCGCTTAAGAGACTAAGGCGCCGGCGACTAGTTGACACTGCGCAATGGCTCTTATATATTTGTACTTAATAGTGCGTCCGCATTTGATATCTTTGGATGATTCATCATCAGCATCTTTGCGTTAGTTTCATTCGTATCCGTCATTGGTTGATCACTGCTTTTATTGGTATTTTGGGTGTTCTTTTTGACATTTGATCACGAAGTTGGTCGGCTATATATATACCATGCTAGATACCTTTATACATATCACAGAATGTCAATTACTGAGTGTAACTAATGTGTTGTCCCCAGGAACGTGTACCGGCTGATATTCCGGCAGAACGCGTCGGAGATGGAAATCATCTGGGTAATGCGGGTGTCGATCCTGGTGGTGGGCTTCCTTGCCACCGTCATGGCGCTCACCATACCCTCCATCTACGGGCTGTGGTGAGTGAGCACATTAGTCATAGTCATTTATTTTCTATGTGGAACAATACAATTGTTTTTTATTGACGGGCACGTGCAAGAAACGGCGCAACAAATTCCACTGTGGCATTTTTACATCGTCTATTCACACGTTACCAAATGCAGATTGAAATTATTTTTCAGCGCCTTATTTGTTTCTTGAAATCGGTACTTTCCTGTAGTTAAAATAATAGTTGATGGTACAAGTATGTAAAGTTGGTGATTATGATTACCGCTGAGAAGTCATAAGAGAGCCGAAGACGGTAATCAACAATACACACGTGTATCATACGACTCCCTTGGAGAATAAAATAACCCTAAAAACACTTTATCTACTCTCATGCTAAAATATAAATATTGAAAAGCTTTAGTGGCGGTCTTCACTTTTTTGTTGATTCGAAAAAGGCGAAAGTTGTAATTAGGGTTTGCAATTCCCGGGACAGAGGAGGGATACAGATTTCTCGGTTCCAGACCTGCCAGTCCTTTTTTTTTAATTTGCAAATCTACCTTGGTTATGAATCCTTGACCGCCCGGGGTCTTGTCTTGACCATAACTTAGAATTCTAAGTGCTTTCTTCCGAATATGCTTCTGAGTTGAATGATTTATCTGATCTTATTAGTTGATAATGTCATAATGGCGCGAATCTTGAAAATTAACAGTGATGAAAAATTAAATTATCGTAACGGGAAGTCCCGGGAAATTGTTGTCAGAACCGGGACAGAATAGAAGGTAAAAAATCCCGAGAGATCCCGGGATTACGAAAACCGGGAAATCCCGGGTGCAATCCCTACTTGCAACTTAGCATGCGACGGTGACGGTATATTACGCATAGAATATCAAAATATTTTTAAAACTTCAGCTGACTTTTCTTCAAACGCTTGTGCGATACTATAAAAGGCTCGTTTTTTAACACACACGCGTATTTTAAAACAATATATGATTTGAAATATATAAATAAAACTCTTACTTATTTACCAACATTGGATTAATTTAGAAAAAATAAAGTAATGAACATAAAGAAATATTGAAAATATTTACATACAATAAAATATAAATAAAATAAAATAATTAAAAAATAAATGAAGAGAAAAAATTAGTAAATGTCCAGTTAGTGAAATTATAACTTTGTTTTTAAACACGTAGTTATTTATTATCTATTTTTAAGACAAAGCAACTCAACCAATCAAAAAAATTCTATAACCAAAGTCACAATCCATCCTAATATTATAAATGCGAAAGTAACTCTGTCTGTCTGTCTGTATGTTACGCTTTCACGCCTGAACCACTGAACCAGTTTTGATGAAATTTGGTATAGGGGTAGATTAGACTATGAGAAAGGACATAGGCTATGTCTGGTCGCGATAACCGACATCCACGCGGGCGGTGCTGAGGGCAAAATCTAGTATGATTATAGGTGTTAAAGTGCCTAATTATCATGAAATTAGAGCTACTTCAAGAGCAATTGCATTGAACATTATTTTAGTAAGCTCATTGAATTAAAAATGGTAAAAGAGTGGTGAAAGTTGGGCGTTTTTTTTAAACGTGTCCAAGTTACAAAATGGAATGAAATAATAAAAAAAAATAGTAATGCATATTAAAAATTTGTGAATGATTTGTTATTCTTTAAAAAACATTAAAATACCTAATTACCCAATAAGTATACAAGTTTGCACAAAAATAAAACTTTCTTTGGGCACGAGGGTAGTTTAGACATCCACTTTGTAACTTCTAAAATTAAAATTAATAAATAAAATAGTATACTTTAAATGAAAGAGTTGCTTTTATTTGTTTAGAAATATAATATTCTTTAAAATAATATAACAGCATAAGTAAAATAAGCCATACGTTTTTAATATTTTGTAAAGATGTAACCATTTTGTAACTATTTGGTAACTTTGCAGAGTTAGCTTCTGATTTATACAGTGTAACCATCATTGAATGCTGTTGATTTTGTTTTTATTAATTTCTTTTTTTTCATAATTTAAAGAAAAGCAAAATAAACTAAGGTAGTCACTTTGAAAATAACAAAAAAATAAATAAAATGGTAACAGTAAAATATAAGACACTTACAAAATGGAAAACTTCAGTTACAAAATCGAAAAGTAAAGCTTAGTTCATCCTGGTAAGGAAAGGAGGATGGGCAAAGTGGTCTACCTACTCAATACCGACAAGCTATATGTCAATTTAAAGGATATTTTATGTACTTCATTTTTTGGTATGGCCGCAAATGTGTAGCTCATGGGGTTTCTCTCTTAATTAGAGCAGACTTTTTTTTTTTTCTTAATTGGAACAGAATTTACATGGAATGTTCTATACTTTTGTGGGGGAGACGATCGGGCGTGAGGTTGTTTTGAATTCCCGACGACGCGACGCAAGCGCAGGTACATGTTTGCAGCCTGCCCCCGCAACTCCCGCACCCCGCCTCGCCCGCTCGCACTGTCCTTATCACAGCACCTCGCAGCTTGTGGGGGAGACGATCGGGCGTGAGGTTTTTTTGAATTCCCGACGACGCGACGCAAGCGCAGGTACATGTTTGCAGCCTGCCCCCGCAACTCCCGCACCCCGCCTCGCCCGCTCGCACTGTCCTTATCACAGCACCTCGCAGTTTACCTTCGCTTGTCGTTGTGTATTGTACTGTGCGATTCCTTGTTCTTGTTACGAATTATCTACGACCTTTGCTTGTTTATCGGACTGTTGAATATTGCTATTATTTTGACCTGTGCTTGTTAATTGGACTCCCATATTTTTTTTATAATGGAAGGAAATAGACTTCTATGTGTTGTTTGTGAGCGCTCTGTTTTGCGTCAGCGGCAACGTCATTTAATAACGTATACCCTAATACAATCCAGACCTTTTGTTGAAGTATATATACGAAGACATTCTTCACGCGAGGTAAGTTCTGTTTGTTAATTCTATAGCACTAGGTACCTAAGTACCTTATAATTAATCCTTTTGATTGTGATCTAATACCTCTTGTGAATTTGGTCGCTTCGAGGTCCGAAGCGACTTATGTCATTATTATTAGAGATATCGCGATATTTACAATGGTATTGTTTTGAGTTTCCTTTAAGCATCGTTAGGAATCCAGCTTGTTCGAGTTACTGACCATGATAGTTTAAATACCTAAACTTATAGATTTACTGGACTGAAAATAAAAAGAGTTCCTAAGTAAGATTATGTCATACCCAACCGTTAGTAATTATATAGAATGGAGAAGACCAAATTACACAATACATGTTAAACTAGGCTCAATCCCACGTGCATAATATAAGTTTAAAGGTTGTAATAATAAAATGTCATATTGAGAAATGATGCTATCACCAGGAGGCCAAAAGTAAAAATAACACAACATTAATAAACATTTTCTGTCTTTCTTTCCTATCTGTAGGTATCCTTCGATGAAGGTGAAGTTGTATTCACGTGCAATGGATGTTGGCAACGAATTAACACTGCCGAACGGGCACAGCTGGCTACAGAAGCTCCCAACGAAGATATTGATGTGCCAGTTCCACCAGATACAATTGACACTGCCGAACGGGCACAGCCCGCTACAGGAGCTCCCAACGAAGATATTGATGTGTCAGTTCCACCAGATACAATTGACACTGCCGAACGGGCACAGCCAGCTACAGGAGCTGCCAACGAAGATGTTGATATGCCAGTTCTACCAGCTATGCCAGATATCCAACGAAATCTCGCTAGAGCATCTAATACGGCCCGCCATTGCATATTTAATGGTTGTTTAAACGAGTCACGGCTTCGAATACCTAATAGCATAAAAGCTTACATGTTATCATATTACAATTTCTACATACCAACAAGTGCTCGTGTTTGTAATGAACACATAATGGTGCACGATTGGGACCAGTTGCTCAACGGAAATGTTTCTCATGATTTTAATCAAGACCATATATTGGACATCATTTCAATTTATAGAACAGCTTTAGAGAATCCATCGACTATTTTTGATTTTAATTTGCAAAGAGTAGACGAAAATGAGTTTCGACACTGGACAGGACTTACGGTCGCCGAATTCAATTTGGTACTCGAACAAACTCCATCACTACGACAGCGGTCGAACGCGCCAAATGTGGTTCTAGGTGGATATCTAATGAAACTTCGAACAGGCGAACCTAACATACGCCTAGCATCACTTTTAAAAATATCGCGTCGAACATTCGAACGCCATTTAGTGACGGCGAGAGAGTGCTTACTGGCAGACTTCGTGCCATGTCACTTGGGAGTAAATCATTTAAGTAGAAATGAAGCGCTTAACAAGAATTTGTTGATACCAAGTGCCCTTTTTGGAGACCAAAATAATTCCAAATTAATATCAATTTGTGACGGGACGTACATTTACATCCAGAAGAGCAGCAACTTCCTTTTCCAAAGACGTAGTTATAGTCTTCATAAGTATAGGAATTTGCTGAAACCGTTTCTCATTGTATGCAGCAATGGCTATATTATTGATGTAACAGGCCCTTATGCAGCCACTACATCAGATTCCACGATCATGAGCAATCTATTAAATGATCAGGATAGCGCATTTCATTGGTTCTTTGCAAGGAATGACGTGTTCATTTTAGATCGCGGCTTCAGAGATGCTATACCTGACTTTGAAGCATGCGGTTACGAAGCACATATGCCAGCCAGTAAGGATAGAAATAATACACAGCTATCCACAGATCAGGCGAATAAGTCTCGTTTGATTACGATTGTAAGATGGGTAGTAGAAGTAGTGAACGGAAGGTTCAAACGCGACTACAAGTTTCTACGGATAGATAATTTTAATACGTCCGTCCCTCATATGTTCGAGCATTTTCGGATTGCTGCAGCATTGATCAATGCTTTTCACCTGCCAATCCGTGACAATGCTTATGCCGACGCAATAGTTGCAATTATTAATGAACGAATGAATTTAGAAAATTATCTGGCCGAATATGTCATTCAAAAAAACTTAAATATGCGACGGGTTATATTTACCAGCATGGCAGCAAATATGCCTGGTTTTGAAGATATTCCTCGATTAGAAGAGGAACACCTCATTCTAATCGCCCTAGGCACTTACCATATTAAAATAGCCAGTTCTTACTGTGCCGAACATTTAAACGATGGAATGTATATTATCGAATTGTACAGAGACACTGAACTCGATGATATCAATAGATATAACATCGATGTGGGGGAAAGTAGTTTTTTACTACGAGAGCGAATACAATCACGTCATTCCAGGGCCAAGAAACACTACACATATGTGTTAATAAACCCAGAGAATCAAGGAAGAGGTGCCTTTAGCTACTATTATTGTACGTGTTTGACTGGACGTCGTACAATTGGGACATGTGCCCATGTAATAGCAATCTTGTGGTATTTATGCTGGGCACGCCATCAGGAAGCTTTGATACTGCCTGCCGCACACATAAATGATGTAATTTTAGATACAAGCATCATGTAATACTATAAATATAATATTATTGATTAATCACTGGTGTTTTATTTTTATCTATTTGTATTCTCTTTTAAAAAAAAATGCCAGCCCCTAGAACTGCTTCATTATGTGTTATTGGTTCGCCAAAATATACTCTATTATTTAGCATAGGTGGCGTTGGTATTGAGTAGGTAGACCAAAGTCCATACATTTTGCCCATCCTCCTTTTGCATATCAGTAGGTACTGAAATAGGAAGGGATTGTAATAAACCACGAATGATGGAACCAACTTAAAAAAAAATGAAGCTATGCTATTTTAGTAATCAACGCTTTTTATTTATATTCAGCCTTATAATTCAGTTCAGTCTCAAAAAATCAATCTATGTAAACACTACCTCATGGTAAATTTAATTATTGGTCCATGATATCATCAATTCATCATAATTATTATTCACTTAAAACATAAACACCATCAACCCTGCATGCATTTGTACTCGCCTTTATATTTCCATTTTGTAACTTTTTTATTCCACCTCAATATGTAACCAAACAAAATGGAAGTAACGCATCTCGAATCGCCGACCTAAGATTGCTTCTAAATAAACTTTAATAAAGATGTAACACTGAAAAAACACTTTTAATAGCTTATAATGCGTTTGTAGTATATCATTATTATATTTCTATAAACAAAAATCCAAACTTACCAGTAAAAATTACAGTTACAAAGTAGATGAAAAATCCGGCACGGTAACGCTTAACAAGTTTCGACACGAAATGCGTTGAACTGTCATTCTCTTGACTACTTTACAAAAATTAAATTAAAAATTTAAAAAACCCCCGTCACAAAAAACACCAAAAAGTTGAAAATAAATGAATAAATTTTAATTCAACGGTTGCCATGTCGGGGGACCGTAACTGGTTAAGTACTCCTTTATATCGTAAGGTCCCCCGACATGGCAACCGTTGAATTAAAATTTGTATTTCCATGCAAAGCTGGAATTGTGAGACATAATAATAATGCTACGAACTATAGTATATATTATAAAAGTAATTTTATGTTTAATTCCGACAATATTATCACATTTCTATAACATTCTTTTTTTTTTACCCTTACCGACGGAGGTAATTCGCAAATAAACTTAACTCAAAACTAAGCCGGTCACTGTGGGACATAGTAAAATCAGGGGTTGAATACCCCTGATTTTACTATGTCAGTAATTATATTCAGTAATTATATTCAGTATTATTTTATATTTATCAATAAATTATTCATATAGTTAGACGTATTTCCAATACATTAGATATTAAATATTTTTACAATCAACACTTCATAATAAATGTTCTTTCATTTCTCCATAAAAATAAGGGTAAACTTGTGAGACATACACATAGTATGGTCGTGTAAAAAAAAAATGCCCAGTTACGTATGTCTTTATTTTTAACCCCCGACGCAATAACGACGGGGTGTTATAAGTTTGACGTGTCTGTGTGTGTGTGTGTGTGTGTGTGTGTCTGTCTGTGGCATCGTAGCACCCAAACGGATGAACCGATTTGGATGTAGTTTTTTTTGTTTGAAAGGTATATTAGTCGGGAGTGTTCTTAGCTATGTTTGAAAAAAATTGGTCCAAGATGGCCGCCGCCACAACATGTTGGAATACATATTTCTTGAGAATTCCCTCAATATGGGTATCAAAAAGAGCTTGACTGGTAGATTAATTTAAAAAGAATAAAATAAAAATTAAATTAAAAATTTAAAAAACCCCCGTCACAAAAAACACCAAAAAGTTGAAAATAAATGAATAAATTTTAATTCAACGGTTGCCATGTCGGGGGACCCTACGATATAAAGGAGTACTTAACCAGTTACGGTCCCCCGACATGGCAACCGTTGAATTAAAATTTATTCATTTATTTTCAACTTTTTGGTGTTTTTTGTGACGGGGGTTTTTTTATATTTTTTAATTTTATTGTTTGAATCATTGACCTAATATTAAATTAATTTGAAAATAAAAAATATGACGTCACAATAGTTTTCAAACAACGTTCCTTAAAACTTATCACTTTGACGTTTGGTAAAAAGTAACTAATTCGACTCGACAGTCAAATACTAATATTTCTACTTCTTATTTTACAACATCAGATCTTCTATCCACCAACAGGATCTCCTAACCGTCAGAGGACCCAAAAATACCCAACACTGAAAACCTTGATGATTAAAAGCGGCATTCACACGATGCTAATCAGACCCAAACACATTCTGATTAAAGAAGGTCTTATTTTCATGTAACAATACCTAATGCTGTTATTTCATTATTCAATTAGTCTAGTTGAGTTTGCTTTATTGTTTGCAATTTGATCTGTTGAGCGAGAATTTCTCTTTTGTCTTTGCTTTTGTATAGCCTCCGTTTAATTAATTCAACAATATTGAATAACATTGGGGCGTGTAGATCAATAATTTTAATTAAATCTAAATCCAAATTGACCATATAATCTCTCCTACATTTTACGAAAATTAGTTGTGTTGTGTTAAAAAAAAATTTGACCTGTTTGAAATTAATTAATGGACCCTAAAATAGTCCGCGATGGGCACACAAATCATTTTTTAACCCCCGACGCAAAAACGACGGGGTGTTATAAGTTTGACGTGTCTGTGTGTGTGTGTGTCTGTCTGTGGCATCGTAGCACCCAAACGGATGAACCGATTTGGATTTAGTTTTTTTTGTTTGAAAGGTATATTAGTCGGGAGTGTTCTTAGCAATGTTTGAAAAAAATCGGTCCAAGATGGCCGCCGCCACAACATGTTGGAATACAAATTTCTTTATAATTCCCTCAATATGGGTATCAAATGAAAGAGCTTGACTAGTAGATCAATTTAAAAAGTATAAAATAAAAATTAAATTGAAAATTTAAGAAACCCCCGTCACAAAAACACCAAAAAGTTGAAAATAAATGAATAAATTTTAATTCAACGGTTACCATGTCGGGGGACCTTACGATATAAAGGAGTACTTAACCAGTTACGGTCCCCCGACATGGCAACCGTTGAATTAAAATTTATTCATTTATTTTCAACTTTTTGGTGTTTTTTTATAAGAAAGATCTTGATTAAAATTTAAAACAGCTATGTTTAGAACTGTAGATACAACTAAAAATAGCGATAACGGGTATCCATTCGCAGGCATGAGTTAGTTAAATAAACTATCGTTGTTGTGCCAAAACCAATCACATTTTTCAATCTTTCTTGACCCAATCTTCGTCATAAGACAACTATTATACATAGATTCGGATAATCTTCTTTGATAAATCATATACACGACGCTCGTGCTATTTCGCAACTCCTGCGCACGGTGTGAAGTCGTGCGATACAGATCTATAATTTGTGATTTACTGATGGAAGGATAATTCATACTATTTCGTGTGCACTAGTTGTGTGGTGTTTAGAATTAGATACCACTTTAATCATCTTCTACATTCCATTGTTATAACGGATACAATATTATGATCAAAACATGAAAGTAAACAGACACAAGGCTTATATAAATGAACATGGATACTAACTACCTTTTTTTTTTTTGTCGTGCGGAAGTCCCCTCGGATACCCCCCCTGCCGGAGCCGGAAGGGGAGGTTATGTCGGACTCGAACCGACTAAAACCGCACGCTGACTGTGGGTCTTGGTGCTAGGCCGGAGGTGAGGTTGTCATCGACATATCCCTCGCCGGATACTAACTACCTGAAAGTGTCGTGGAAGGCGACTAAGGGATATGGCTGCTCTCCATCCGACAATAAACATACAACCCATGACTAAGTGCCCGTTTACGGCAATAGGCTCGCCCCCTATTAGACGTGAGTCCGAAAATCATTATGTGCGAAATGGAGATGTCAATAAACCTCTGCCTACCCCTTCGACGATTTACAGGCGTGAGTATATGGATGGAATGCATGGATGGATGAACAATGAATTGATGAGGCTCTGGTGCAAACTTTGCTCTCGAGATTACGTGATCATACAACAGTAACTTTTATAACAGTCAAAAGAAATCTTGAGAGATCGGTGCCGCGGTGGCTTTGAGTGTGGAATCTCCTCTGGATGCTGAGATTGATGTTATAAGGTTAGACAATAGTCATTGCTATAAATACCAATAAGTCTTTAAGAGGAGGAAATGTAAGAGGACACCGTGCTCCCAGATGAAAGCCTTGGATCCTACCGGGAACAATGCTATTTAAGATGATAGTGACAAATCTTAGTAGGATCAGTTAAAATGAGGTTTATTTCAATGGAAGCTATTTGTACTCATCGCTGTTAGTAGTTACGCAATTGTAAGGGTTTATTAAGGTACCCGTTTGAATCCGACGCGAAGAGTTCCGGTACCGTCTGCCCTGCACAAAAGGGTCGTAACTCGTGTCCTTCGTTCAGAAATCCTGCGGAATAAATTGAACGGCATTGGCGTATCTTTGTTGAGGCGCATTGGATCTATTTTTAGACGGAAGCCCGAGACCATTTGTGTTTTGCTGTTTGTAAAAGTTGGGAAATAACTGTCTCAAGTTTTTGACTTGTGATGAGATGTTCCCATTTGTTTTCTTTCTTCGTGTTTCGTATTTTATTTGTATTTTGGTACATTTCTTATGAAATCATTCATAGTAAAAGTTTTGAGAGACTTACAAATACTCCCGTGATTAGTATTTTTTTTTTATCTAAGACACGTCAATTTGAGTTCACCTCGCCTGATGTTAAGCTAAAGGCAAAGTCTCGGAGAGAGGGTCACCATCGCAAACATGTACCATGTTAACAGTGGTGGCACTCAGCTTGACGGCCTCATTGCCATTAACAAGATGCCTTTTGACGCCCCGCTTAAAGGACCCGGGACTGTAGGAAGAAGGAAACACGTGAGCTGGCAGGGAGTTCCAGGTCTTAGTCGTGCGGCATAGGAATGAGTCACTGAAACGCTTGGTTTTAGCAGGTATACTCTGCACAGTATATGGATGGCATCTTAGCCCTGCACGTGTCGTCCTGTGAAGGAAAGGAGAGATTGGGACTAATTGAAAGAGCTCGTCAGAACATTCACCATGGTAGAGACGGTACAAAACTGCCAAAGACGCAACATCTCTACGCATCTGCAAAGGCTCGAGGGTGTTCGTGACCTCTGGATCCCCAATAAAGCGGACCGCACGTCGCTGCAAGTACTTTGCGGGGCCGTCCCAGAGATGTGAGCAGTATTCCACGCAGGAACGAATTTGGGTCTTGTATAGAAGACACCGCTGCTCCGGCGTGAAAAAACGTCTCACTCTGTTCAGGACTCCGAGTTTACGCGAGGCTGATTTGATGATGCTCTCGATATAGTTTTTATTATTCAGTTTGCAGCGAACATCCATACCGAGGATAGTGAGGTGATCCTGCAGTGGCAGTGGTGTGCTCTGAAGAGTGGGAAGGGGAAGGAAAGGAGATACCTTTGCTGTAAACGCACATGTCTGGGTATTCTTGGCATTGAATTGTCGTGGGTTCTCTTTTATAAATTACAGATTGTGTGTCTACTTGTTTGATCGCTTCGGTAGCGTGTCGTGCATTCAACTGCTACACAGGGTGCGCGGGTTGGATTCAAATATTTGTATGCATGAATATGTCTATTTCCATTGGTTTAGCTGTTACTAAGCCTCGGAGAGCACGCTCAGCCGTCGGTAGCACTTGTGATACGAATATCGGAATATATGGCAGTCGTTACGAATATATAGGGGAAATAGATTAAATAGCCAACACAGAAGGGCTGATCCCTACTAGATGTAGTGGCAGTATGTAGTAGTTAAAAATATCACCCAAACCCAGTGGTTTAATTGTGTCTAAAATGTATACAATTAGACTATCAATTCATCTTCTAGGCACGTTCTAAACGCTCACTCACATAAAAACCATCAGGTACATTCCATACATGTTTCGACATCTACAATAAACACGGGTAATGACGAATACATGTCAATGTTCAATGATCCTAGATCTCCATGATACGCGAGTACAAGTTACGAAATGTTTATGTGAACTATGTTAAGGATAAGATCGAAATATTGCAGTCGGATTATTCTCGGCTCGTATATTTTTATTATTTTATTATTCATATACTGCGATTCCTCCCCACGTTCTCTCATAAGAGAGATGTTGTCCCACTCCACCCCAGCGGAAATAAGGCTTCTGACATACAACAAAACAAACAAATAAAATTTTACCCCATGTTGAATGGTAACTATTCCAACAATGGCACAAAATCCTGGGACCACCAGAAAACATCGTTAATTTTATTTAATGTTTAAAATGAGAATTGATTCTTTCTTCATCCACACATTGGTTGTATAGTGTGTTAACATATTTTATGTCATCTTATCTATCCTTGGTATTCCATCTTATCTCATTCTGCATAGGCATATACATATAATCACTTCTTTCCCCCGGAGGGATAGGTCCCACGTAACAGGGGGTGAGCCTATTGCCATATTCCAGGCGTTATTGTTGACTCGAGCCATGCATCTGAGGCTGAGAACACGAGTCTGATGTTATCTTATTCTGTACCATTTTATCGCATCTGTCTAATTTCATCATATCACAAGCGTCTGGCAAATCGACTAACCCTGCTAATGTCCATGCGTTCGTCTCCGTTCTATGGGCACCAGGCAAACGTTTTTTTTTGTTCAACATCGTTAGTTCACACATCCCGCACAAGGTATGGTGATCATAAACGCATGGTGTTACCAAACAGCGATTAAGTATCGATCATTGACACACATACCTACAAGAGAAGGCGCAGGGCTAATATCGTCGCACGCGCACGGGATCGATGGCGATCATTACAGCAATAGATTTATGATTGAAGTGGGTCGTGGCGGCTGTTGTAGCCTTTCGCAGTGATGGGGGACCTTGGGCCAGGTGTAGTTTGCACACAGCGTAATTAACACGCTTCGTATGGTAATACTTGAGGACCTGTGTAGTGTGTCGGTTAATACGTCTGTCGTCCCGCTCAATGCGAACGTTTGTATGCTTGACAGGTTATGAAGAGGCCACCCATGGTGTGCCGCCCCATCCTGCATTGTGTCTTCATGAAAAATGACATCCCTTAAGACTACAGTGCTCAATAGTCGTGAGGGAGGATAGTTCGAAGAATCATAATCTTAGAGAATAAATGAGATACTATCTAAAACAAAAATTCGAAACGAAATTATTTTTAAAGTTTATACAACACTGTTAACGGGAATTAAAAAAAAGTATATATAAGGTTTACTCACGTTGTTCTACAATATTACCTGAGTCTGATAATGTTTGCACGCGGGCTCGTTCCTTTCCCGGGACCACTCTTCCGCGCTGCCGTGCCACCTGCTAATTGAAATGTAATCCCGTAGCGACCGCTCGCCCCAGTTCATTCTCTCCTCACTCTGGTTGGCAAAAAAGGGTTGATAAAATGGCGAATTGTTCGCAATCAACTTCAAACCAAATTGTCTTGATTATCTCGTTAGTGTCGAGACAGTCAAGACGTAAGTTTCGTCTTTAAGTATTTTAGCTGTTGCTAAACTCATTTGTCTAACATTTAATAATTCTCTCCTTTTAGTAACTAAGTTTTGCGGCAACTTAAAAAGGGAAAGCTGATGATGCATAAAACTGATATATGAAGTTATTAAAAAATATATTTGATACTAGCCTTTGCCCTCGGCTCCGCCCGCGTGGATGTCGGTAATCGCGACCAAACATAGCCTATGTCCTTTCTCATGGTCTAATCTACCCCTATACCAAATTTCATCAAAATCGGTTCAGTGGTTCAGGCGTGAAAGTGTAACATACAGACAGACAGACAGACAAACAGAGTTACTTTCGCATTTATAATATTAGTATGGAAGTATGGATATGGATTTATAAAAATACTAGCTTTTGCCCGCGGCTCCGCCCGCGTGGATGTCGGTTATAGCGACCAAACATAGCCTTTGTCCTTTTTCATGATCTAATCTACCCGTATACCAAATTTCATCAAAATCGGTTCAGTGGTTTAGGCGTGAAAGCGTAACATACAGACAGACGGACAGACAGACAGACAGAGTTACTTTCGCATTTATAATATTAGTATGGATATGGATTAACAGCACTTCTCCTTCAAAACGGGGTCAATGGATTCTATAAAAGGGGTTTAGATCACTAGACTAGATTAAAAAAAAAACGCTATGATAATTCATATGAAACAATAATCTTCACACTCGAAAGAAGGGACAAATAGTTACTGTTCTGACCCTGGCTAGAGGAGCATCACGATGGAAAGGTATGCGTTTTATGGATCCATTTGATGGCCTCATGCCTCATGACCCAAGCACGCTAGGGCAGTCGTAAATTAGCGCGTAGTGTTGACTGTTGAATGCGTAATAAAAGCAATGGAATTAGCAGATGACTACAGTTAAAGATGGCGCAATGCTTAAGTAATCATTTCGCAATTGCAAACATTTATTTTTAACATCTTTTCTAATGTGCAGTATGAATCTGGTAAGTTTCAGTCACGTATCCGACGTCCGCCCATATATAAAAGACGGCTTGTAATCAGCAACGCGGTTATAAGATTATGTTTTAAACATTTTGCGAGTCGTAAGATGACATTCCAGTCATAGCTTCTCGTACAATAGTGTCGTTTCAATGACTTTATATTTTACTTACTACTAGACCCCTAAATGACCAATAACAATGCGCAGCTTTTTATCACTATTAAACAGATAACAATACATAAAGGCTGCATCTACCCAAATAAATTGATCACAACTTATCGTTAAAGTTTTTTAATCCTTCCTAATTTCTGTTTTCTTGTTTCTTAATTCCAAATTCTCACCTCAGTTACACACAAGTCACAAAAGTACGTTATCAAACTCGAAGAATACCTCCACCTCTTCTAAACGTGTCGGAGCGCGCCGTGTCCTATTTACGGACAATAATCGAAATATTTGGTGTCAGATCTTCCATTTTAAATACCAAAATAGAAAACTTACTTACAAAAAAAAATCGTTCCATTTATTTCAATGTCAATATCATTGCTTATATGACATTGCGACATTACGCAGGCCAAATGCAATATTTAAACACTCAAATTGTCCCCAGGTCTATGTGCTCAGATCTGGTGTACGTCATCCTGTTTCCCCAACTGCTGATGGTAGTCCACTTCAAGAGACACTGCAACACGTACGGTTCCCTGGCTGCGTACATAGTGGCGATGCTGGTGCGGCTGTCTGGGGGGGAGAAGCTCCTGGGACTACCAGCGCTGATCCACTACCCAGGGTGGGACGCGGAGCAGGAGGTGCAGTTGTTCCCCTTCAGGACCATGGCAATGGTGATGTCGTTATTCACTCTGGCGTTCATCTCCTGGCTGTCGGTGTAAGTACCTATACATAATAATTAGGCTTATGATTCGTATTTAGTCAGACAAGATTATCCTCCTTGCGTTAATCTCGGTCACATCCGAAACTTTTACCCGGTGGTTCAATCTAACTGCATGTTATGTGTTTGTTTTTCCAAATGACTAATAGCTTAGCGGTTAAGGAGTCAGACATACGATCCAGACGTCTCGGGTT
This sequence comes from Eilema sororculum, assembly GCA_914829495.1. NCBI lineage: Eukaryota > Metazoa > Arthropoda > Insecta > Lepidoptera > Erebidae > Eilema > Eilema sororculum. The sequence continues at coordinate 24,619,900 of OU618545.1, read as the reverse complement.
CAGATTGTGTTTTATCTTCTGCGACGACGACGGTGTCAAACTTTTTGTGTGCGTCCCGACTCACAATTGACTGCGGTTTTTACACAACGATGTTTGAACTCGTACTTTTTAACCCCCGACGCAAAAACGACGGGGTGTTATAAGTTTGACGTGTCTCTGTGTGTGTGTGTGTGTGTGTGTGTGTGTGCGTGTGTGTGTGCGCGTGTGTGTGTGTGTGTGTGTGTGTGTGTGTCTGTCTGTGGCATCGTAGCACCCAAACGGATGAACCGATTTGGATGTAGTTTTTTTTGTTTGAAAGGTATATTAGTCGTGAGTGTTCTTAGCTATGTTTGAAAAAAATCGGTCCAAGATGGCCGCCACCACAACATGTCGGAATTCCTATTTCTTCATAACTCCCTCAATATGGTTATCAAATGAAAGAGCTTGACTAGTAGATCACTTAAAAAAGTATAAAATAAACTTAACCAGTTAGGGTCCCCCGACATGGCAACCGTCAAAGTTAAAAGGTAAACTCCATTTATTTTCAACTTTTTGGATGTGTTTTTTGTGACGGGGGTTTTTTAAATTTTTAATTTAATTTTGTTATAAAATGATGTATAAACAACCCACAGTCACATAATAACTTAATCGTATCTTATTATTCGATTAAATACAAAAAAATTTAGTCGCTTGGGAAAACCGTGGCAGGGAGTTCATTCCACAGCTTGAGTGATGTCGTTATTCACTCTGGCGTTCATCTCCTGGCTGTCGGTGTAAGTACCTATACATAATAATTAGGCTTATGATTCGTATTTAGTCAGACAAGATTATCCTCCTTGCGTTAATCTCGGTCACATCCGAAACTTTTACCCGGTGGTTCAATCTAACTGCATGTTATGTGTTTGTTTTTCCAAATGACTAATAGCTTAGCGGTTAAGGAGTCAGACATACGATCCAGACGTCTCGGGTTCAGATTGTGTTTTATCTTCTGCGACGACGACGGTGTCAAACTTTTTGTGTGCGTCCCGACTCACAATTGACTGCGGTTTTTACACAACGATGTTTGAACTCGTACTTTTTAACCCCCGACGCAAAAACGACGGGGTGTTATAAGTTTGACGTGTCTCTGTGTGTGTGTGTGTGTGTGTGTGTGCGTGTGTGTGTGCGCGTGTGTGTGTGTGTGTGTGTGTGTGTGTGTGTGTCTGTCTGTGGCATCGTAGCACCCAAACGGATGAACCGATTTGGATGTAGTTTTTTTTGTTTGAAAGGTATATTAGTCGTGAGTGTTCTTAGCTATGTTTGAAAAAAATCGGTCCAAGATGGCCGCCACCACAACATGTCGGAATTCCTATTTCTTCATAACTCCCTCAATATGGTTATCAAATGAAAGAGCTTGACTAGTAGATCACTTAAAAAAGTATAAAATAAACTTAACCAGTTAGGGTCCCCCGACATGGCAACCGTTAAAGTTAAAAGGTAAACTCCATTCATTTTCAACTTTTTGGATGTGTTTTTTGTGACGGGGGTTTTTTAAATTTTTAATTTAATTTTGTTATAAAATGATGTATAAACAACCCACAGTCACATAATAACTTAATCGTATCTTATTATTCGATTAAATACAAAAAAATTTAGTCGCTTGGGAAAACCGTGGCAGGGAGTTCATTCCACAGCTTGAGCGTACGTGGGATGAAGTTCCTTTCATACCGCACGGTGCGTACCGTATTCGGATGCAATGTGTGGGGATGAATTCCCTGTCTATGGCGAGCGGTGCGATGATAGAATGTAGCTGTGGGCATCATGTCAAATAATTCATCTGAGCACAAACCATTATATAGGCGGTAGAAAACACACAGTGAGGCTCAGTGCCTCCAACATTAATATCTAATTGATTCGATTACCATATATCGAGTATACAACAAGCGTAGTTCGCAAATAAAGGTCCCAGGGGGTCAGTGTGCTGATATTAAGTATTCAGGCACTAAAAGGGTTCGTATGCCTACATTCTATCACGATCAATTATTCACGAGCCCGGCCGATTGTCGATAACCATTAGTATACTTTGACAGTGAAGACGATGTCTTTACATATTCCAAAAATGTTAACATACTGAACATATACTTGCGTCTTTCACCCTGGAGTGTGCCGAGTCAAAATTAATACCTATAAGTGATCCATACTTCCATATTATAGGTAATATTGTAAATGCGAAAGTAACTCTGCCTGTCTGTATGTAACGCTTTCACGCCTAAATCGCGAATTTAGATGAAATTTTGTTTAGGGGTAGTTTTATTTTTAGATTAGATTTTAAGATAGGACATATGCTATGTCTGGTCAAGATAGCCAAAATCCACGCGGGCGGAGCCGCGGGCAAAAGCTAGTATAGCATAAAATATCAAAATCCAATTACTTGCTTTTGGAGTTTTCTTAACAATAGAGTCCTTAAAAGGTACGAGACGAAGGATATTGATTAAAAACCCTCTGCACAAGTAGAACCGGAACCCTTAGAGACGGGTCGAGGGCCTCTGCCTCTTCAACTTCGTAGTACCTCACATAATATATTGCGATTAAGGAATCCCGACAGGTGCTTGAACATATTGCGTCATGGAAATCAAATCAGTTTTACATTTTAAGCGCTACAATCATGATGACTGATGCTTTGGCTGATGAGATCGTGTACGTAGACAAACAGACGGACGTTCACTCGGCAGTAATGGCTGGAAAGTGATTGTGGATCACGACCGATGCACCGGCGCTGTTTCGAAAGGGAACTTCATTATGATATTCGCACAGTGTTTACATATTTGGTGCAATAAGTAAATGGTCTATAGGTACTTTGGAACGGTCCCTTTCATTCGTTAGATGTTGGTCGCACTCACGGTCGACAGAAGCTTTAAGACTGAATACTGAATGAGCATTTTCAGGTACAGGTTTACATACGTAATATGTTTTGTATAGTTGATGCAATTAGCGATGATACGTTTGTAATGAACTACTGTTAATCTGAATGAAACTTTATTATATATTCATCGGTCAATAAATTGTGATTTGTTCTGTTTGTCACCAGGTACCTCTTCAACAATGGCTACCTGAGCCCAGAGTCTGATTACTTCAACTGCGTAGTGAACATCCCTGAGGACATTCGTCGCGTGGACGAACCTTCTGAAGCTGGAGAACAGATGTCAGTCCTCGGAGGAGTGCCTGGCAGGTTGTATGGAGCGGCGCAAACTCTTGTAGGTCCCGATGAATCTGCCGGCAGAATCAACCCCGCCTTGGAGCCAGATGATGATGACCTCGACGATCCTAATGATGGGCCAACTCCGCTGTTCGGCAACAGCAACGCCCCCCCTCCAGTCCAGCCGTTCGGCAAACAAACGGCTTTCTGAGACGATAAGTATTCTTATTAGTTTACTTAGACGCCACCTTGTATCACACCGCGTGTCGCATGACCACGAAGATGTAGAAAACGGTTTTATATTTTCCGAAAATTTTACTATTCCTTATTTTATTTGAATAGTGTTTCTATTGGTGTGATCGTACATCGAATATGAATCAGTAAGTTCAGTATTTTTGGAGTCGATAGGATGTGATGCTCAAGATGATTGAAACGAAACATATCATTAACGTAATCATCAGTGTCTGCCTTCTAACGATTTTGTATGTAGCATACTTATATGTATGTATACCTGTTTCTTTGACTACGACGGAAAGGTAAAACTGATATATTTAAATAAATATAATCATGTAGTTCGTAATGCATAAAGCAATAGTTGTATGTTCATAGTTGAGGCGTGAATGGAAGCTGTTTTATGTTGTAGAGAAACATGTCTAACGACAGAGTGTAACTAACTACTGTGTAGAGATATATTATATGTTGTTTATATCGAAGAGGATTCCTTTTAAGTCAATTACCGAATAGAGAATAGCACACGTGCTTGTTAGATCACACGGTGTGTGTGTACGTGTATGTCAGTTTAGAGCACCGACCTGCCGAACAAGCAGACCGTACAGATGTTAAATGTTTAAAGTTATCAAATGAAACGTATTTATTGATGATCACCTAGCGCTTGAAAAGCATCAGACACTTGTTAAATATACAAGAAATATATATTATATGGTTCAGAGAGAGGTTACAATCTAGTAGTTCCGTTCTACTGTGAGAACCATTGCTGGTATACGATAAAGATCTGTCGATGACAACTGCGGTATTACGAGTACCACTCTCTGTGGGCCTTTGTTTATTTCTGTTTATGCTGTGATTATCTGTAATCGTGATAAGTATAGATTGGTTGGATTTAAAGTTATGCAACCACTTATAAAAATAAGAGGAGTTATTTAAAAGTGAAGTCACGAGCAAAATATCAAATATTATGTTCTTTTTATTAATTAACGGAGACAGGAACTCGAAGGTATGGTTTAAAAGGAACGTTTACATGAGACCACAGTCGAGTCTGGTCTGGTTATTTAAATGGATAACACATATCAGTGATGTCATAGGAAATAAACTCAATGTTTCAATATATATGATTGTCTAAATCTCGTTTGTGGATTTTTGTGACAGTAATGGATGTTTATGGAAATATCAATGATTGGAGTTAAGCAACTGGGACTGGCCTAAAATCAGTTGGAAATGAACGAATTTCGTAAACTTACAGTAATACATACCTGTATACTTTGATGGGTAGTATGTCTAAACAAGAATTTTCGATGTGGCCAACATCGTTGATAGTTAAATTAATATACATTACGCTCTTTTTAAAATTATAAGTGTATCGGTGTTCAGACTCGTGTCCCTAGGCCGTTCCTGGCCGGCCCTATGTCTCCCAGCGTCTCGTAATAATATATGGTAAGTGTCTATGTACGTATTTGACGCTTTTCGACGTAATATATCTAAATATATCAAAACATATCATTAATATATAAACGTATCTTGCCATTAGACTCTACTGTCATTTTAGCAACTTTAGATGAAATATTAAAACTGCACTATTGCGATACATATCCTTAGATATTTTGTGTGTAAGTTACTGTAGGTCCAAAAGTTGCTATATTTGACATATATATTTAATATTATCAAGCTTACGAATTGTTTTTTGATAAATAAATTTATATATATATTATATTTGAATTAAAAATATTGGAGATATTTACTATAATATGTTGCAAGTATAAAGTATAAGATGTGATAAGCACCTGCGTACCTTGCTAAGACTACAACTCGATACATATCATCCTGTGACTTAATATATACTATACATATCATAGTGTTTAGTGTGAGACGGTACATATCATATTGTAAGTGTAGATATAGGCATCGTTGTTGTTCTTCGGCGCCGCTTCCTGACCTATTCGCTTTACACCCAATACACAATTTAAAGTTCTATTTTGTCTAGTGTGTATAATAACTAGAGGCTTTTATATTATATTTTTTAATTGCCTCTATAAAGAACAAACGTCATAAGTCATAAAACACATTTAATATTTCACTCAGAAAAGTATATTATAGTATTTAGTAGTATAACAGTCAATTCTTGTCTCAAAAATTGTGACTTAGTTATCAATACTTCGGGGGTAGAAGGAGAGTTGCAAGGGCAAAGTCTGTGAGCAAAGTGATCTATATCATAAGCAAGAAAAACAAATTGTTTGATACAAGACTTAAGTGAAGTCCAATGAGTGTTATCAATTTTTAGGTACTCAGCAATTACATAAAGCTAACAAATTACACCTTGACACACACGACGACTCAATAATTCAAAGTACGTAAGTGAAAATTCTCTGTTCCATACAGTCTGTCTAGTACTTATGGGCAGTATTCAGGGCACATAGAATGTGTAGAAGCTATCAATTCAATGGCTGAAAGGTAAAAAAGCGTAAGCAGACCGTATAATCAACGTGATGTAAAGTGTTCACGAAGTCGTTTCGGTCCCTTTGTCTATTGCCTTTAACCGTTGAAATATTTTTTAGCTGTATTAGAAGAAGATTAAACAGATGATTCAACGGTAAAAGGACACAAGTAATAAAGAAAGTTGACTGGAAAATCAACGTGCTGTAAGATGTTGTTTAGGACCTTTTCTCCTTGAATAGTCGTTGCCATTTACTTTTCAATCGTTGAAACAAGTTTTGACAAAATTTTTTTTTTGAACTACAACATAATCTGAATCTGTATAGTAATACTTGCTGAGGTGTAGGCAGAAGCGCAGCTGTCAGGGAGCGGCTGCCCCACTGTTAGCCGGTAGATATACCTACTATTGACTTATTCCTAGTTCTTGTTGAATATTTTGAAAAAGAAAATGTGTAAAAAAATGTGTATTATTGTGAATTTCAAGGTCGCCCCGGCGACATTAAAATAAAACGTATAGTATGTTGATTCGTTTCTTTCTTTTCCTTTTTACACCATTTCAGAGTTCCTTTCGTGTCCATGGTTTATCAAGTATTGTTTACCTTGTGTGCCGCTACCCTTGAAGCCTTCTCGGAGGCGTTCATGATTATGTGCACCACGTTAGTAGGTATGTACCACAGTTTAGGAAGTAACTCCCCATACCTACACATTGCATGTCTGTTCTATCAAAAATCCCGAAAAGACCGTGCTCTTTTATTTCGTAACCCAAACTAAAAAAATCAATCACTTAATTCAAAGTCGTAGTCCTATATACGACAGTTTATAGTCAAGGAGCTCGTGGCTAAGTGGTAAACGTGTAGGCCCGCACATTGCAAGATTTAGCAACGCTGTCAGGTCGGTCTGAGGATGGAAGATGGGTTATCGTTACTGGTAGTTGGACCCCTTTAAGTAGGTTTTGGGATGATGTGACCTTTTTTCCTTTTCTGGGACCCATTCAACCTTGAAGAGCTCAAGAAAATATTATTATGTTAAAATAAACTAGTAGTTAGAAAGTTTTATAACCTCTGTGCAGTAGTAAATAATTATTTCTTTTAACAATTTTACAACTTTCCCGTTTAATTAAAATTAAAATAATTACGGTAATCAGCGCGAACGTGATCTTGAACTCGATTGTCAAGCCGCTGATACAGAAGCATCGGATGCGACTATTGTGCAAGTCTCAGGTTTGATCCTGGGTTGGACAAAGTCCATAATGATGAACTTTGCGATTTCTTTGCCCAGAGTTCACTCTCATATACAAGTCAATTTTTTGGTTTCTTTTAGATTTTAGGGAAGTGACTGCCGTCTGTCGGACACCTCCCAAAAATATTTCCGGCAGCTTGATTTGGTAGGCTGGAGCTCGGAAAACCTTGGCAGAAACCATACACCTAATATCGATGATACCAACGCGACTACAATATGGGGCATTAGAAGGTTCCTACAGGGTCGGCGGCGCGAGAGTGACGTCACTGGTGTTGCACACGTCCTTATGCCACGGTAACCACATTCCATCAGATCGGGCCGTATGCTATTTTTCAAGTTTTGCAACCTAAGTAGTTCAAATAAGTAGCAGAATAGCTTTTGCGAGCCGGTCATGCTCGTGAAAGAGGTGGCGGGGCGGGAGCGGGAGAGAACTCTCCCACCCGAGTTCCGCAGTCGGCAGCTTAGGCGCCGCCAACGTGTCTTCGCCGAAGACCATCGGCCTCCATCCAGCCATTGGTGTGTTGGCTACTCACCGCGTCCTTACAGAAGCAGGCTTTTTTTTCGTGTGGAAATCCCCTCGGATACCCCCTGCCGGAGCCGGAAGAGGAGGTTTATGTCGGACTCGAACCGACTAAAACCGCACGCCGACAGTGGGTCGTGGTGCTAGGCCGGAGGTGAGGTTGTCATCGACATATCCCTCGCACCCCGGCTGACCCAGGGCCATCCCAACCATAGGCTGCTGGGCGATACCGTGGGGGTTTTTAGTCGGTAGAAGTCAGGCAACACATCCACGAAGGACTTTCCCCTACAGTAAAAAAATAGTGCCAGATTAGTACGCTTGGTGAGGTTACCAGAGTACTTTCCTAACTAGTGGGTAGGAAAGAAATAGACAAAAGTGCATATGTGTGCGAAATAGTGACCATAGCCATCACGGTGCACTCAACTGAATAAAACAAGTTTGGTGACTATAGTCACCATGCGCGTTTTAGCGGCTAACTCCCTTTCTTTTTCGATTCTCCTCATATTTCTCTCATTCCTGTCCTCTCCACACAGGCAGCAACGTGTAGTTTTATCATAGTTCACGTGCAGATAACCGATTACTGTTTTGTTAGTTTACTTGCTTTCCTACTTTAGAATAATAATAAAGTGACAATTGCTCACACACACAGCTCACACTCCTTTATGAGTAAGAGTGAGCCTATTGTCTGCAATCGGACACGGTTATATGGTTTGCATGTTAACTGTCCGATGGAGTACAGACTTATCTCAAAAGGTGTGAATTATAAAGAAAAAGCAAAAGGTGAAGAATATGGCGTGAAAATGATTTTGCTTAGGTTATGCATTATGCCCCATTTCTTTTCTGTAAAATTTAGGAGTTAGTAGTTTTCTCACTGACTAGTCAGAGGCACACGAGTTCGAACTAATAAGGTTTATAAAAGAAATAGTATAACGTGTATCTCACAGAAAGGAACTGCTTCATTCATTACCCAGGGCATACAGACATGGGAAGGTAGCAATAATGTTTCAACTGTGGATGAATCGTCTCAATCAAGGAAGTATCATCTTCTTTCTTATAAACTTTAAGTATCAGTATGCTATATCGAGCAGTGGTGCATGGTCTCCAACAAGATTTTTGCGGTGCTAGCCGAGCTCATCTGCAAGCCGGTAGTACCTACTGATTGACGAAGCAAGCTCTGGCGTAGGCTTTCTTCTCAGGGTTGGAGGGTCATATGGCAGTTATCCCTGTAAAAGTCATCACTCTCAAGGGCCATTTGGATGTAGGGATTGACGTTCGGGTTATGATAATATTCGACCGGCTTAAGCGATTGCCAGAGACCTTTATTTCATATTTTCTTATTCCTTTTTCTTTTTTCCTGGAGTTTATTGACCTTTTCGTTGCAATCGCAGTTCAACGGTCATCTTATACCCACAGGTGCCAAGAACACCAATACGAGGTTTCTTAACATCGCTCCATATCGCAAAGATACTAGAATAAATTTATATCCTAGTTTGTGTTGTGCCATCCCTGTTCATGAATCAAGATATTACTTTTATTGTAGGTATAAAGAAACAAACCATATTATATTTACAAAATCTTTATTGTTTTACAAAAACATTATAATTATTCAGTACTTAAACTTTATTTTTGTACAATTTCATTAATTACAAATTAAATATAAGCTAATACTTTCAAGTGCCGCTTACTCGGTAAGCACCGGCCTCGTCATCACCCTAGCCTAGTGATCACTTCGTCATCACCTCCGCCAATTCATCACATTTGAGTATAATATACAAAACGCGCGCTAGCGCGGTAACCTCTTGGTAACATTATAAAATATATATTTTAACAATTTCATTGTAAAAATCACTTTTGAATGATAAACTTCAAACATACTGCGAGCGTTACATATATCCTGAGTTATATGTTAGTATAATATTATACTTTATACAATATATTATTTTACCTACGACATTACAAAAACAATTTCTGGTAACGCCAATCCTGGGGAAAGTGGGATAACTTAAATATTGACTATTGTATACATAGTACTAATACGCGAGGAATCTGGACCTAGTACACGTAGCCACCGCTAGAGTCGTAGCTCTGGTTGATGGTGGCCGGCACGCCTGAGGGGTAGCCACCACCTCCACCGCCACCTCCGCCAGACGAGTAGCCACCGCCGCCGCCGCCGCCGCCGCCACCACCGCCAGATGAGTGTCCACCGCCACCGGAGTGACCACCTCCGAATCCTGATCCACCACCGAATCCAGACCCACCGCCGAATCCTGAACCACCTCCTCCACTAGGAGCTCCGTAAGAACTTGATGGGGGGGATGCGGGAGCGCCATAAGAGCTTGATGGCGGTGAGGGAGCCCCGTAAGAACTGGACGGCGGTGAGGGAGCGCCGTACGAGCTGGATGGTGGGCTGGCTGGAGCACCGTAGCTCGATGAAGGTGCACTGGCACCGAAACCGCTGCTTCCAAAGCCACTGCTGCTACCTCCGAAGCCACTGCTGCTGAAACTACTACTGCTGCTGCTGCTGCTGCTGAAACCACCTCCACCGCCTCCACCTGAAGGTGCACCATATGACGAGGAAGGAGGAGCTGCAGGGGTACCGTAAGAGCTAGATGGAGGAGAGGGAGCGCCATATGAGCTGGATGGAGGGGAAGGAGCACCATATGAGCTCGACGGGGGAGATGCAGGGGGGCCGTAGGAGCTAGCTGGAGGAGAAGAAGGTGCACCGTATGAGCTGGAAGGAGGAGCTGGGGCACCGTATGAACTGGAAGGCCCAGATGAACCACCGCCGAATCCAGATCCACCGCCGAATCCAGATCCACCACCGAAGCCTGATCCACCACCGAAACCGCCACCACCGCCGCCGCCGCCGCCGCCACCACCGTGACCTCCGCCAGATGAACCGTGACCGCCGCTAGGAGCTCCGTAAGAGCTTGATGGTGGAGGAGGAGGAGCTGGTGCGCCATAGGAGCTTGAGGGAGGAGCACCGTATGAACTTGACGGTGGGGGAGCTGGTGCGCCGTAAGAGCTGGATGGCTTCGAAGGCTTAGGTGCGCCGTAAGTAGTTGAAGGTCCAGTGGGTACACCGTAGCTGGTCGCTGGTGGCCGTGCAGGGGCTCCGTAAGAGCTTGATGGCTTAGGGGCAGGTGCGCCGTATGAGCTGGAAGGTTTAGGGGGGGCTCCGTAGCTCGATGAGGGCGGAGGGCCGTAGCTTTGTTTCGGTGGGCCGTAACTTTGTTTGGGTGGGCCGTAGCTTTGTTTTGGGGGGCCGTAAGATGAGGATGGTCTTCCACCACCTCCGCCGCCACCGTGTCCACCTCCATGACCTCCACCGTGACCTCCTCCGTGACCTCCGCCGTGACCGCCTCCGTGACCTCCGCCGTGACCGCCTCCGTGACCTCCACCGTGGCCGCCACCATGGCCGCCACCACCGCCGCCACCGCCGCCGTAGCCACCGCCGCCACCGCCACCTCGGGGAGGTGGGAGGTACGATGAACTCAGGGGCGCTGGGAACAATTATATTGGTATTTTTAATTTTCTATTAACTGCCTCTGCCATCATACTGTACAAGTACATATGAAATTATATTCAAATTGAGCGTTATCGATATAAAATAGACATTCGTTCTGTGATTGTTTAAAGAGTTTTTCACTTTCACGTTTGTCATATTAGTGGTCGATTTGTGGTCAAGTTCGTGGTGTATTAGAAATTCTATATATTTATGATCCAGGAGGTGGTAGACCTATAGCATATAAAATCAAGAGTCAATGCTCTCACAACGCTTCACAACATACTTTATGCAGTGGTAGGTACTTATTTATCCTGTATCTTATTCATTTCCTTCCATACCTCTTTTTCCCGCCCCTCAACATGTTCCAGTTTTTACGCACACCTCTCGTGTGACTTCTTTATTTATTTATTTATTTATTTATTTAACCAACTTATACTTACAGCTAGCTAGTCATATAAGTTATAGGTCACATACATTATTCATTTTCAGACTTATCAATTTCATTATAATAATATTAATATTCCATTAAAATATAGATAGCATAAAAAAAAATCATTACATTTTAGCATAGGTTACAATTCGGATGTTAGAGTAAAATAATCACCACAAGGCGAGTCCAAAACAATAATATGAATGTCAATAAAAATAAAATTATTATAAATTAGCATTAAGGTCATCAATATACATATCAAATAACAATATGGATGTCAGAAGTTAATCCAAAATAACATGCATGTCAATACTTAAATCTAAATAACAATTGGGATGTCAAGAAAATCTATCGAAAATAACAAAAAAAATAAAAATAAAAAAACTTATCATCTGTTTCCTGTGGAATTCACTAAACTATAGTACTGGAAGTGGTAATATTCTCCAGATAAAAACTAGCTGTGACCAGGAATCTCGGTTCCGTGTATGAAAATATATCTATGGTTTCATCGCTCAGTAGAATGTTGTTGATGTGGGTCAGAGTAAGGAATATCGGACTAGTCGCGAGAGATACAGTAGTATTAGGCACTATAAATAGTGGGCGGCGTCGAGGGCGCAAAGTAAGTCTGACCGGTGGTGGAACATTTATTGAAATATACCGCAAGAGTGACGGGTTATATACAGAACCACGGATTAGACGGAACAAGTATGTGATCTGCACGAGATTTCTTCTAACCTCCAGGCTCCTATAGGAGACCATTCCCAGCACAAATGGTGTAGGATACATGAAGGGATAGTAGCCGTACATTCTCAGGTACAGGTAGCGTATGAATGATTTCTGTACTCTTTCTACCAGCATTGTATAAAGTTTCTCATGCGGATTCCAAATTGCAGAATTTGTTTCCAATATGCTACGAACATATGAGTTATAGAGTATGGTTATGACTTGAGGGTTGCTAAAAATTTTCGCTTGTCTCATAACATATCCCAAGTTTTTACGAGATCTGTTACAGGTTTGGATTATATTTTGATTAAAGGTGAGATGTGGATCAAAGTCTGTTCCCAGATCTCGGATTGCAGAGACACGGTTTAGAGGCACTGAATTTAATGTGTATGTGTTGTGTATCAACCGTGTTGCTCTGGAATAAGACATGACCGCACATTTGTTGACATTGAGATTTAGGGCATTTTTAGTGCTCCAGTTATAAATATTGTTAATGTCCTCCTGGAGTCTATAGGTGTCACTTGGTACCTGAATTGGGATGGCGATCTTAACATCGTCGGCATACATTAAGACAGTAGAGTGCTTTATATATGTTGGGAGGTCGTTTATAAATATTAAGAACAGCAGAGGTCCCAGGCTGCTACCTTGTCCTATACCTGAAGTGACACGATAGGGATCGGAACGCGCGCCTTTGTACACGACATATTGCATACGGTTCGTTAAATAGTTGCCGAAGTATTGTAACAGAGATCTAGAAAACCCAGCCATCCCCATTTTACAGAGAAGCACATCATTGTCCACCCTATCGAAGGCCTTTTGAAAATCGAAATAGGCTATATCGACTTGATTTTTATTTGCTATGTTTTCTGCAATAAAGGTTGATACATTAAGAAGGTTCGATGTCGTGGAACGGTTTGGTAGGAAACCATGCTGTTCCTCTGCAAACCACCCACGTAAATCATGGTAAATTTTCTTATTTATAATGGACTCTAAAATTTTAGCAAATATGGATAGGATAGCTATAGGTCTATAATTTTTAACGTCTGATTTAGGGCCATTTTTATGAACTGGGAGTACTTTAGATATTTTCCATGCTGTTGGATATACGTTTGTCTGGATAGAAAGATTAAAGATGTGTTGAAGTGGCCCCGCAAATATTCTGCAACCATCTTTAACTATGAATTGGGGTATGCCATCCGGACCCTGAGTAGTTTTGGGAGCTAATCGCGATATGGCTTTTAGGACTTCTGATTCCGATATGTGTGTGATATTGACATTAAAAATATTATTTACGTTAGTGTTTGAAGAAACACAGGCCTCGTCCACATTCAGCTTTGGGGCATTCACTAAGAAGACACCACTGAAATACTTTGAAAATGCAGCAGCTATCTCAGCGGAAGACTGGTCCCCGAATGTAGCCTGTTCATTGTTTTCCCTATTGCTCTTAACGTAGGTCCAAAATGATTTAGGGTCTCGCTTAATGTTAGCCTGTATACGATTACTGAATGCCGAAAAGTCTGTTTCTGTACGCTCTTTCACCAAACGCCTATAATATGTAAAGAAAGCATAGTACAGTTGATCGTTTGTCTGTTTGTATAGTTTATGGTAATCATTTTTTAATTTATTCAGATTTATAGTTTCTTTTGTAAACCAGTGTGGGTACCTCTGGTCAGACCCAGCATTAGGCCTCTTGACCGGCACGGTTTCCACAATAACATTATTTAACAACTTGTAAAATAATTCAGTTGCTTCATCAACAGTGTTGCTCGAGTACACTACGTCCCGTCTTCTGATTTATTTGCTACCTTGGTAGTTAACAGGTGAGGTACATACCATCTCGCTTATAGTGTCTCCTGGGCGTACCAGCAGCCAACGACAGCAGCACCAGGGCAGGTACCACCTGGAACAACATAGACACCACAATAAATACAAATTCTTAAAAAAAAAAAAACACATTTTTTAATGTTCATGTCGTTTTTTTCAATATTATAAGGTAAATAATAAACACTAATTATGAACGTTTTGTAAGTCTTGCTTGGGGAAAAGTCAGGAGCCATGCAAAGTCTTGGAACTTGTACCTAGCACAAGAATTTCAATGATTAGGAGGCCTAGCACCACGATCCACATTCGGCGTGCGGTTTTAGTCGGTTCGAGCCCGACATAACCTCCCCTTCCGGCTCCGGCAGGGAGGTATCCGAGTGGATCTCCGCACGAAAAAAAAACCGTGAACTAGTTAATTTGGACAGGAGACCATGGGCATTGAGAGAGGCTTAAGTTCAGTAGTGAACTGTACTAGGCTAATTGATTGGCTGGTACTATCCCATGGTATACTTTTGTCACTTATTTGACAATTTTGGCTTTTATTTTTTCGTCAATGAAATTAATTTAGTCAGTTATGATAACGCTTTTAAATTTAATTTATCTTAGTTCATATCATTAGCAAAATGTGGTCTTGGTTATATGAATGAGGCAGTTTGTTTGCTGTCTTAGTATTACAATGTCATGAGCGAGATCCCCTGACCCCAGGTAATCTGCGCTACGTGTCGGCAAGTGGCTGCAGGTTGGCCAACACCACAAGGTTCATTTGCAACACAGATAATTTAGCTACCTAGTCTCCACCGCACTTGAATCTGCCGCGCGTGGCGTGAGGCCATTGATTTAAATTGTGTGGTCAGCTTGGGCAACGAGCGGATTACGGGTCTCAAGGATTGTTATGTGAAATATATAAACTGTTGGATTTAATTGATACTAAACGGCAGTAATTGAGCTGTGACTGCGGTTTTTGAGTAATTTGGTAATTTTATTTTTAAGCTGTATGCTATACTTGTATACTGGAGTGTTCAAAGTTCGAGCTGCTTTCCTATTTTTTTTTATCAGTAAACAAACTTTTACCACAGAATAGATAATAGTACTAGCGCTTTTACTTTAGTACCTAAGGTTAGCAGCTGATATCCTAATCAATAGCAGTTATTAGGAGAGATTAGTTAACATTTGATTCAATCGTATGTTTGAAGACATCAGACATTTTTGTTAAAAGTACCTTCTAATATAGATGGTTTAGTTATAGGTACGTTAATATTTCTTTGCCCTATGGTTGTGGAATCGCATTCATTTTAATTCCTGTTCATGCCATTAATCCTGTGAATCACATTGCGCAAATATGTAATAATCAGAACTTACATTTAAATTCCAAGATTTCCTATAAGTATCCTAGTCATTCTAATTCTTCATTCAACCAACGTACTGCAAATCCTAATATATGAAGCAACATGAGGTAAAACGAACTACAAACTAAGTCAAAGTAAACAAATATTCAAATAGAGTCATAATCGCCCATCTACGGGCGGGTCACGTGCCTCGGCGAACAAGTGTGCGGTCAGTAATCCTTTCTTGTCTAATTGTCTATGTGTAACCAGTAGCCAGCACCACACGTGCGTGTACGCATATCTACACATAAATCCACGGACTTTCCCACTCAATAAATGCTAGCTCTCGACTTTTTCTTTGGGATTTTATATAATGTTGTGTCCTAAATTTCCCGTAGCCAATATCTGCGTAGTCCACCTGGGTGGACCACGGGTACTTTTTACTCCGAAAGTGCTCACTGCTACGGGACAGTGAATACCGAAGTATTATAGTGGATTATTTGTTTCGTTGAGTCCGTCGAAATTTCTAGTACCTAGTTCGAATTCCTTTACTGAAGTTATGTATACAGATACCAATGTGTATATTCACTACAAATAATGACCAGGTGTTTCTTAAATTTTATTGTGAATGCAGTCAAGAAAACATTTATTGGAGAAAAGTTCAGTGTTCAAAGAATTTAGAACGCTAAAATGTACGAGAGTCGGTGAAATGTAAGCGATGCTAGGAAGATTATTAAAGAAATAGGCTGGTGTCTATAATATAAACGTGAGTAAATATAGCAATTAGAGCGACGTAACTAGGTTCAAGTTTGATTTATGATAGGTAAATTATACAACAATTACTTCTAACATTATCATGAATAAAAGAAAAGCCTAAAGGCCTTCCAAAAATACAAATTTTTAAATTTATTAATATGGTAATAACACAGTGATATGTAAATTCATGATACTCATCTCTCCTAATTAAAATTTAAATATTTGCATTCCTGTTTAATGAGAGTTGTTACAAAGAGTATTGTGTAATATTATCTTCAAGTACTATTTGAGTACGAGTTGTTAGCATACATAAATGTAATTAAACTGTAGTATTTGATAATTAGCTAAATTACTAATGAAAATTTGCATGAAACTGATATGCTTATATACAAAACTGATATATGAAGTTACTTAAAACTAATATTTGATATAAACGTTGGGTGGTAAAAGGTACCACCCAACGTTTTATAAAAAAATATTACGAAGGAGAGAGATGGACTTCAGTTGAGGGCCCTCACTAGCCTTGATACCCAAGTGACCTGCAAGTGTGGGGTTGGGTTGTAAGGCAGAGTAATATCCAATAAGCGTCAATAAAACAATCAAAAATAATAAGTAAACCCCGAGTTTCAAGTGTAAAACTTGATTTTAAGCGGGAAATAACTAGGAAAATAACAAAAACATTAGAAATAGGTCACGATGAGCCTATTACGAACTCATCATAGTAACATATCCGTGCGTGTACACTGTACACGTGTAATAATGACATAATGTGTACAGTGTAGGTATAGTGTACACGACACTCGGCGACCTCCGACTGAGGGAGAAAGTTACCTAACGATGCCTCGAGTTCATTCTCAACATCATTTGTATGACACTGCGTACGGATTATAATTCAAACAAGGTGAATTTGTATGTATGATGTGAGAACGAATCCCTACTGTAATAGTTCCATAGTGGGATTTTCCTGCTAGTGAACAGGCAACAAAAAGTACTTCATCATAGGTACCCTCTAGCTCAGAGTTGTAGATTTTTGTTGGTAGGTTCGCCAGTAGTGTACCGATCATAATCACCCTGTACTTGGTTTAGAGAACTACAAACTGTATCACTTCAGTATAGAAGTGGTGGTATGGGAATTACGGATTGAATTTAGACAGCACAATACTTCGACATGTAGTGTACTCGAAAACACATAGATCGACAAGTCATTGCATCGACAGACAATTATTAGACAACCAGTTAAATAAATATTCTTTGGATGAATAGGAATCAACCCTAGGATTTATAACATAACTACGTACCTATTTTAACTCATCTGGGTGAATTGGTCTTATGGTGAGCACATTAAATGTTGCACTGATTCATCCCTTTTAAAATACTAAAATAATAACAATACTGATCCCATTTTCACGAGGCACGTAAGCTTATGTCTGAGCTGAATGGTTTACTGGTCTCATTCCAATTGTACCATGCACAATTTAAGCCAATTTCATACAACTATTTTTACATGAAAGAATAACGAACAGTTTCACTTTCTTCATAATATTAGTTGGTGTACATCAACACCAACGGCTGTATCTCTAAAACAGTTGTTAACTTATTTACTCGAGATAATGAGTTTATCCTTTAGACTAATTAAATAAATTAAACGTTCGCTTTCGCCCCTCGCTATGTATATTGCGTAACGCTAATTATGCTAAACATCGGTTTTACGCTACGGGGTTACGGAAAAAAACGTGTTCATGGAATTTAAACGGAATTTATAATTTAGGAAATTAATTCTGTTGCAAAATAGTTTGACATAGCTTGGAATACGGATAGTGTTCCTGCGCTCAGAAGAACCACTCTGGTGATGTATATTCTCTAATGTTAAACTGAATACCTGCTGTGAAGGTAAGGACACACAGAGAGGATCCACCGAGTAGGCCCACTTAATAATCAGTAAGTATAAATAACTTTTAAGTTAAATAAACAGTAATGACTTGAAATGATTGAAAAGTGATCTAAAATTATTACATTACTTTAACGGGATACGGAAAATGTGACAACAGTGCATGAGTAAGAGTGACGATGTTACACTAGTGTGGCCACGAAACCAGCTGGTTGATGATTGCTATTCGTACACAGTGTCGACAGTGCCAATATGTCGAAAGCTCAAGAATATAATCAGAAATTCATAAAAGGACAGCAATGAAGAGTAGAAAAAAAAAATCTACAATTTCGCGAATATTTAAAAAAAAAAACAACCTTCTTAGATTATTAGTATTTTTTTAACTTTCCAGGCTAAGCTAAATTGATTATGTTAAGTTTTTTTTTATAAAAGGACACGTCCCTTTGACTTCATCTAACCTGATGGTAAGCTAAAGGCAAAGTCTCGGAAAGAGGGTCACCATCATAAACATGTGCCATGTTAACAATGGTGGCACTCAGCTTGACGGCCTCATCAGATGCCTTTTCACGAGACTGTAGGAAGAAGGAAACACGTGAGCTGGCAGTGAGTTCGGGGATTCACAGACGGGAATATGAACGTATGTCAATTTTGTTCTCTGCTACCGTATATGTTACGATACGATAATTTTAACGCAAATTGAAATATTTTGAAACGTAATTTACTTTACCTACATAACCTAAATAGGTACATCATTTGTATTTACCCGCGTTGTACATGACAAACAGGGATTAACTAAGCGCCACAAACCGCTGCGTGGCTGGCCCGCTAGCCGGTTCGTTGAACAGGTTCAACATCCTCCGTCACAATAGTTTTATATCGCGTCAAACAATTAATTAGCGCAACTCTTACGCGCTTGTTGTTAAACGACCATTATCTAGACATCTCGCGTTGCACAATGCGTGATGTAAGTCACAATGCTCATGATATATGACGATAATCCGCGCATTCATGGTGTCCGCGCACCTGCCTAATTAGTTTCTTGTTTTCCTTTCTTTCATATCTAAATTCCTTCGTAAAGTACTGTTCAAAAGTACGCCCAGTACTCATTGCAGCCTTTCGACAGATTTAGCAGTGTGCAGTCCTAATATTATTGTGAACTGTATGAGGTCATTTTGTGTTCGTGATGCCTCTATGCCACTGCATTGACTCGAGGGTGTCGCTCGAGTCATTTCAGTTGCGTAGAATCTTTAGCGATGTATCAGAATGAGTTCTTTCCTCCCTCTCTCTTCCAGAACAGCACACGAGTAACTGAAGTGTCACACCCATACAGTACAAACGAATTTGACTCGAACAATAACAGTTTAATATCTGCTGTGTATCCTTTTTTTCTATACTTAATCTTGGGTTCTTTGAACGTATTTAATTTAATCTTCTGCAGTAGTCAATCTAAGATTCACTATTTTGCAATTCAAAGCAAATCATTCAAAATTGTTACCTTTACTTTTAGACTTCAACTTAAGCTATATAATGGTAATGTGGCAGGATGTACTCAAATTGACGACTAAGTATAAAAAGCAAGTAGATTGCACAACGCAACACCAAAAGATTCTCAGACAATAATACATCGGGAACAACTCGCACTCTCAAAAACTAATCTACGTTAGACTGTCGCAAAAATACTGACTATAATTTACTTCCTACGGCACAAAGTAGCGGAAATGAGTTCGTCAGCCTTTCACGACAACTCCCAGCGGCGTGAGCAGAACTATAACTCTTGTATCCATCTTGCAAGGTATCGAATCCACGGACGTTTACTGCTTGCCGATTTACGAGACAGTTCTCGTAGGGTTGGTGCGCAAATAAACAGACGAAAGTGGATTTTGATGAACAGAATATTAAGATTGAAGAGAAATTTGTATTCTAACTGCGGGGTAACTGTTTCGTGAGAAAATGGTGTCAAAATGCGGTCTTACACTCCGGATCTATAAGTTTAAAGTGACTTTGTTTTGGAATACTGAGCGGTGAATGGATATAAGTAATGTTTAGATAGTGGAGTCATATTTTCCTAGTATGGACTTAAAATGGATCGACGTAGTCGGATAAATACCTCGTAGATACACTCTCAAATAATATAGACTTTTAGAATTTTGCAGAATTTCGTATAATTGGCAAGATTGTTAGAATTTTCACAAAGTCTGAGTAAGGCCTGTGGAGATGAGGCAGAGCTCCCTACACCATTCCAACCTCTTATTACGAGGGACTCGAATTTAGTTGGCGAATTATGGGTGAAAATTTAATATTGCAGTTTAGTATGCCGAGGATATAATTGGTTATAATATAGAGGTAATATAATATAGGTAAATATTATATATAGAGGTAAATAATATAGAGGTTATAATATCTAGTAAGTTTTTTAACTAAGTACATAATTTTAATACTAAAACCTTTGATTGAAAACTTGTAATTTTATACAAATCTTACCAATTTTAGTAACCCTACAGTTGACAGAAGCATATATCACGTACAAATTCGTCTTCTTACGTCTCACGGGAACGCGAATGCGCTGGGAACCGCCACAATGCGCCTGCGCAACATATGCGCGCATTGTTCCGCGCCGAAATTGTGCGAACGCATCGTAAACCGTTTCAATAGTATTTGTAATGTGGAGATCGTCGGTATTGCGATATCTACACAAGATGGAGATAGATCAGTGGGTCAGGGTGTAAACAGGAATCAAAATGAAAAGTTATGATTTCCACTAATGGGCCTGCACTCCGGGAAAGTACCACCAGGCTCTGAAGTAGAAGTCCCGGATGCGGTCGGGAACTATGCTAGGACAATGATACTGATGATGACTGAAATTATTGCCAAACTATTTCAGATTATTGTTCTTTAAAAACTATTTAAACCAAATATTTTTGGGGAAATATGATTTCAATCACCTCGGCGTGTGTCCATGTGTCCAAAATCATTATTAAGTATGTATAAATAATTACTTTATTTAATAATTCCTAATCTTAATGATCTACTATTCTACTATTACAAATAATTAGAGCACATAAATGTTTGCAACTACTTATACTCGTAGTATCTATTGATTTAATAAGTAATTTATCTGTCTATAACTTTCGAATTCTAGCTGCCAATACTTAATTCTAATATGCCTGTGTCATTCTCATAAAAAAGTAAATCATTATTTTTAATTCGCAACTCAACATTATCATTCAATCACTATGATCTCAATTATTACAATGCTACTGCATGCTTCCTGTTCTAAAAACAGTAATCTATTAATCTTAATAGCATTTTCTTAATTCCCACGTAATTATTCATTGTTTACATACTTTAATAGTTGTTTTTATGACCTCCAGGCATGAGGGAAACGCGCGCCATGACACTTTCCAACAAAACAGAGCATTCGTTTTTCCCGCCCATTTTTGCAATACCATTAACATGGAAACTTTTAATCGATTTCTATTGTTTAATGAAGTTTTAATTGGTATGTTTGATGGTTTGTGATTTGAAGATTATCTATATTGTACAAAGCAAAACTGAAACTCTCAAAAAAAAAACATAGCGGTTAGTTGGGTACCTAATTACTACCATTTTTCGTATAGCCAAAAAGTTTAAATTCAAATTAGCGTTGTTGAATTTACTAATACAGTACAGTAACAGTTATATGTTAATTTATTAAATGAACCTTTATAAATATTAATTTATAGACATACTCGATACTAAACGATATTATTTATTAGTTAACTTGAAGTTTCCGAACGTAATCGATTACCTTCAATTTGCTGTCAAATTAAAAGCGGGAGCTGTCAGACGGAAATGGCACTTTTAAAAGTAGCGAAGCATTCGTATTACTTCTATAATAACATTTTAGTAAAAGCCAATGGATAAATATAAATTCGGAGAAGAATGAAAGATTAACAAAAAGAAAATTTTGGTTAGGCTTTTAACATGCTATTAATTAGCACACTAAACAAACAATTACCTAGTGGCTATTATCATGCACACACTGGGTCACGTAATATTAACGTACCTACTTATTATTTTAAAGACCACTCAGAACAGAATACATATCAGTAAACACAATTAAAACTAATCTGTAATACTTTTTAGGCGCTGACATAATAATTATAAAACTATTCTCACGAGGCACAGTAGGCACAGTGACTTTTACTTTCGTAAAAGTCACTATACCTACTTACTACCTATGACTAAAATTTTATTACATTGGTGGTTTTAAACTCTTATTGCATAATACTGTGCGTTATATTATAAGTCGGTAAAGTACAGCATGCTTATAGATGCAGTATGATATGTTGTAAGGTGTTGTGACCCGCGGTTTTTATGACGTCGACCCGCCAGCGTATTGAGTCGCTTTGCTCGAATGCAGATGTATTCTGATGTATTAGCTGTTGTTGCCTTTTAAGGAAGTGATAATGAGGTTTATTTGTAAGCGCAATATCGGGAACTAATATAATATATATACAATATAAGCAGTAGATAAGATTTAAGAAAAATTCGAGGTCTAAAAAGGAGAAGTGTCTTTACTCCTTCTGAGTATGACTTCAAATATTTCCGAAATTCAAATAAGTACTGCAAATCGAGTATTAACTAAATCATTAGGTACTTGATTTTACGATTTCTCAAATGAAAAGTTTTCAAGGTATCATCACTGCTGCTATGAATGAAAGCCAGAGAAACTGGGTGTTGTGGTGAAACGCCGACTGTGGGTCTTGGTGCTAGGCCGGAGGTGAGGTTGTTATAGACATATCCCTCGCACCCCGGCTGACCCAGGGCCATCCCTTACGGTCTGGCCCTCCTCAGGAGGGGGGGACTACGGTGTCCCCAACTCGCCCCCGGAATGGGGAGGCGCGCTATTCAGCGCGCCGCCGCCGTGGCCTGCTTCTGCTGGGGTGACAGGCGGCTCCACCCGTCACCCCCAGGCCCGCGCTCATGGGGGACGGAGGTCAGTCAGTGCCCTCCGACGCCCGAGTTACCTGCGCGCGCGGGCGGCGCGATCCGCGAGTCTTTCTCGCTCGCGCCGCTGTATGAATGGAGACCTAGGTTTTGTCTGTAGCAATAATTTTGTTGAGAAATCTTTGTATTGTGCTCGTATATTAAATAGTTACTTTTATGTGACGGAAGCATTAGGCAATGAAAATGGAAGAAAATGGTTTTAAATCACGCAGGAACGATGAAGATAATCATCATCATCATCACACGTTAGTCCCGGTTGCATCGAAAATTTACGCTTTGGAGCCCGGGGTCCACCTCCTACTGTCTTTATCTTAGCTTTTGTTAGATTTTCTCTATCTTAGATTTTTTCATTTTTTTCGTTGGTCCATTTTGTGCTAAGTTTTAGTACGAATTCAATTCAGGTAAAGTTTAACTTTACTATGGTAGTTTTTTCATCTTCTTTCATCAGAAAGTTGTTGACAAACAAATTACTAAAAATTATCATAATTTAGTTTTTTGACCCCCTTCCAGTTGACCGATTATTCTGTACTTTGTACACCTTTAGTTCGGACAGTAAAATAAATCTATAAAATCTATAAAACAGTTTGATTTGCTCTTAATACGAGAGCTTTAAGATCATTTTGAGACTTCGTCGTCAAGATATTTATGACGCTGACTGTACCAGACAAAACCAGGTGCATGGATGGATTATCTATTACTAAAAGTTTCCCCTTTGGCGAAGTTGTTTAATGTATCTTCACGAGCACCTGTGACCAGCACTACCAGCTTAAATAAAGCATGCAATATGAAAAGAGTGTTCGACTCTCATGGATGGGTTCCGTTTAAAATCGCAGTGTTCTTAAATACCATAACAGGTTTTTGTTTGGGTAGAATTATGTTTAGTTAATTTTGTTTCACCCTTTTCGCATTATGTATTTTTTTTTATATACAGGACACGTCAATTTGACTTCACCTCGCCTGATGTTAAGCTAAAGGCAAAGTTTCGGAAAGAGGGTCACCATCGTAAACATGTACCATGTTAACAGTAGTGGCACTCAGCTTGACGGCCTCATTAGATGCCTTTTCACGCCCCGCTTAAAGGACCCGGGACTGTAGGAAGAAGGAATCACGTGAGCTGGCAGGGAGTTCCAGGTCTTAGTGGGGCGGCATAGGAATGAGTCACTGAAACGCTTGGTTCTACCAAGTATACTCTGCACCGTATATGGATGGCATCTTAGCCCTGCACGTGTCGTCCAGTGAAGGAAAGGAAAGGGTGGGACTAATTGGAAGAGCTCGTCAGAACATTCACCATGGTAGAGACGGTAGAATACTGCCAAAGGCGCAACACAATAGTACCTAGTGCTAACACGCAAGAAGAAGCCAGCAATTTTTCATCCCTACAACGAATCCTAAAAATGGAGCCGAGACGATAAATCACTTGTAAAAATGGCTGTTCAATGTTACGCTGTCGTATGATGGAAAGTAGATAATATAATGAGTTACGACAGTTTGTAGATAGCAGATTCGGAGAGCTTTGGAAGCGGTTACCACACTCCTGGTCACGACCTGACTGACGTGCGCTGTAGTTTCCCAACTCCACGTACAACAGCTGAGATCTTATATCAAGCTTTTACAAGAGTTATTAAATATTACACTAGATTAGTTTAGTGCAACTTTTAGAATTATTTCATGACTAGCGTTTGCCCGCGGCTCCACCCGCGTGGATGTCGGTTATTGTGACCAAACATAGCCTACGTCCTTTCTCAAGGTCTAACTTACCCCTACCTATACCAAATGTCATCAAAATCGGTTTAATGGTTTAAGCGTAACATACAGACAGACAGACAGAGTTACTTTCGCATTTATAATATTAGTATGGATGGACCAGACTGTAATAATATTTGAAGTTCTCGCACGTTGCAATTAGGGTGCACTGCAATCTCGTAAAATGGAGAATATTTTCTCACTATAGTGTTAACGATGATAAAGTTTTCTTCAGTACAATGTCTCAAGGTTGGCAACAATGTAGCCACTCAATTTTGCAATAGAAGACCAAATTTTAAATTAACTTTAGTATATATTTTTAGTATGATTTACCTAGGTATAAAGAATTGACAACCTGTCATGGTATAACTGAGGTATGAGAAGAGATGAGAGTAGAGGTGAATTAGGGTATATTCGGGATGCGGAACAAAAAAGGGAGGCGAATACGGATTTTTTTATTTTTATTTTTAAACTTAACTTAATGCATTTATTATGCTAACGTTGGTTCCAACAGTTCGTAAGGAAGTTGGCTCCACCGTCACCCTTAAAGACGAATATAAAGAGATTCATGTGTGGCTCAATAGCTCAGTTGGAAGAGCATACCCCCTGTAAGGGAAAGGTCGTTAGTTCAAGTCCCACTTGAGCATTTCATTTTTCACGATGTATTCAAATGTTCAAAATATTAATATAGGGATCTGTGTGCAGATGTAGAACCTAAAAGATGGATGGGTTTCGTGAAAAAAAGGACACGGTAAGAAAAGGGGTTGCAGCGAAAATTGAAGGCCAAAGTTTGACGGCCTCAGTAGAGGCTTTAGCGTGTTGCTAGCTTCTAGCGTTTAGGTGTATCGATGACAGTAAATACTAAGTATTATTTGCAACTCTCCATTGTAAGTAATGAGCCAAACTGTGTTAAATTAAATCCATTTTGTGGTTCCAAAGATGTAAATGGAGAAATGCGTAAAAATGACGTTATTCTATTCTATGTAATTATATTACCTATACCAAGCGTTTCAGTGATTCATTCCTATGCCGCACCACTAAGACCTGGAATTCCCTGCCAGCTCACGTGTTTCCTTCTTCCTACAGTCCCGGGTCCTTTAAGCGGGGCGTGAAAAGGCATTTAATGAGGCCGTCAAGCTGAGTGCCACCACTGTTAACATGGTAAATGTTTACGATGGAGACCCTCTTTCCGAGACTTTGCCTTTAGCTTAACATCAGGCGAGGTGAAGTCAAATTGACGTGTCCTGTATAAAAAAAAAACACATAGATGATCACGTTAATTTCCGAAAACATAATTGTGTACCATGTATTGTGTATGAGAAAGTGAACTAATAAACAGAATGCGTGTGTTCTGAGGTCGCGGTGCTTGCCGGGAGCGACCTTTGTGCCTCGGATCTGTGACGGCGATTGTCTTCAAGCCTATTATATTTAATTTTGTTTGTTTACCGAGACAACATGCTTTCGTAACAAACGTGTTTACTCATAATACTGATGTGTAGACATATGAAATTATTGTTAATTTTATTATTGTTTTAGTTACAGTCATTTTCTATGGAGTAATCGTAAGAAGCTCAAGGTGTAATGATAGTAAGAGTTAAGGATGCAATGGTTGTATATCTTTGTGATTAACCGATTTGGTTCACGGAATATGTGATGTGCTTTCAGCGGTCATGGAACAGCACCCTCTGGTTAGTTTGTGTAGCTGCCCCTCTAGACAAGTTGCATTACGCTGGTCGGCGTATCTTAAACTAGAATTACAAATGTATGGGATTTGACTATTATTAGAGTCGTCAACAAATGTCATAAACGTCAAACTGCCAAGGGTGGTTATGCGCATAAAAAATTCAAAATATAATAGATAATGTCCCTTCGAAATACTTTCATAACACTGCTGCAACTATCGCTCTTACTATAAAGATGATAACATACCAAAGTACTACACAGTCATAACTGTAATTTACAATCTTACCAACCTATCTCAACTCATAGGTCGATAAAAACCATTATTACAGTTTCAAATTGGTCATTTATACTTATAGAGCATTCCGTAACCATTCCACACGATTTCATTGATGGCTTCCAATCATCATTATCGGAAAGAGACATCTTACATCACTTCCACATCGACATACCGGCGACTTCCCATCTGAGTGACAGAACAATCAACTGCTGCGTTCGCACGGCGAGCATGACGCCGCGGTGCGACCCACACCGGAACTATTACGTACCGTTTATGTAAATCCGTGAGTCTCAAGAAGCTTAATCCGATGAGAGACATGGCTGTTGTTTTATTGTTACACTTGTAACAATAATTGTTTAATGGGGGGTTTGAGATTGTTCTACAGATAAGAATTAGGCATTGAATTAAGCAACTCGTTCTAGATTAGAGGGTGATTGGCATTGGAATTTGCCTTGGGTAAGTTTGAATATGTAATTAAGAGTCAGAACATTACTTTTAAACTACTCTTGCTTATGAAAGAATTATCTTAGAGCGATTTTAGTTCTGTCATAATTGATATGAAATTGTTACTTTACGAAAATCGCCTGCTACACCTACAAATTATCGAATGATGTCAAAATAGATCTAGAATTGCTTGTCGTACCTTCGATGCCTAGATCGTTTCTCTACTTTTGGGGAAGGTTAATATTCTACTGAGGTTAGGGGAAGTCATGTTTTTGGGCAACTTCGTTTCTCCACTTGTCTCTATGGTTCTCTGAGGCAACTCACTACTGTGTGGGGAGACAGACGTTTGGTTTTTCCGTCTCTAAATTGGAGACAACCCAACAGAGCCATAATTCTACCCGGCAACGAACAACAACGGTGGATTTCAGGGTTGTGATGTAGAATGTCTAAAGTAAATGTAACAATGTAATATGAATCTGTTATGAGCACTTCAAGCATGTGAAGACTTTTATTGTTACTTTAGTGTGTCATAATCGTTACTTTAATAACCAGTCACTTAATGCGAGAAATAATTAATTATGTTAAGAGCTTTTTAAGCCACTAAGATAATAAATTATGTAAACAATTAGTTCTTTTTTATTATTATGCACTTAGTCTTATTATTTTGTTTTTGTTAAATTGATAAAATGTTAAGTATTTACTTTAATTGAAATTAGTAGCGAGTAGGTAATGTAATTTGCACTGTGTTTACAATTATGTCATTTTTTCATGACGATCTGTGTAGCATGGTGGTAGAGCGATCGATTGCTGCTCCCAAAGTCGCAGGTTTGATTTCCGGTAGTTGCTAATATTGGTTTTTCGGAAGAACCTAATTACTGTATTAGGGGCTTGTTCAAACTGGTTCAAACCGTTAGCTTAATGGCCCTTGATTACTAAGCTGTGTCTGTACCCTAACATGATCGAATAACTGTATCACGTATATTATTTTATGATACCCAGTACACGTATAAGGGAATTAAAGTAAAATGTGTCTTCACTTACATCCAGTTCATCCCGTGAACTACATAGATCCATACTAATATTATAAATGCGAAAGTAACTCTGTCTGTCTGTCTGTATGTTACGCTTTCACGCTTAAACCACTGAACCGATTTTGATGAAATTTGGTATAGGGGTAGGTTAGACCATGAGAAAGGACACAGGCTATGTTTGGTCGCGATAACTGACATCCACGCGGGCGGAGCCGTGGGCAAAAGCTAGTAGATAATAAATAAATGTAAATAACCATACTGGCAATTATTATAGGTATTTATAAAACCAGTGCCGCTGGCAATATTCTGTCAACAGAGACAGATGAGGTCTTAACTGAATTCTAAAACTTAATAATGGATGACCCAAATGGCTGACAGTGATGTTGATGTGACCGACCCAAAATGTAATAGCTAACATTTATTTTCTCCATAGGTCACGAGTCATTTTTGACATCAATTGACATAACAGCGTGTTGCAGCATGCGATTGCTCATATACGCAGAATGTAACAATAACACTTCTTATATAACACTAATCGCACTAAACACAAAAGCCATTGCGGGCACAAACAAAACTCGGATCGTTAACGGGTACGCGGTACGCATCATTTGACGTAGGGTTGCCACTCTTTACTTATTAAATTTTATTTGTCAGTTCGTTGGCACTGCACTTGATACAAAGCTGTGGAGGTAAAAAAGTAAAGGCCACGATTCCAGATGCTATCAATTGTTAAACAGTGGACATTACTGCCAGTCTATGTTTGAAACTTCGAGATTATAATTGACCTATGCCGGGCAACAGACAATGCTGTGGCCGTAGTCAGTTATTGGGCCGACATTATTTAATAGATTTGATGAGCCATTGAAACGAAGAAGAAGAAGAAGAAATTATAATAGGACGAAAATTCCAGTTTTTTATCGTGCGATAAAGGAAGGAATTTAGTTCAAACCGGTACTGTATGTATTGTATCGGGTAGTGTTCTTCTAAATATACGGTTTGCATTTGCTATGATGTGACGCACAATAAATGTGACACAGATATTCCGCCGTTTAATAATTACGTTCAAAATTGAAACAAACTAAAAATAACTCATCTAGTCCACTGCCAACCCTAGCGTTAATAGTGACGTAACGAATCGAAGACGCGTGACCTTGACCTTATTGACACTTTCTACAGCGCGCGCGCTGGCCGCTTGCGTCACGCTCCTCTCCTACGCGCGTACGAGTCGTACGACGCTATGCACATATTTGCATATTAAAAACATGCACCGGAGTCTTCGCATGTTAATTATAAATGCATGTTAGCATGTGATTTCATTTGTTTACTAATTTTGTGTGTTATTTCATTGGTGTAAGGTAACGTAAAATTACAGTAATTTCAGGCTGAGATAGCAATTATTGCAATATTTGCATGTAAATGGGATATGAAAGTAAATGAATCTAATGTTCTTTTTATGGTCTCAGCCTTGAAGATGATGATGATTGTTAATGAAATACTTAATAATACATGCCTGAGAACAAAATTATGGTATTACTTAATGTCATAATTCCACTGAACGTAATATGTATTTTTATACCTATATTTATGTAAATTCACGAAACATTCTACTTAAAAAACTAGGGATTCTATTCTATACTTCGCCCGTGGGTGTTGTAGAAGGCGGCTATGGGATAGGGCTATTCTCCGTTCGACAATTGTCTTCTATGGGTCTGTAAATCATACTGGGGGAAAAGTGGGTCTCTCCACACCTCTGCCTTCCCCTTTGGGGAAATACATGCGTTAATTCACTCATTGTGCGTAACTATAGTGTTCGGGAGAATGAAATGAAATCCACATTATTATTTCATACTAGCTGTTGCCCGCGGCTCCGCCCGCGTGGATGTCACTTATCGCTAAATTAAGATTTAAACTATCCTATCTCTCAAGTTGGATGGAACTGCACATGGTGTGCGAATTTTATTATAATCGGTTAAGTGGTTTAGGAGTCCATTGAGGACAAACATTGTGACACGAGATTTATATATATTAAGATAGGTAAAACAATGGAATTGTTTTCATAAGTCTAGATTTAGGCCCGTATTCTAGATTTACAACGACATTGAATCCTATCTGAGGTCCGGTTGTATATACAGGTTGATAGATTGTCTATATAATCTACAATCGTTCTAGAATATGGGCCTTACTCTTCCGAACAAAATGTCTTGACTCTGAACACACCTCAATCATAGATTGACACAAAATCCTTGTAAGAGTTAGCAATTTTAGTGTGAGACTGTATGAGGAACTCGTGACTGAGGAACATAGATGAATGATTAGAGGTAGTGCGACTTGTGTCGTTGAGACTGTGACGCAATGCGCTGCGGTTGGCACAGGGTAGGCAGGGCTGGTCCGCTGGAGTTCTCAAAAGGCATACAAAAATATTATCGAAAGATCTGAATTAGGTTCGACTTCGTACCGCCAATTTGTTTCCGCCCGCGTGGCGTCTGATCCCGATCCCGCTGCACCCTCTACTATATTAAGTGTGTATTATACATATAAACATTCCTCTTAAATCACACTATCTATTAAAAAAACCACTTGAAAACCCGTTGCGTAGTTTTAAAGCTATAAGCATACATAGTGACGGACAGACGCGGAAAGCGAGTTTGCTTTATATAATGTAGTGATAAGTGATTTTTAAAAGTTTTCTTTAGTAAGACTAGTCTTAATTCTTGTCTATTTAATAAATAAGCAACCTCGCGTCCTTATTTACAGTTTTTACTAGTATAGGATATAGCTGATTTCTAACTCCCTTTTATGCACAAACTAGCTTTTGCCCGCGGCTCCGCCCGCATCGATGTCGGTTATCACGACCAAACATAGCCGATATCCTTTCTGATGGTCTAATCTACCCCTATACCAAATTTCATTAAAATCGGTTCAGTGGTTTAGGCGTGAAAGCGTAACATACAGACAGACACATAGACAGAGTTACTTTCGCATTTATAATATTACTATGGATTGTTGAAGCCGTTACTGCAGTGCAATTAATGAAATAATGATTACGTCCAATAAAATAAAGCTAAGATTTTTTATTGATAACTTAATTACAGTGATAAAAGTAGTCTATACTGTTATTTTCATCTTTTTTGATATACAATCGACAAAGGACGATTGCACTTTTCATATTATAAAGTTGTATGTAGAGGTGCAACCGTATCTCTTTTGTCGACTGTACAATAAAGAGTCTATCTACCTATCTTACCTATATTTTACTTTGAGAAGCATTTGTCCGTTTGTGTGTGAATCAGTTTTGGCCGTAAGTCTTTTTTTATCAAAAATATTAATCTTTGTTAGATTTGTAAGTGACAACCCTATCGTAGGATCAACGTGACGCGATGCGGTCTGCGTCTGCGTAAATGATGGTGATGCAATCCACGTAGTTATCACACTATGCAGTATCACCCTAACGGATATGTGGCGCTACCCAAAATAGGAACAGGTAAATAGTATGTAGTCTCATTGAATTTAATTAAACATTTCTTACTTGTAGATATTTTTGTCGACGTGGTTAGATTAATGATGAAAAATTACCAAGCCACTGAAATGTTTGCAAGTCACCATAGCAACCAGGGTTTGTACTGAAATGGCTGTTGAAACACATTGCTTGTGCAAGCTGAGTGCGTACAAACAATGAAAAATGCAACGAGATAGAAGATGCAATGTACCAATGTGACAAACATATTTCAGACTCATGATAAAATATGTTTAAGCTGTGCTATGTTTGTTTATGGATGTGCTTGAACTATTTTTGATGACTTAGACTCCGAAGGTGTTCGTCAAATTGGTTGCCATACTGACGGCAATTAGTAAGGCACGCATCCTTTCTACATGTGTATGGTTTAAGTTAATGATATAATCAACAAAACGTCCGTGTTGTATCGAAACAGAAAGTGTGCGAATGGCGCCCGCATGTCATGCGATTCGATAATTATTGCAACATGGAGGTTAATCTCCTAGATCGGCGAGAGTTTTCGACAGCACTTCTATAATTTTTTGTATATGTTTCCGGAAAGATGACTTTTTAAAATTATGACACTTGAAAATGAGTTTGCAAAAATGGCAAAACGACTACAACTTCTGAAAAGTTTATACATGTACAGATATCGAAATAAAAGAACGGTAAAACATCTGAGTCTTAGTTAT
The DNA here is from genome assembly GCA_914829495.1 of Eilema sororculum. Lineage (NCBI taxonomy): Eukaryota > Metazoa > Arthropoda > Insecta > Lepidoptera > Erebidae > Eilema > Eilema sororculum. The sequence continues at coordinate 24,587,517 of OU618545.1, read as the reverse complement.
TACCTTAGTAGCTTATAAAACAATTCTTAGATTCTTTTGTAACCTGTCCTCTGTAGGGACAAAGCTTTGTCCAGTGATAACTAGACAAAAGTAACTACAATGACTGAACCAAAAACACAGTTAGATAGTTTCACGGCTTTACGTAGAACGTGTGAGAGAAGTGTGTTACTGTGTTGATTAAACATTTAATAGCGTTGATTTTAATTAGGCTCAGTATGAATACGTTAAGATGATTAATTTTAGATAGATTTACATTAATTAACAGTAAGTAGGCGTCGAGATTGTGGATTCGAATTCTATTCCTTATACTGTGACGTGAATGCAATATATTAATACAAATATATTAGTTATTCGGTTGCTTAATTAAAAAATAAATAAAGGTAGTATGAAAGTACCTAAACACGATTTTTTTGATGTTTGCAACAAGTTGATGTCCGCTTTCAGTGCTACTAGGGCTTTCAAAAGATGAATAGCTCTTAGAAATTGGTTCCTGTAGGTTACGAAACGGGACCAGTATCCCACGCGCGCGGTAATCTTAAGGAACTGAAAGATTACCCTACATTTCGGTTTGGATTGCGTTGATGCCGTTGCACTTTTACTCGTAAAAGCATTATTGATATCTCATTCAGATGTAATGGACAAAAAATGGTGAAATTAAATTATTTTCAAAAGATCTTGCTTGAGTAATTTATTGTTATTGTCATTATTAAGGTATATTGATACAACGTATTGACTCTGAAATTTAGACACAAGAAACAGCGAGCAGAACATTTTTAACTGGATTTTGAAACTAGATTCAGCTGCTAATTACAGTCTGAAAGTTCCTATCATCTAATCACGACATTAGAACAGTTCAGCAATTATTTTAGTTTGCAATACAAAGATTACAAAGTAGGCTAAACACCAAGGAGGTGTAATTAAACAAATGTTAATGAACTGAATACATGATATAAGAGATTCTTTACAAACGGTTGCACGACCCGCTGATGTAACTGATATTGTTCATATTGTATTTTGTTTAATATTTATTACTACTTAACGTAACTGTGATAATAAAATGTAACCTTTATTTTTTATCACATGTGAAATTACTTAATGAGGAAATATTAATATGAAGTTTATTGTCGTTTTACTTAAAATATTGAGGATCAGTGACGATACTTTATAGGTCGTTTTAATTTTAAGAGTTTTATTGATTTTACGAAATACTCATGAGTATATTAATCGAATTGTATTTTAATCTAGGTTATGGCAGTACCTATCTTATGAATCGATATTTAAAGAAAGTTTTATTTTGCTAAACTTTTAAACAATCGCGTTCCATAATATTGGTATCAGCCGTGGCCAACCTGTGACCACGGCCGGTGTAACCTGGTCGTCAGGCAAATCAAAGGTATGTAATGTATGTGAGTAATTCATATCATGTACCTACTCTATGGCTATGTTCTAAAGTGTCAAATAAAATAATTGAATGTCTATAAAACTGGCAAGGTTCCATCAAAGTTTTAATGATAGTAGAAGAAGCTCACGAAGTGTGGAAGAACAGTAACATAACAGCCCCTGCTTGTCACGGAGTAAAAGGAGCATGTACATGTATGTTAAATTCAAATAACTATTGTACCTATTGAAAACAATTCAAAGGTTTTGCTTATTTTTTAGTACTTACCATCAACTTGAACTGAATCATCTTGGGGAACGGCGTCGCTTCTGAAAAAGAGAAATAGATATTAAGTCTTCCATCCTTTATGTTTACATAATTGAGTTTCACTACTGTTATAAACAGGAAAGTTTATATGTATGGGTGGATGTTCGAAATACATCGGGAAAAAGATGCGCTCAAGTGGGACCCACGACCTTTCCCTTACAGAGAATGCTCTTCCAACTGGGCTATTGAGCCACACCTGAATGACTTCAAATTTTCGTTCTTCTTTCGTTCGTCTTTAAGGGCGACGGTGGAGCCAACTTTCTTACGAACTGTTGGAACTACTGTAAGAACTATCACGATAGAGAAGAAGAGAGAACGTGTCAGGCTGAATGAACTTTGCTTATAACTATTATCTAATCTGTACACATAATAGATCGTCCGTTCCGTATATAGAAGAAGGCTCCTTTTGATCCCGGGAATACACACCTAGGTATAGGTCGCGGGAATGGGTAAGTAGTCAATATAAATACTAAATAACTCTTACCCGCGCTGTTTCTAATAACATAATCATAATTTTATTTTATATTATTGTAATTTAAAACTTACAGCTAGTATTTGATTTGTCAATAATTATCTAAGCAGAACATATTCATTGCTAAGTTATTACTTTGTAAGATAATTTAGTTAGTTTTGGACCTTTGATACATGGGGTTGGGTAATCAGGATAATAAATAATAAAATCATTAATTTAGATCGCCAGATAACCCTACTCAATCCTATAATTACATTACGTCCCTAGACACTCGTAAAGGCAGACAGTGCAAATGGTCACAAATTATAATATTTTTCACAAACTTTACATACGAGTATCAGTCATTATCTCACACAAAAGTAATTCAAATATACAGAGCTAGGCAATGAAATATTTATGTTGTCGTTTATATTACTTAAGTAGATGCCTTGCTTGATTTATATTTGATGATTTAGAGAGAACTAATTGTGATCAAACTAAACAAGGCTTGCGCATTCTTCTCAACAATGAATTGATATAATTCACACTCAGTTGTCTTGAGAAGCTTTTATCTATACACTAGCTTTTGCCCCCGGTTCCGCCCGCGTGGATGTCGGTTATCGCGACCAAACATAGCCTATGTCCTTTCTCAAGGTCTAATCTACCCCTATACCAAATTTCATCAAAATAGGTTCAGTGGTTTAGTCGTGAAAGCGTAACATACAGACAGACAGACAGATAGACAGACAGACAGACAGAGTTACTTTCGCATTTATAATATTAGTATGGATATAAAAATGAATTGCTAAATGTGTTGGTAAGCGCATAACTCAACAACGCCTGGACTAATTTGGCCAATTCTTTTTTTTAAATGTTCGTTGAATTTTAAGGAAGGACACGGCGAGAAAAAATCGGATAATTGCCGAGAACCGAACCGACATCCACGCGGGCGGAACCGCGGGCAAAAGCTAGTTTAGATTTATAATTTTTTCAATAGATCACTGGATATAATGTTTTGTGGTCTCGAACAAATGCTGCCTCTTAGATTTATTTATCTTCTATATTTTAGAGCTGTATTTACGAACAGCGTTATTTTCTAATATACCTACCTACAGTTATATTCTTATTTGTATTCGTTTTTTGAATTTTTAAGCAAGTCGCATAAATGAAACCTTATGGTGTACCACATGGAAGTAAACTTGGGCCACTTAATATCTTACTAGCTTATACATTAACCTTTTTTCATGGATTCCTTAAAAAATTCGTTCAAATGGACATCATTCTGACCATATTTTTATTTATCAATATTTATAGTAATCGAGCAACTGATTTTTGTGTGTAAAATGATCTAATTCTGCGTAATTCGAGTGTCAGAAGTTGTTATAATATGTTTATTTTAAAGTTATGCAATGTAATACTGTCAGAACATGAATAAATTAGGAGAAATCTCTAAAAATGCCATCGCCTAGCGCTGCCTCGGGTTTCTAATTTATGTAACCTAACTATTTATATGAATACTAATTGTCATTACTATCTTAAATTGTTAGTGCAGTCATGTTTTGTTATGTTAGGTTTGTTACGGTAGCATAGTGGCTCAGGTGTTGTACTTGCAACTGAGAGGTTACAGGGTTAAACTTCAGCCATACATAATACAGCGGAAGTTATTCCTACCAATAAATACTTAATAAGGCTTGGCTTCAGGGGTTGGAGAGAACATTAATAATAATTACGATTGCGGTTATCTGTATTATTCTTACGAATGGTTAAAAACGAATGGCTTATTAAAAACAAAAATGGCTATTTTATAGAATGTTGGTAATTATACTTTCTTGAAAATTATATATTATATTTATATTACTAGATATTTGTTTCTGTTGGATAAGGATCTATTGTAATAAATGTCACTCCCAATTTGAGAAAAGGATGTTCTTTTTAAAAGAACATTAGAACCGAAATTACTAATATTCCCTGTAACCTCTCAAGCTAAGCTAAATTGCTTGTGCTAGGAGTGGGTTACTGTCGGTAGTGTAATGGCCAGGATTCAAACTGGGGACCTTTCGATCGTAAGGCCGGCTCCTTAACCACTGAGCTACCGACGCTTGTAGGCATACAAACTATTGATAAATTAGGTATATTAGTTATAGTCAGTCTGTAAGTAGGTAGGATGTATAATACAAAAATACAGGTCGCCTTCATCTTAGGTAGGTATTTGTCTCGAGTGTGGAGTTGAAATCCAGTGAACATCATTCTAGGTTTAAGTTTTGATTTTTCAACTGTCTTAAAATTTCTGTAATAATAGAATATTACAAAATCATATTTATCTAAGGACATTCAGTTCATTCTAATCTATTTCAAACTGCAGAGATCAAAATTACGGAGATTAGACGTTGCGGTAAGTATAAACACTATTATTACCCTGTCTACGATATTTTCCTAAAAATTTAAAACACAGTGTTATAAACAATTCTAAAAACTACAAGAGGCAATGATTACATTTTATTTACATAATGATAAGACGGCGAAATAAATTATTTTGTTGTAATTTGCGGTTGGACTTAAACATCGCTTGTAGTACAGATCACGAGTTTTAGTTATTAAGTTGCAACTTGTAATTACTGAATTGGTTGTTTTAATTACATGTTGTACAAAAATAATTTGAGGAAAATTTTGTTGATCCTTCTAAAACTATAATTACGAGTAGTTTCAACACAGTTGAGAAAAAAAATTGAGAAAAAAATATTAGATAATATTATATTTAATGAAATATTAATATGACACGCAATTTACACTATTTTTACAAATATGACGCGCACACTCACACTTGACACTTACCAGTTAGATCACAGAATCCAAGCACAAAAAAATAAAAAAACTTTAAAATAAAAACTTCACAAACTTTGTCGAAATATTTCGCAGCGACTCGACCGACACGTGAGGTGCCCACGCGTCGCTGAGGAGTTGCCGCTGCGCCGGCGCATCTTCGCTTTATACCACGCCCCCCTCCCCCACCGGGCTCACCCTCAGAGCCAGCCCGAGGATATGTAACATCACTAAATATGCTCTAATAATTGGTGTAATGATAGACTATCGTAGTCAGCGTTTGGGAGTCACGTCCACCGAGAGGTAAAGGGAGCATCTCATTATTCCAAGGTTTTAAACGTCATGAGATTGATATGAAATGGCTTTAGTTTTACTGTTCAATAAGTCATAGAGCTTTAGATATACATAGTATGCATATAATTACGTATAATAAATTAATGTAAATTAGTATAGTAGTAAGCTTATTTCAGTATATACATCACTTCAGATGAAGTTTTCTGGTAAATTCTTAACAGAAGCACAAAGTCTGGTAAAAGTACCTGTTTGACGGCAATAGGATCTTGGGATCTCTATTATGTGTACCTTTTTGGAAATGCAGAAGATAGTAGTTGCCTAATATTATCAGTTAGAGAACATGGATTTCTCGGAAACCGTCAGTTCAAGTCATAGGAATGCGACCTTGACCTTTAGAGCTATTGCTGTACCATACTTCTTATGGAATAATGCTAAGATGATGATCATATTTACAAGTAATTATCATCATACCGTCCCAACCTCCAAACGCTGAGAAGATAGCCTGCACAGAGTCTCATCTCTCTCTTATTATCTTACCTTTCCATTACAGTATCTTACTAATTTTGCTAAATTTTATTCTCTACCGCCTGAACACCATATGTTTGCCACCGTGTACATTGTACAGTGAGCGTCTTAAATATCTTGACGACGAAGTCTCAAAATGATCTGAAAATTCTTATATTAAGAGCAAATCAAACTGTTTTATTGATTTAAATGGTATTATTATCCAAACTAAATATAAAAACAATCAGTCAGCTGGAAGAGCTATTCTGTACAACATCTTGCTGATGCTGACTGTACATACTTACGTAGGACCAAAATATGTGAAATATGGGCGTCTCGAACGCCTGATGCCTATTCTTCGGGGATGTATTGTACAGTTATAATGTAAAAACTTTAGAGAGATTCTTGAAGAAGTTATTAGTAGCTTAGTAATATTTTGTTAATTTGTTGTTTATATAAACCACTTCTGGGTTGTCGTAACTTGCTAATTTCTAGCTCATCAGGGTATTAAGTTATGATTGATTTCAGAGTCCAAATCGAATGAGTGGACTCCATTATATTTGTTTACCTACCATCACCGTCGTCGGTGACGACGAACCTAACCATTGGGTGACCTAACCTTAGGGATACCATGGACACATGGACACGAACAAAATTAGGTCGAAAGTGTGTAACTTAAAATAACTTGAAGGAATCTGAGGAATTTTAAAAATAACTCTCCTCTGTGGTGTGACGGTAGTGAACGCGACTACTACGTAGAGGGTGCGCGTTCGATTCCCGCTTAGCGCAAATATTTGTATGCATGAATATGTCTATTGGCATTGGTGTGGGCTATGTGGGTAGTTCTGTACCTCGGAGAGCACGTTATGCTGTCAGCCCCGCTTGTCATACGAATTCTGTCCATCTATAGCAGTCGTTACAGGTTATTGGAGTTAACATAATACTCAGTTAGACGGAAAAAAAGGAACCCCGGACTTTGAGATGACAGCTTCGGACGTGATTGGGATTAACGCTAGAAGGAATAACCGAAGAAGAGATAATAACTGTCCTGCCGGATCTTGTCCGGCTTGTGCCTTATCGAAAGTCTAAAGGGCTTAGTGGTTAAGGAGTCGGCCTTACGATCGAGAGATCCCGGGTTCGAATCCTGACCATAGCACTACCGACGTGAACCCACTCCTAGAACAAGCAATTTAGCTTAGTTAAAGGGGTTAGAGGCAATATTAGTAACTTCGGTTCTAATAGTCTTATTAAAAAAAGGAAAACCGGGTACTGTACGAGTATGTACTACGTAGGTAGTAAATCTAACACTTTGTAAATCTACTAGCTTTTGCCCGCGGCTCCGCCCGCGTGGATGTCGGTTATCGCGACCAAACATAGCCTATGTCCTTTCTCATGGTCCGATCTCAGTGGTTTAGGCGTGAAAGACTAACATACAGGCAGACAGAGAGACAGAGTTACTTTCGCATTTATAATATTAGTATGAAGTATGGATTGCAAAGCCTACCAAATATTGCAACAGAGTTGGCATCGTCCCCCTAGAGTTATCTCGTTAGGCCGCGAGCGTGACATATTATTTTCTGTGTGAACGTGCTAATGATCCAGCATTAATATGCAGATGGGGCACGTTCAAAGGGACCAGTCGGTTGCTACACTGAGAACCCCGGATATTATGTGTTTACTTTTGTATGCCCACACGACGTACTTGGTAAATAAATAAAAAACACTTAACTTCCAATAGATCTGGGCTTCGATTCTACTAAAGCAAAACTATTGTCAAACCACAGAGATTGAAGAGATTGAGAGAGAAATATCTTGACGTACACAGTTTCAAAATGATCTTAAAACTAAGGTATTAAGAGGAAATCAAAATGGCCGAACTAAAATTGTGTACCAAATATCAGAGCAATCAGGAATCAGGAATAAAGCAAAACCAAGGAATTAAGATAATTTTGAGTATTTTATTCATCAACATCTTTTTTATGCTCACTGTACACTGTTTAGATTTCAACTATTTCTAAAGTTACTGTATCAGAAATAATACCAAAGATTTGCACAAAAGTTTAGTTGGGTCGCTGTTTTCTTAGCTAGATGTCACGGGTAGTCCGTGTTTAGGAAAAAAGACAGTTGTGTTCTTGCTACCTGCGAATATCTGCAAATTGAAATAAGGGTAAAGGGATTATAGATTTGTAATCCTGTTCAAATATTGGAATCAAATAAAGGTCACTTAGGAGTGGGACTGATGAAAATTGTGTGGGTGGAACTGCCTAAAAACGTATTACTCGTTTGTTTCTCGTCTCCAGCTTTGCTCAGGATGGAAATGGATGCAATAAAATCCTCTTTACCTATCCACTGGTGGATCGAGATAGTGGCTCCTACGAGACAGAGGGAGTTGGTGTGGGTTAATGATGACCAGTGGCAAAGGATGAAAATTTTCAAAAGGAAGTGCGTTGGAAAAAGTTCTCACCTCGATTTCATTTGTCAAATTGAAAATCTCTCCCATCTCTCATCATCTCTCAAAAATCGGGTTTTAGGGACTTTTAACGTCCACCCGAACTTCCCCAGTATCATTCATCGGTAATACATAGGTACTAAGTATTGGTTATGGTTAGGAGTTACAGACTGAGTATTTCCTTGTTTAGGGTAGGTATATGAGCTCTTCCTTGTTCAGTTGGTTCGAGTCCAACATAACTAAACAAATAAAAATAGGAATGCGGTTGAATAAGCGGCGAGGATGTTTAACCACACCCATTTTTTTTTTTTGTAAAAGAATATTAGAACCCAAGTAACTAATATTCCCTCTAACCCCCTCCAGCTAAGCTAAATTGTTTGTGTTAGGAGTGGGTTAACATTCAGCGCATATCTCCAACGATTTCTTACACCGTTTTTAAAGTTGGTACTAAGCCGCGTGGTTCCCGGCAGAGTAGAATTTGGTCCACCCCATCTCTTCCCAAGCGGTGTCGTAGAAGGCGACAGATATACAGCTGAGAATCAGCCTCAGATGCAAGGCTCGCTTACGTGGGACTGAATCCAATGATTAGTGAAATGTGGGTGTTAATTTAGCTCTGCCTATCCCTCCGGGGATAAAGGCGTGATAATATCTACGTATGTCAATACTTCCCCGTTGTGCCTCACCGTTAGCGTTGGTAAAGCACGATCACAGAATGTGCTCCCGTGAAGGTTAGCTATGAATGCACGTCAAATATCTCGTGCAGTTAATTAAAGTGCAGTTTGCTTACACATCGCCTTGACACCTTCGTGAGCAAATTGCTAAAAGTAAGAGATATTTCACGTATCGATATCAAGGAGAAACATCGTCGGACTACTAACGAAAACGAAGATATGCAGAGTCCTATTAATACCTTCCCTGCCCAAGCCAATCTCACCAGTTAGTCAGTGCATCTGCTAAACAATGAAGGAGACTCTGTTGGGAACTTTTGAGAGGTCAACCCACAGCTACATTCTATCATCGCAACGCTCGCCATAGGCAGGGAATTCATCCCCACACATTGCATCCGAATACGGTGCGCACCGTGCGGTATGAAAGGAACTTCATCCCACGTACGCTCAAGCTGTGGAATGAACTCCCTGCCATGGTTTTCCCAAGCGACTACAATATAGGGTTCTTCAAGAGGGGCATTAGAAGGTTTCTTCAGGGTAGGCAGCGCGAGTGTAACGCCTCTGGTGTTGGATACGTCCATAGGCCGCGGTAACCATTTTCCATCAGGTGGAACGCGGGCTTGTCTGCCACCTATGTGGTATAAAAAAAATGGCACTCTCGGATAAGCCGACATACTAATCCAATGGCTCATCGTATGTGGTCATAATGTTATGTAGTTTGCGACAAACTGTCCGCCCCAATTTGTAAATATAAACATGTAACTGGAAGACAGTGTTCGTGACTCTGTCTGGTTTCGTTATTCTCACAGTCCGATCTCATTACGACTTGAAGACAATATGTTTTGTTTATTCAAGAAAGAAATTCCAGAAATTTTCAATCCATATTTAATACAAACAAAAATTTAGCCGTTTGGGTTCGAACTATTTTTTTTATAAAGGAACCGTCAATTTGACTTCACCTCGCCTGATGTTAAGCTAAAGGCAAAGTGTCGGAAAGAGGGTCACCATCATAAACATGTACCATGTTAACAGTGGTGGCACTCAGCTTGACGGCCTCATCAGATGCCTTTTCACGCCCCGCTTAAAGGACCAGGGATTGTAGGAAGAAGGAAACATGTGAGCTGGCAGGGAGTTTCAAGTCTTAGTGGTTTTTTTTCCTGCGATAAATCCCCACGGATACCACCCCCACGAGCCGGTGGAGGTGGTTATGTCGGACTCGAACCGACTAAAACGCACGCCGTCTTGGGGTCCTTGGTTGCCGGAGGTGAGATTGCCAAAAGCATATCTCTCGCACCCCGGCAGACCCAGGACCATCTCTTTCGAGATGGCCCCCTTCGGGTTGTGGGGACCACAGGGTCCCCATCTAGCCCCGGTTACGGGGAGGCGCAATTTGCGCCGCCGCCGCGGCCTGCTTCTGCTAGGGTGACAGGCGGCTCCACCGGTCACCCCCAGGCCAGCGCTCATGGAGGACGGAGGTCGTTCTGCAACCTCCGACGTCCGGTTCGCCTTCGCTCTGCGCGGGCTTCCCGGGCCCGAAGTCTAGTCCGGACCCGACCGGCAGGTCTTAGTGGTGCGGCATAGGAATGTAATGTGTAACTAACCGATAGTTGTAACTCAGAAAATTTTTATTTTAGAAAAATATCAATCAGCTTATAGTATACTTTACAAAAATACCTGAGCCGTACTTTAGAGGTACTTTCTTTGTCACACCGTATAAGCAGCTAACACATTTAAATTGATATTTGCATACTAAGTCTGTACTGTTTTTCAGTACATTTCTTAAGCCTACGTTACTATGTAAGGTAAGCTGTGTGTGAATAGCACAAACGACAAAACAATTACAATCGGTACTTAGCGTTATGAAAGTTTTCAATATGAATACGTAACGAGGGTGCGACAAAGTGTCAGTTTGTTTGTTACAAAGTTATTGATAATTCTGTTACTGTAATTACGACATTCCTGAGAAGCTTACATACTATGCTTACAGCTATGATCCGCGGCTTCACCCGTGGTACTCGGTTCTATTCGGTTCCTAAGAGTCGCGTAACTTGAAGCCTTTCTGCAAGAACTGGGCTATCAAATACAGGGCGAATTAACACTCTCTTCAGACTTTTATTACTTTTCTTTCGATGCGTTACTTCATATTTCGTCATTTTCCCGTCAATTCCCTGCCAGCTCACGTGTTTCCTTCTGCCTACAGCCCCAGGTCCTTTAAGCGGGGCGTGAAAAGCAAGTTGAGTGCCATCAGTGTCAACATGGTAAATGTTTACGATAGTGACCCTCTTTCTGAGACTTTGCCATTAGCTTACCATCAGGCGAGGTGAAGTCAAATTGACGTACCTATCCTTTATATATATAACAAAAATGAACCAAGTTTTATTTACAAGTATACACCTAAGTAGTTAGTTGGGAACAAATGTAATATTTTGACCCAACAAGCGCTAGTGGTGGCAGATTAACGGCCGTTCCCATTAACCTATCTACTGTCAGTTCAGGGATACTAAACAGAAAACATCATCAATGTCTGATTTTAGTGTCCCAATATTTGTACCATTGATCTGTAATCCTACTGCTTGTCGATTGTAGGGCCTGTCTCATGAAACAGATATATATTGTTAGTTGAAATAAAAAGTGGTTTTATTTCAATGAGTGACATTCGCGTAAACTTGAGAAAATATTATGTAGATCATACTTTTATTTATAATATTGGGACAGCAGTTCCAGATACTTCAAACCGACATTTTATCTGGAGGTGCGATCTACATTTTAACTGTAGGTATGTTATTGGGAACGAGTATAAGGGCCGGCGCCCAGTGCCGGCATCGGCGAGCAAGAGGATTTGTATTTGTCGAATAACAATAGGTCTTATTGTTATAGATATAAGGTTGAACTTTAATTGGTAACCATAACGCTGCAGAATGCCGATCGATGCCGACAATAGTCGACGATCGCCATTGAAATTTCAATTTTATGATGATAGTGCTAAGATCAAAGATCAAAAAAAAATCCTGAAGCTCGCCGATGCTGATAATGGGCGCCGGCCCTTAGTTGGGGCTATCGGGAATAAGCTGTTCCATCGCCTGTACAAGAACCATGGATGAGGTACGTACCTCATCCAAGATACGCTAAAGCTTCACACGCTTCTCGTGAACCAGGAAATACATGTACTTAAGCTTAGTACTCATATTATTTAATTTCATCAGCGGATTCCATTTCACTTGTTCTGTAAATAATCGCGGGGTGAATCTATACATGTCCTTTGAACCCTACCATAACATACCATGAGTGAGAATTTCACACACAGCTTCGGTGCTAGCACCATATAATGTTATATACATGGTATGTTGTATGTACTATGAAGTAGAAGCTGCTCTGATGGTAGACTCAGAAAATGGCTATATGAAGGGCTCCTTAAACTGTTTTTTTTTTATATTATTTAAGAGGCCTGTGGCAGACAAGCACACGGCACTCCTAATGGAAACCTAAGAGGTTCTCAAGGCCTATGGACATGAGCAACTTCAAACTTGAAAACCTTCTAATGTCCTTCTTGAAGAACTCCATATTGTACCTAGTCTTTCGACAAGCACGTATATCTTTTAGTAAAATCAAATAATATTTTTGTTTTGTGCTTTGTTTGTATTTTTGTTGTGTGCTGTCTTATGATAATTGCAGAACTTTACTTGCTATCACAATTTGTAAACAATATCGAAATAATTGATGATTGGACAAGAGTGACCGTGAGCTGGTGTTCCTCGCAGCCCTCCTCGGTTGCGAAAAGGCAAGTTCTCACATTCATAAACGTTGCTTTGTAACTCAAGTGAGTAAATTACACTCATTTGATTTGTACGCTTACGATATTAGGCAAGTGATTAGTGCAATAGTCCCAGAGAGTCTCCATATAGAATACCGTTTTAGAACAAACTATGAAAGTAATAAAGATAGTTTCTCGAAATATCGTCAGATTTATAGACCTTCGTGAAAATTACTTTGAAGAACTTACCATGGAAATGTTGATTTAGATTTTCAGCTCGTTCTTCTCTCAATTGGCAGCTAAATGTGGCTAACCTAAAATGTATGTAGTGCCTTACCAACAATTTCAAGGGTCCAGGCAACCTGACCCTCGCTTCTACTAAAGCTAAACCATTGTTGTCAAAAAATACATTTTTCAGACTTCTATACGCCTAAAGTCCAAAATAAAATGAAAACAAGTTCATTACACTTTTTCAATTACGCTGCAAAAAGTCATTTAACTTTGAACTTTAAACGTATCGTCTTAAAGTCTATTATTTAATGCCATTTTTTGCAGTGGCGGTGGCATCGCAATATTTAGGCTTTAGCAGTGTCGAGGCTCAGACCTTTGGTCGGTGCCGCTGTAAAAATATTAAAGAGACTCTGGCGCAGGTTTTTTGTTCGGAGGTCAGCCGTCAGTCACTCTCATAAAAGGCTTTGAACTAATCTTGACAAAGAAAAATATTTTCTATTTGACATTGTTTTTAGTTGTGCGAGTGTATCCCTGCCGTGCCGTTTCCTGTCCTATAAACGGCCAAAGGACGAGCTATTCTTCTTTGTTTACGTACATATATACGATAATTTCCCCGGGGATAAATAACAATGGCGTATTTCGCCTTTTAATTGGGTACAATAACTTTTGTTTTCATATTAACAGTACAATATATTTCTATAAGGGTACACAGGACCGTATCAATATGCTAAGACTTAGAGCCACTTCTACTGCAAGTAGGTATACCTACTTTCTAAACAAAGGCCGCTTTTCTTTCAGGGTCAGAAGGCAGTCTTTCCGGAAAAGCTGACGCACCAATCAAAAGCAATAAGTGAACCTTGTGTTCCCAGTGTAAACTTTAAAACCAACTGGGAAAACACTAAGTGGATGATGATGATGTTTCTATAAGCTTTAGTACTATTTGTACTTTGGTCGGTATGTAGGCATTCTTCATCAGGTAGGTGTAACGACCCTTAACTATGACCACACCTTTCTGTAACACCCTGTATACCCTATGACATACATAACATAAACTCACGCCTGTATTCCTCGAAGGGGTAGGCAGAGGCGCTAGCACCCACATTTCGCCAGTTTATGTTTAGGTCCCAATCCCAAAGGTGGCGAGCCTATTGCCATTAACCGGGCACTTATAAACCTGCGATAAATACACACATAACTTCGAAAAGCATCGAAAAGTCATTGGTGTGTGCCATGGTAAACCTGGGATCGAACCCGAGCCCTCGTCTCAGCTGTCCATTACCCATACCACTAGGCTACCGCAGATTCCGCAGATATGTATACTGAGTAATTGCTTTGTATAAAAAAAGCTGGCCAAGTGCGAGTCGGAGTCGCGCACCGAGGGCTCCGTAACTTAAGCTACACAAACCACAATATATTTTGATTGACTTCGATGTTTAATATTTGCACGGTTTCAAGACCGTTATGTGGTATGAATTTCGAATCTCCAAGCATTCCTGGGAATAATATCGTGATGGACAGACAGACAGACAGACAGACAGACAGACAGACAGACAGACAGACAGACAGACAGACAGACAGACAGACAGACAGACAGACAGACAGACAGACAGACCAGACAGACAGACAGACAGACAGACAGACAGACAGACAGACAGACCAGACAGACAGAAAGACAGACAGACAGACAGACGTAAAACGATATGATCCTATAAAGGTTTCTTTTTTTCTTTTTGAGATACAGAACCCCAAAAACATTAATTTATCTGTCTATAATTGACTCTACTCTCCAGTTCTGCTTTTAAGGTCATTATTCATCTTTCTTTTAAATGCTATCTTGCTATAAGGCAAAAAGTTGAAGAAATGTCTCTCGCTTCACATTTTTAGAGACAATTTAAAAACCTAGGGAGACATCCGTATCTGAAAACCGGTCGATGATATGTATTGAACGTAATAGGTTATACTAGTTACGTATCAACACGACACATTTTTATACTACACTAGCTGTGCCCGCAACTTCGTCCGCGTGGAATGTACTTAATAAAAAAAATCAGTTTTCTAAAATAAAAGTAGCCTAAGTTACTCCTTATTACATAAGCTATCTGCCAGTGAAAGTCCCGTCCAAATCGGTCCAGCCGTTCCAGAGATTAGCCAAAACAAACAGACAGACAGACAGACAGACAAAAAATTTAAAAATATATATTTTGGTATGTGTACCGTATATACATTCATATGCATGTAGTAGAAAGCGGTTATTTTAATATTACAAACAGACACTCCAATTTTATTTATTTGTATAGACAAGTATTTATTATAGTTAATAACTTGTGCATACTTAAAGTCGAACCCTTTTCGCACCTTTCACTTATAAACCGAACATTCGAGACAAACTTATGTTTTGATGCTCTGCGTAAACAAACACTGTGATGACACCGTGGAGCGTGGCGTGGTGCGCCTTCCGTGAGAACGACTTAGGAGCCGAGGTCATTCAAGTGTTTGGTTAAAAATTGATATTTCCTAAGCTTATAGTGTAAGTGCATGTGAAATTATCGCGTTTCATAAATATTGCGTTGAGTATTTGTACATGTATTCCTGAGATTTGAGTAGGGTCTTCTAGACTACTTATAATATGACCTATGTCTACTACAGCTCGACATGATACTGTCTGAGGTTTACGTGAATACTGTTTAGCAGTCTTGGTCGCGGGGTAACCAAAGATAGTATATACTATCGTATAATCCATACTCATTTTTTTTATTTTTTTTTTAATCCATGCTAATATTTTAAATGCGAAAGTAACTCTGTCTGTCTGTCTGTATGTTAAGCTTTCACGCTTAAACCACTGAACCGATTTTCTATGAAATTTGGTATAAGGGTACATTACACTTTGAGAAAGGACATAGGCTATGTTTGGTCGCTATAACCGACATCCACTCGGGCGGAGCCGCGGGCAAAAGCTGGTAATATTATAAATGCGAAAGTAACTCTGTCTGTCTGTCTGTCTGTCTGTCTGTGTGTTACGCTTTCACGCCTAAACCACTGAACCGATTTTGATGACATTAGGTATTGGGATTGGTTAGACCTTGAGAAAGGTCATAGGCTATGTTATAATCCAGGGTGTCAGCTAACTGAATACCAAATTTTATTAAAATCTCCAGCCGTTTAGACGTGAAAGAGTAATAAACATACATCCATCCATACTTACAAACTTTCACGTTTTTAATATTAGAAGGATCTCTTAATTTTCTCTTCAACCACTGAAGTCGAAGAGAAATAAAGAGGTTATATCTTTGTCGTGACAGTTCACAAGTCAATAACGTGACGGCCACTTATAACTACGAAACAAAAATGACCGCAACACTTTTTTCAAACACCTTAGATTACAAATTAGATGATAATTTAAGGATTACAGCATCTCACTTATTAGATGCTGTAATCGATACAACGTTCACTCCTCTATTACGGTGTTTATTAAAAGTGTTAAGTAAACGATTTCCAAATAAGTGGCAATTCAAAGACCAGCTCGTTTCCCGTCTAATGTCTCCCTTCTTTTTAGCATGAATGTCGTCTCTGATATCCCGGAAGGAGTACCATAGTAGTGTTTCAACATTCGCATTTCGCCGATTATATTTTATGTCCCATTTTATTATAGGGGACAAGAACAAGACTATTGCCGTGAAACAGACTTTCTTTAGTGGTAAAAAATGGGGTTCTTCAAGAAGGAAATCAGAATATTCTTAGTCAAGATCAGCAGCACAAGTGTGATGCCCCTGGTGTTACACGCGTCTATAGGCTACGTTACCCACTTCCCGTCAGTTAAGCTGTGCTTGTCTGCCACCTAAGTAGCATAAACAAACATATTAAAAAATTACAAAAATACTTTATCGATCCGGGAATCGAAACAGTAGTACAACATTCCCACATAAAGCCTTAGCGCATATACTATACATATAGGCACAGCCTGGCTAACAAAATGCATCACAAATCGGCTTGCTGCGTCTAGCTATAACCAACCAATATGACCTTCAAACCTTCAAGAAAAGAGCGTACTCTCTTTTAAAAGGAAGGCAACGCACTTGGGAGTCCTGAGTTGTGACTTCTCTGGTGTTACGGCGGCGGTGATCGCTTACCATCAGGCGATCCGTCTGCTCGTTTGCCTCCCTATTCCATAAAAAAGCTATGAAGTTTGTCTAAGATTAAAACGTTTGACACGTGGGAGTTGTTCTAGCACCTATAGCCTATACTATTAACTGGTCTGTGCCTATAGCCTCGTTTTACCTGAACATAATAATGATTCTTAACCTCCAAACTTCGTCTGAAGACTCGTAAAGTTATAAGTAAAGCCACCAAATTTGGAGCGAGCCCAGAATAATTGAAGAACAAATATTCTTTAGAAGTGGGCAAAGTTGACGAAATTGGTTTATGTTCACACTTCGGGGTGTTGAACAAGTTGGGAGATGTCTTCGGAGATTTGTTGTAGGTATACGTCATGTAATTAGAATTCTTTATTTCTTTTTAAATTATTATTGGTTTTTGTAACTTGTTATTAAATTTTCATTAGAATTTAATGCAATTGAGAGTGTAATACGAATACTTGCGTAGGACTTATAATGCCATACCACCTTCTAGCGAGAATGAACACTCCAATGGCACCCCTTTTTTTATTCTTGCGGAAATCCCCTCGGATATCTTCCCCGCCGCAGCCGGAAGGAGAGGTTATGTCGGACTCGAACCGACTAAAACCGCACGCCAACTGTGGGTCGTGGTGCTAGGCCGGAGGTGAGGTTGTCTTCGACATATCCCTCGCACCCCGGCTAACCCAGGGCGACCCCTTACGGTCTGGCACTCCTCGGACTCCAATGGCACCCAATATGCGATATACAGCATAATATCACTCTTTCATCTTCGTCATCCAGTCTGACCTAGTTAGATACCTTTTGGAGGTGTCAGTCCACCTGTCTGGAGGGCGTCCTGTCCTGTACCTTACGTTTGTAGATTCATGATCTTCATTTAGGAATTACTTAGGTACTCCAACAGTCCTAACGTTATTTAAACTAATACCTGTTCTTAAAGTAACTGCTATCGTAGGTAAATATACTAATTGTTACTTTAATACCACTTATCCTGTATGCTTTAGTTGGATACTTTCAAATTAACGTGTGCTAAACAAATATACCGGCGTAATATTTGCTCAAGTTGAACTTTGAAATTTGGATCAAATTCGAATGTAGGTAGGTCTATATGAGCACATGACTGATGATTAGTTGGTGTTACATCATTCGACGAGCTAGCAGTGAGCTCACGAGTCCATACTGTCTCGTCACTGTTATGATTGACTTTCTTTAGAAGATACCGATTCTCTCCTTATTTGTTTCAATGTGGCTAATTAATCTTATTGTATAGTATAAGGAAAGATCATTAGATGCGATGAAATAGAAACAGGCCCTGGGCCTATAGATCTAGTGACATTGTATTTGTACAAGCGCTTCGATGCGGATCAGTTTCTATCAATTGATCAATTAGTTCACGTGATACTTCAATGATTTTTATGATAGTCATATCAAAATTTTTGATTTAGAGTTATATAGACTCACATAAATTCCCTTAGATTTTTGTACTTGCATTATTAAAACTGTCAGCCTTATATGTATAACGGACAAAGGAAACCGTATCACTTTTGTCGACTATTACATAGCTAAACGATTTCAATAATAGAATGTCACTTTGTATAGAGGTTCTTCTTAAGATAGCTGCTTAGGTAAGTTCTAATAAATCCCTAAGAACCGAAGTTCAAACATAAGTCTAGAGTTTATATCAAACTTTGAAGGCACGTAAAATACAAAACCAATTTCGGTAAATGTCTATAAACAGCCCGAGACAGACATAAATCTTCTCGCTGCCCTGCATAGCGTATGAGCAATGAGCAGTAATCAAACATTCAGCTGTTCCGATCTCAGCCACGACTGAAGCCACTTTCAGTTCTTATTAATGCTTGATATCGCCTTTGGGTCGTGGAGGTCCGATGGCAGTCACTTCACGGAAAATATCGAAGTTCAGCCAACTCCACAGTTAGACTGGTAAAGCGGATCCTTGACTCCAAGTCGAAAGCTTTGGGTATGACTACGATTAACGCTAGGATGAAGAAGAAGTGGTGAAAGAAGTTGACGTCAAATAGAATTAAAATTGACGTCATTATGAAACAGTTTTATTGTTCAATATTGAGAATAAATGACTTTGACTTTCACTTTGGCCATTTTCGTCTTACCACACTTGCAGGGTTTAGATGCCATCCATATACGGTGCAATGTATATCTGCTAGAACCAAGCGTTTCAGTGACTCATTCCTATGCCGCGCCACTAAGACCTGGAACTCCCTGCCAGCTCACGTGTTTCCTTCTTCCTACAGTCCCGGGGCCTTTAAGCGTGGCGTGAAAAGGCATCTGATGAGGCCGTCAAGCTGAGTGCCACCACTGTTGACATGGTACATGTTTATGATGGTGACTCTCTTTCCGAGACTTTACCTTTAGCTTAACATCAGGCAAGGTGAAGTCAAATTGACGTGTCCTTTATAAAAAAAAAAGCTTAAGAGCAACCGAAATATTAGGCATAAATCGTGTTATAATTCGGTAAAATAGTTTTATTTCAATGAGTAATGTTCGTGTAAACTTCTGACCTAATTCAATTTGGAAATTAGTTCCGCGCAATTTAGCAGTTGGGTTCATTAGAATGTCAATCTCAATGTCATGGTACTGAAATGAATGATTATTCATTCAAAAAACTGTTTGCAGTTGTGACTGTACAGCGCCTAGCCAAAGTTGAGTAAACTTAATTTTTCTTATATTCGACATGAACTATGCCGAATATATATATGCCAGCCCCCGCCGTATGGCGGGAGATATTAGTGCCCCTCCAGCCGCACTGATATTGTGAAATTCGTCCAGAGACAGTAATTCCTCCACTGGCTTTAGCCTTTCAATAAATTAGCAATTTACCGCGAGTAAAAGGAAATTCTATTCAAATGATTAAATACGTTGATAACAGTTACTTGTCTCACATTCATTCAATCGCACTTTTGAGCTAGGTTTACATTATACCGCACTTCCGACACATAGACCCCCGAGAGGCTCAAGTCCCCAATCTCCCGTGTGCCATAACCGGTGTTCCGTCAATCTGAACTTTAAGTCAGCTCTTGCTTGCTGCACTCATCTGGGACTTTAACCACAGCCCTTCCGGGTATGACAGGGCGGGTGTAATAGAATTTATACTACGGCTGAATACGGCCTCAGTGCGATAAGTTGCTCCTAACCCATCCATACGATGTTCATCAACCTTTCGTCCTCGCGTAGCGCCGCCTCGCTAAAAGATTACAGGCCTCCAAGAGCGTCGTTGGCCGAAGGCACACACAAAGGATAACCTCCAGCCTCCGCTAAAGCATATTCGCACATGGTCCTGGTCTGAGAGCCATGACTCGTTACGTGGGACACTAATACGCATCGAGTTCAGGGTACCGCGTAACATATATCAACGTATCCGCGACTAAATAGATTATATGTGCAATACTAACTGCATAAATTAATACCCTAACCGTCATGTTACTCAACTCTGGGTAGCAACACATATAAAATTATAAACACCATAATAATAATGTAACTACGGCTATTGTAATAATGGTATGAAAGTAACTCACCGCGTCCGTAGAGTCGAACAGTGCCCCATTTATTTAGAGCCACGCCAATAACTTACTCCAGTATTCCACGCTTCGTCCAGACTCCCCAGCTGGCCCGAGCCAACCGCTCTCCTCTCCGGTCCCAAGTCGAATGCCTCGAGTCCCTCAACTCGTCAGACCTCGTAGACATTAGCAGCCCTTATTCCCAACAAAGGACTTCGTACTTTCTCTCTCATAACAATAATATTTCGATAGGTCCGAACCGTAGGCCATTAGTCTTAACACTTTTACGACAAACACGTGTAGGATCTCCATTATTTCTCTATGGGGTCCGCCTAAGTATTACGCAACAATGTCCCTTTGCCTGGGAACTTAGATGCAACAACTCGCTTCTATTGTTTTCGAAAGTTTAAAATAAAACAATTTATGCCAGATGTGCGAATGGTGAATTATATGTAAGCGACCGTTTATAAATAGCAAATGACCAATGTACAGACTGATGTACATATTAGTTTACTAATTTATTTATTTTTATCCTTGCGCGACTGGTGTACTATCACATATTCCCCCCTGAAATTCAGACTCGAAGATATTGGTGATAGCATCGAGTATGAGATTTCACTCATACCCCAGAATCAGGTATAGTACACTCAGACACATCTCAAATAAACTTCAGCAACCAATCACTCAGTTACTCAAGGAACGAGCCGAGTGGGAATCGAACCCACAATCCACGATACTCGAAGATATTGGTGATCTCATACCCTAGAATCAGGTATAGTACACCCAGACACATCTCAAATAAACCTCAGCAACCAATCACTCAGTTACACAAATAAACGAGCCGAGTGGGAATCGAACCTACAATCCATGATACTTGAAGTTATTGGTGATCTCATACCCTAGAATCAGGTTTAGTACACCCAGACACATCTCAAATTAACTTCAACAACCACTCAATCACACAAAGAAATTGTACCGAGTGGGAATCGAACCCACAATCCACGATTCGGCAATCACACGTTCAACCAGAGTTCAATAAATTATTATAACATCGCGCATCGGCCAGATTATTGTTATAATTATTCTAGTAATAATTACATTCGCATCGTATTTGATGTTTCAAGCTGCCACGTCACTGGTCATCATAATACCACAGTAACTAATAAGATTTACTAATAAGAATCTTATTTGACACTTCAACCCGCCGCGTCATAAGTCACCATAATATTTGTCTTAGTAACAAATAAGAATTGTCAGAATTGAAATTCCAACAGGTATAATTTGTCAGAACTTGGTATTCATTCACTCATACCTAAATAACATATTTGTGCAATTTAAACCACTGAGGTAACCAGCGTTTCCACTTAATCTCTCATATTATTATTTTACTTTTGTTTTCCCACCAATGGCCGATTTCTTTTCCTTTGAATTTGAAACGGCATGGCCAGTTTTAGCAAACGTAAAGTTTATTAGCTTAATCTCGGGTTCTAAAGATATCGTGTGAGTGTTCTAATACGTTATTCCAATAAATTTAGACTTTAAACTATTATTCCTTTTACTTCACTTATCCTTAAAGTTGGGTGGATTCTTTTTTTTTCCAACTTTAGGTACACAGGCAAGCGACATTAAGTAACAAAAAGATACCGACTTAACATCTTTTCACTCTTAGGATCCCTCTTCTGCCGACTTTTTTCCGATTGTCTACTCACTGAGAGATTACTTAAGATATGTAAACTATTAGAGGATGGCAGCAAATTAGGATGTATCAGATTTCAAATTCATTGTTTGTGATACTCCTTATATTTTATAAAAAGTGATTCCCCCCTAATAATCAGATGCTGATATAGGCCATACATACTCAAGTTTCCTAGTCATAAGGTTGTTTATGATTTAATTAGAACTTCCTCCAACCACCCAAATAGTCAGTAGTATTTCAATTTCACATGCACACTAATTGATACCTATTCATCTAAGATCACAAACGTTTTGTGAATTGATTACAAATTTTGAATTTAACTCAACTATGACTGAATTCCACTATCAGAAAATCTTGTACAACCACATATTTAATAATAGTCACTACCCAAAGGATATGACGCTTATCTAAATAAGCGATAATTCCCTTCTTAGCTATAATAACGGCGGGCGAGAATAAACCTGTCCACATATCGAGAGTTGACGACGGCGTTGTTAGTAACGTTGAAACGATACCAAACTAGTAAACGTCTGGTTTAGTTTGAATGATAACTTTTTCAAATTCGAATACATCGGTAAAAAAAATGAAATTCTGAAGTGGGACTCGAACCCACGACCTTTATGAGCAAGAAGAAATGCTCTAGGTTATTAAGCACTACAAGGTAGTATATATAATTATGTTCTCGCGTTCTCTTAAGGTTTTATAAAAAGTGTAAATACCTCAACATATCTGATTTACGTGCTTTTACCAGATATCGGGTGACTTGGTCACCGACTAGTTGGCTCCAGTGTGAAGTTTCCCGTGGTCGCGATGCTCGGCTACCCCGTGGCTCCGCAAGCCGAAACCAACTGCGCTATCTTGATACTGCGCAACGCTGGATTTTCATATTCACGAAGCGATGAGTCTTCCAACAGCCCTCGACGTCACGCCAGCAAACTCGAAGTCCGGTATCACTGGAATGTTATAGCACACGAGCAGAGAATCTGTTGCAAGAGAATCCAGTCATCGAACCACCATTTCGTTAATCCATGCGTTTATACTGCATTTTCAGCCCATTAAGTTTTAATAACTGATGTTAGTAACAGCTAACCTCCATAGTTTTAATAATGGCCAATAGTACTTTAACATGATTTTATTGTTATTATTGGGTTTCGAACCAACAATACCGGCCAGATGGTGAGACAATGCCTAGACCCCTTTTTTATGGGATCTTTTGTTAACACTGTCTCCATTCAGCTTTAAACTACCATCTACAATCATCTAGAATGATTTCTTATCTATTTTAAATGTTTTATATGCTCACGCCAGTTTATAGCAGAATGGATAGGCAAAAATGAATCTGTATTTTCCTTGTAAGTTAGAGGTAAGCCTCTCTCGAACTTTATCTTTGGTCTTGTCTCCGTATTGCAAGCCAAAATCTATCAGAAAATCGAACAACTCAATTTGCGATATGGGGATCGAACCCTCGAATAGCTGGGTCACTGCTGTGCCGACAGGAATAACTTTTTGTTTACAACACCTGAATATTTTGCCGTATTCTGAAATTTCAGGATTCGAACCCGCTATTAGTCTTGTTCTAGAACAGGTATTAAAATGAGCTGTGACGCTAAAATTGTGTCATAAGCATACAATACTATAAATCAATAAAAATCTTCAATTCAAAATGATCTACTATAATAGTAAATCCAAAAACCATGGGGTCATAATGTATTGTGCAATACAAACAACGTCAATCTGGGTCTCGAACCCAGTACTTTATTATAATTGTTATAATAATATACCTACTCTATAACACAGAATATTAATTTACCTCAAGTAAAATAAGAAAGAACCTTAAAATACACCCTTCCAAACACTTTAGGCTTAGGATCGAACCCAAGCAACTCATGCAAATATGCCATTTTATGCGATGTCATTATGACTCTAAGGTCATTGCCGAAACACCTTAAATATTTAGTTGACCTCCTTATATCATTTCATATTATTACACTCACGCCAGCAACTTAATTACAACCAATTACATGTGGTCATCATCCTCAAAGCCATTTTCTAATCGCGTCCAAAGTATGTAAGTACTTTAAGAGCACAGTGTCTACATGTTACTTAGGGTGAGCCGTTAACGGCTTTACCGAGAGCAACTGCCGTCTGACCTTCCAGCCCCTGAAGCAGCTATTACCATGCGGTATTGTAGATTAACCGTGCGTAACGTAACGTTAGCACGTGGTTTTTTAAATATATATATTTGACTATACATATATATTTAAAACAAAGTATCATAACAGCCAAATTTGGCCTTTGTTGAATATAGACTCCATTACAAGATGTCTTGGTAGTGCAACATTGTCCGTTTACACTACGGACCGTTATGAGACCGACCACGTTGTGTTTTTTTTTAATCATTCTACGTTGTGTTATGTGTAGTAACCCATTTTAGTTCAACCTCGTTGCAATGAACTGAATCAATGCATTTTCTGACGAGGATCCTGGTCCACAGGCACCATTTGTGACTGTACAGCGCCTAGCCAAAGTTGAGTAAACTTAATTTTTCTTATATTCGACATGAACTATGCCGAATATATATATGCCAGCCCCCGCCGTATGGCGGGAGATATTAGTGCCCCTCCAGCCGCACTGATATTGTGAAATTCGTCCAGAGACAGTAATTCCTCCACTGGCTTTAGCCTTTCAATAAATTAGCAATTTACCGCGAGTAAAAGGAAATTCTATTCAAATGATTAAATACGTTGATAACAGTTACTTGTCTCACATTCATTCAATCGCACTTTTGAGCTAGGTTTACATTATACCGCACTTCCGACACATAGACCCCCGAGAGGCTCAAGTCCCCAATCTCCCGTGTGCCATAACCGGTGTTCCGTCAATCTGAACTTTAAGTCAGCTCTTGCTTGCTGCACTCATCTGGGACTTTAACCACAGCCCTTCCGGGTATGACAGGGCGGGTGTAATAGAATTTATACTACGGCTGAATACGGCCTCAGTGCGATAAGTTGCTCCTAACCCATCCATACGATGTTCATCAACCTTTCGTCCTCGCGTAGCGCCGCCTCGCTAAAAGATTACAGGCCTCCAAGAGCGTCGTTGGCCGAAGGCACACACAAAGGATAACCTCCAGCCTCCGCTAAAGCATATTCGCACATGGTCCTGGTCTGAGAGCCATGACTCGTTACGTGGGACACTAATACGCATCGAGTTCAGGGTACCGCGTAACATATATCAACGTATCCGCGACTAAATAGATTATATGTGCAATACTAACTGCATAAATTAATACCCTAACCGTCATGTTACTCAACTCTGGGTAGCAACACATATAAAATTATAAACACCATAATAATAATGTAACTACGGCTATTGTAATAATGGTATGAAAGTAACTCACCGCGTCCGTAGAGTCGAACAGTGCCCCATTTATTTAGAGCCACGCCAATAACTTACTCCAGTATTCCACGCTTCGTCCAGACTCCCCAGCTGGCCCGAGCCAACCGCTCTCCTCTCCGGTCCCAAGTCGAATGCCTCGAGTCCCTCAACTCGTCAGACCTCGTAGACATTAGCAGCCCTTATTCCCAACAAAGGACTTCGTACTTTCTCTCTCATAACAATAATATTTCGATAGGTCCGAACCGTAGGCCATTAGTCTTAACACTTTTACGACAAACACGTGTAGGATCTCCATTATTTCTCTATGGGGTCCGCCTAAGTATTACGCAACAATGTCCCTTTGCCTGGGAACTTAGATGCAACAACTCGCTTCTATTGTTTTCGAAAGTTTAAAATAAAACAATTTATGCCAGATGTGCGAATGGTGAATTATATGTAAGCGACCGTTTATAAATAGCAAATGACCAATGTACAGACTGATGTACATATTAGTTTACTAATTTATTTATTTTTATCCTTGCGCGACTGGTGTACTATCACACAGTCAAATAACTAGATGTTACAATGCTGAAAAAATATTTTTCCCCATTTAAGTCCATAGCATAGTATACTGTGCTAGTACGTTGTATCCAAAATCGAGATGAATTTAGATGTAGGTATTAGTAAGGTGTATTATTTGTTGTAGTTAGTTTAGCTAGTTCTCATAATTTTATCCACTACGTAACGTACGTTGGAATTTTATTCATAGTTACCATGTATTACTTGAGTAAAACATGATAACGCAATTTAGTTGAGTTTAGTTTTCATAAAATGAGCTAAATATTTTGCGGTAAGAAAACACCTCTAAACCTAACAGTCCTTTACATTCTTATTAAAGGTAAAAAACGTAACTTGGATAAAAAATAATTTCATTAGGACAATTTTAACAATTCAATTCCACAGAAACTTCTGTGCAACGATGGAGGTCTATTCTCATATTCATGCATGCCCGAACCGTCTGTATATAGATCCAATTTTGGTTGTACATACTTTTTTGCAAAACTCGTTTTGGGATACACACACATCCCGAGACAATGTCCCTGTGACAATTGACTATTTCTGTTGTAGTTTTTAGGGTTCTGTACCCCAAGAGGAAAAACGGGACCTCGCTGTCTATCTGTCTAGAGTCAAGACCTTTATCTCATGCGTGGAGGTATCAAGTCGAAATTTATACCACATACTCAACCCAGGACTATACCGTCTTATTTATGTAACAGAACCCGGTGCGCGAGTCCGACTCGCGTTTGGTTGGCTTTTTAATGTTGTTCTGTTCTTGCGCAGACTTCTCTTTAGGGTTTGGAGTTTAGCATATCAATCAGAGACAATATACGGACTCCGGGGTGCCCGGGCCTCAAAGTGTACACCTTGGACGCATCTTTGGACGACAATAATTCTGCAATTTTTATTTTAGTGTTTAAGAATTAGAACATTCCAAAACCTTTCAATGTAAAATATTGAGAGTGGCGTAAGGCGAAACCAGACAGGTTTAATAAAACAAATACTGTGGAAAAGTATAAGTGTTCTCCATATTAGTAACAGTTCAGCGATATTTTTGACTAGAGAAAGCATGTGGAGGAATGTGTCAAGTTTATTTAGGTATAAGATTTATAAGGTTTATTCAGCATTCGTAAATAAAACGTACCTATTCTCAAAATTTCCATAATTGCCTGGCTGGATTCAGTTCTTGTATTCTCTTTGATATAATAGAAACAGATTATACCTATTATCAATTGAAATCGAGGTCGGAGAAATGTATTAGCATTTGAATAAGTTATAATCTTGGCTATTGTCAAAGGCATTTGTGGAATGGGTGGAGACTTTGGAATTATTGTGCACATTTAGAGTAGGGTAGGCAGTCTGAAACACTTTTTGGCTTGGCAGTTATACTGTGATTCATAAGCGACTGGTTGAAGTTGTATGGTCTAACACATATTTTATCAAGTGTATGTTAGGCGTTCTTAATTATCTTTAAACTAGCACATTTTATGATTTAAGTATTATTAAGACACAGCTCGGATCTGTTATAGTGAAACGTTCTGACGACCTGTGTGGTGTAAGAACGCTAGTCGCAGGTTCGATACCAGTTCAGTACCATATCAGAATGTTATATGCATTGATTTAGGCATTTCTACGTACTTAAGTATAATTATCCATATTCCAACTATACTTTATTTGGGTGATGTAGATGCACTGTATGATATGCTAGAACAGCTTTGTGGCAGCCTTGTGGCCGCTACGCAGGAGGCGCGGGTTCGATCCCCGCTCAGTGCAAATATTTGTATGCATGATCGTGCCTCGGAGAGCACGTTAAGCCGTCGGTCCCGGTTGTCATACGAACATCTATGGCAGTCGTTGCCGGTAATTGGAGCCCTCAAATGCCAACAATTGGTTTAACTGCAGTGCCTCGATATCGCTTTTGGGTTCAGATGACAATCGTTTCACAGAATATCGAAGTTCAGAGTCCAAGCTGAAAGCTTCGGATACAACACTGGGATAAACGTTAAGATGAAGAAGGTTACGTATGATATGCTCTACTATAAAGCCAATAATATTGATTATATCGAGCATTAGGCAATAAGCCAGCACTACCAACGAGGGCCAAACCACCGACCAAGGATGGCAATCGGGGCTAATAACAGGCTCTCGGGCTCTTAACAATGAGTGGTGCAATATAGCGCCGCACGTGATCTGCTACTGCTACTTAAAATAACTGCTATCAATAACATGCTCATAAAATATCGCATTTAGCGTTACGTTTAAAAACAATAAAACGTATAAGTTTACGAGGTTATGAGTTAATGATCGCTGTTGGGAAATTCATGAGATGATTAAATGTAGTATTTTTGATGGAGAATAACTCTAATTAATTTTATAATAGCCTAAAAAAATTAAATTAAAGAAAAAGAAAAAAATTTAAGCTCTAGAAAATAAAAAATAGAATTGTGCATCAATTATTCTTTGAAATAAAAGTACTTTTAACGGAATCTGTCGCGTTTTATTATTGTTATAATATGTTAGCTTTCATTTTTAGTTACTTACGTAAAATTAATTTTAGTTACTCAAACAGATTTTAGTAAATTAAAATCTCTTCAAAAACAGTAAATCACGTCTAAGTAAACATCCAATATTTAATCTGAAGTGATTTATTGATGTTTTTGATTACATTGAAAGCAAATTCCTTAAAATACATAGTAGCAATATGTTGTAAATGATTATAAATCGTTAGTTATTTATTAAACTTTGCAGCACCCTAGTCGCTGATCCGCCAATACATGAGACAGCATTACGGTACAATAATTATATATCCTATTAAGATCATAATATTATTGATTGGTATGCACTAAATTCATATCAATGATTCCATGATCGATTTCTTATGTAAACATATACATAACGGATATTTACTATCTATTTCTTACTATCCTTTGATTTGGGTTTCTCAATTTTGAGGACCGTTTTAAAGAAAGTAGGTAATGAATTGGACTTTAACTTAGTTTGCAATTCAGTAACGCAACGATTTCAAAACGCGTGAATTCCAACCAATTCCAACCAGACAGCCTCTGTGGCGTGGCGGTAGTGAACGCGACTGCCACGCAGCGGCGCGGGTTCGATCTCCGCTCAGTGCAAATATTTGTATGCATGAATATGGCTATTTGCATTCGTCTGGGTGTTTCTATGTATAATAAAAGAATCTAAGTATGTATATCCGCATTCTAGATTCCATAACAGAAGCTAGTTAAGCTTAACATGGGTCCAGATAGCAGAATGTTGTGGAATATTTATTAATTAATTACTTAATTTATTTATTTAATTAGAAAAAAAAAACGTAATTACGCCTTTGGTATTCAGTATGATCTGTCAAAACCAAACATACCAACGCCAACGTTTCATGAGGTAATTGTAACTTAAGTTTTCTGTCTATACCTACGCTCTCTGATCAATATGGACTACTAGCTTTTGCCCGCGGCTCCGCGCGCGTGGATGTTTGTTATCGCGACCAAACATAGCCAATGTCCTTTATCATGGTCTAATCTACCCCTATACCAAATTTCATCAAAATCCGTTCAGATGTTTAGGCGTGAAAGCGTAACATACAGACAGACAGACAGACAGACGGACAGACAGAGTTACTTTCGCATTTATAATATTACTAGCTTTTGCCCGCGGCTCCGCCCGCGTGGATGTCGGTTATCGCAACAAAACATAGCCTATGTCCTTTCTCAAGGTCTAATCTACCCCTATTCCAAATTTCATTAAAATCGGTTCAGTGGTAAAGCGTAGGTAACATACAGACAGACAGACAGAGTTACTTTCGCATTTATAATATTAGTATGGAAGTATGGATTACTTGGATACTGGTATCCTGTGAGGATATTTTTTTCTTCTTAAAACACTGGTTACATACGCGGCCGAAAGGAAATAAATATGTAGGTACCTACCTGATGCCATTAGAGTTATACCCCATACCCGTGCATACTCAATGACTCACTTTTCCATAGCTAGCCATCAGTTAACCATCTGTAGCAACTATTTGTGCTCCACTTGTTCCAAACGGTCCTATAAACCTTGACCACACCATGACAGGATCCCATCAGATAAGGAGTCGTGACAGCGAGCTGTGTGGGTTGTCAACAGCTTCGCTAGATGTCATGATGACTCTGTGCCAGAACTTTCATCACATCTAGCGAGTAACGAACAGGAAAATTGCCTTAGTGGGTATTTGTGGCGAAGTTGAAGAGCCTGTGATATAGTAAGGGGATGGAAAGTTGACAGTACACATAATAGTCAGTCAGTACATTCGTAGTCACGCCACTTTCCAAACGATATATTCCCTTTATGTCGATTCCCGTTATGTCGAGCCAAGAACCTTATCTCGTTTCTATTACCTCTATGTCGAGTCTACGTTTTCTGTCCCATTTCTATTCCCTTTATGTCGAGCTTCTGTACCACGCTTCTATTACCTTTATGTCGAGTTTACAATATCAGTACAGTCAGATTAAAAATATCCTTTTTACTGAAAAGTTCATTTAATAAACGTCCCTACTAGACTTTAGATGATTAACTGAATTTTAATGACGTGCTGCTGTACCTACTGGTGTTTATAAATAATTCAACTACAGCAGTATTAAGACGTGTCGTCGGTGTATCTAAAATATTTTAAGTAATTTATCGTACATTCATTAGCGGAATTCAAGTTCGAAATCGTTTCGAATTCTCCTAACTAGTTTTTTTTAAATAAAGGATTCGTCAATCATGACAGCCTCCGTGGCGTGGCGGTAGTGCACGCGACTGCTACGCATGGGGCGTGGGTTCTATCTCCGCTCAGTGCATAAAGTTGTATGCATGAATATGGCTGTTTGCACTGGTCTGGTCGTGCCTCGGAGAGCACGTTAAGCCGTCCCGGTTGTCATATCAAACATCTATGGCAGTCATTACGGGTAGTTGGAGCCCTCAAAAGTCCAACCAGTCTAACTTGGAACTTCGATATCGCCATTGGTCATCGGATAATTGGTTGTAGAGGTCGCTTCACGGAAAATATCGAAATTCAGCCGCATCACAGTTAGACTGGAAAGCCGACCCCAACTGAGTTGGGAAAAGGTTCAGAGAATGATGAAAGGATGCGTCAATTAGACTTCACCCCGCCTGATGGTAAGCTAAAGATAAAGTCTCAGAAAAGAGGGTCACTATTACAAACACGTACTATGTTAACAATAGTGGCCTCTCAGCGAGACGGCCTCATCAGATGCCTTTTCACGCCCCACTTAAAGGACCCGGGACTGTAGGAAGAAGGAAACACGTGAGCTGGCAGGGAGTTCCATGTCTTAGTGATGTGGCATAAGAATGAGTCACTAAAACGCTTTGTTCTAGCAGGTATATTTTGCACCGTATACGGATGGCATCTTAGCCCTGCACATGTCGTCCTGTGAAGGGAAGCAGACGGTGGGACTAATTGGAAGAGCTCATCAGAACATTCACCATGTAGAGATGGTAGGATTATAAAAAAACAACTCTACGCATCTGCAAAGGCTCGAGGGTGTTCGTGACCTCAGGATTCCCAATAATGCGGACCGAACGTCGCTGCAACCTGTCGAGAGCATCTAGTAAGTACTTTGCGGAACCATTCCAGAGATGTGAGCAGTAATCTACTCAGGAACGAATTTGGTTCTTGTATAGAAGACACCGCTGCTCCGGCGTGAAAAAACGTCTCACTCTGTTCAGGACTCTAGAGTTTACGCGAGGCTGATTTGATGATGCTCTCGATGTAGTTTTTGTTATTCAGTTTGAAGCGAACATCCATACCGAGGATACTGAGGTGATCCTGCAGGGGCCGTGGCATGGTCTGAAGAGTGGGAAGGGTAAGAAAAGGAGATACCTTTGCTGTAAACGTGCATGCGTGGCATTAAACTCGACTAGGTTCTCAGCGCCTCATTGAGAAATGTGGTCCACGATCCGGTCCAGCTCAGTGACAAGATGCTGCCTTTTTTCCGCGATATCAGACTGCTTGGCCGCAGGATGTACGTAATAACTCGCGTGTAAGGTGCTGTCGTACCGTTAGAAAGCATGTCATTGATATGCAGAAGAAAGAGAGTGGGAGATAAGACGGAATCCTGCGGCATGCGAGCATTTACCTGCAAGAACTCTGAAGCTCGTCCATCACAAAGGACGCAAATACGGCGCCTCTGCAGGAAGCTTGCAACCCAGTTGCACAGTCTGGGAGGCAGGCGAAAGGCTGGTAGCTTGGAAAAAAGCGATTTGTGCCATACCCTATGGAAAGCTTTGGCGATATCAAGACTAATTGTCAGTAACTCGCCGTGCTTTTCCACAGCCTCACGGTACGTGGTACGTGGCCCACCTTTGGGGTGAGGCTGACCGTTTCGGTCTGAAACCGTATTGTCGGTCACTAAGCAAGAAGTTATCTTCTAGGTGGCGCATGAGCTGTGTGTTAATGATGTGCTCGAACACCTTGCACAGCACTGAGGTGACGGTTATGGGTCGATAGTTGGCTGGACATTCGCCTCCTTCCAAGCCGAAGGCATTGTATCCGAACTGTAGGACAGTTGGAACAGCCGCGTTAGCATAGGAGACAACTCCGCTGCACATTTTTTAAGTACAACCGCTGGAATACCATCAGGACCACTGGCTTTCCGGACATCGAGTGATTGCATTACCGCACGGACATCGCGTTGCCTGATACGGATATCACGCATTGCGTGGTCACCAGTGGGCAGTGTCCGTGGTTGCATACCACAATCATCGACTCGGGAGTTGGCCGCAAAGAGATTAACCAGCAAATTGGCTTTCTCTTGCGGCTCATGGGCCAGAGATCCATCGGGGTTGCTCAGCCGGGGCAGCGAGGGCTGGTAGAAGTTGGCTTGCACGGCTTTGGCCAGTCACCAGTAGCCACGGCTGCCCGTGGGATGCGCCACTAGCTCTTGGCCCAGCCGTACTATGCGTTGGGCATCCGCCCTGACGTAAGCCCTCTTGCAGACCTTTGTGGCTACAATGGGCACGGTGGAGCGGACCAGACAATGGTCGGAGTTACCTAAAGCAGCACTCACCGAGACACTGTACTGGTCCGGGCGACTCGCCAATAGAAGGTCTAGCAGAAAAAACACCTCTTCCCAAAAATTTCATCTCAGAAGCATGGTTGTCATTATTAGAAAGTACACCTGAAGGCATTACCTTCAGGTGTACTTTCTAATAATGACCAAATATTCAATGAATAAATAAAATCGCGGTGGATTATGAATAATATTGATTTTTTTTGGGGCATCTGAAGGAAATGAAGTTTTGGTCGTAAAACAACATGGACACGGCATAAGAAATTATAGAGGCCAGAGACTCGTAAACTTTGCGTTCGAACAGAAGCTCACAGACAATAATAAATACCTGCTTTAAGAAAAAACCAAACCGAAACCACCTGGAAGACGCCGGACGAGCTTCACAAAAACGAAATTGACTACATCCTCACAAACCACCCAAAATTATTTACAAACCTCGAAATTTTGAAACTGAACTACCCGTCTGACCATCGTGCAGTCAGAGGAACACTAAAGCTCTCCAAACACAAACTTAGCAGAGTCCGATTTACCAGTAAAGGATGCCAACTTAAGAGTAAAGAAGAAATAGAAAAGTATAAGGACAACATTAAATTAAAACTATCTGAACCAGTAAACAAAACGGTACAAAATTGTTATGGTAAAATTAGCAATGCTATTTCTGAAAGCCTAAAATCCGCACAAATAAAAAATAAAAATCAAAAACATAAAATACTAGAAGATAATACAGAAAAATTGATACAAAGAAGAAAAGTCCTACAGTCAATCAAAAACAAAACTCGTCCCATGAAAAACGAACTCTCTGCCTTATACAAAATCGTCCATATACCTACATAAAACAAGATTAAGACACTATAATGAGACACCTACAGCTTTGCGGTAGCACGAAAAAACCATTTCAGGAACTTCCAAGAAACAACTGCTGGATAAAAAAATTGAAAAACCTGAATAAAGATATATACAAACGAAGCGACATTGTACATACGGCCAAGGGGTTTTATAGAAATCTATACAGTGACAACGAAAACAATATAATATCAAATAACAACAAGGAAGGCCAATTTAAAGATTTTATAGAGATCAATGAAACCGAAGTCTTAGAAACATTAAAAAAGCTTAAAATAGAAAAAAGCCCAGGCTCCGACAACATCACAAACGAAGCACTGAAAGATATGCAGTTAATTCTAGCTGCACCGATGGCCAAACTGTTCGACTTGATAATTCAACACTCAGTAACACCCACTCAATGGTCGGAAGCAAACATCACATTATTATATAAAAAAGGAGACCCCAAAAATATTGGCAATTACAAACCAATCAGACTATTACCCAGCCTCTACAAATTGTTCTCTAAAATTATTAACAAAAGAATAAGCACAACACTACAAACAAAGCAACCCGTAGAACGAGCGGGCTTCAGGAAAGGTTTCTCAACAACTGACCACATCCACACAATGGAGTTAATCATAGAAAAGTATCAAGAACAACAAAGGACTCTATATATAAGCTTTATCGACTACCAAAAAGCTTTCGACTCCGTTTCACACAACAGCATATGGGAAAGCTTGGCAGAGCAAGAAGTGGAAGAAGTATACATAAAAACTATCCAAAGTATATAATAATAAAGGAAGGATCAAACTCGGGTCCATCGGCCCCTGCTTCCCCATAAAAAGAGGAGTGAGACAGACCCCCCTCTCTCCAACACCATTCATTATCAATCCTGGAAAACATCATTGGCAAGTTGGACTGGTGCAGACTAGGAATCTATATTAAAGGTGAATATCTAAGCCATCTTAGGTTCTCTGACGACCTAGTACTTCTATCAGAGACGGCCAGCAACGCATGATAGAGTCTCTGCATAATGCTAGTGTTAAGGTGGGTCTGGAGATGAACCTAACTGAAACCAAGATAATGACCAACACCAGCTGAAAAAATCCCATAACAATCAACGCAGAGCCACTAGAATATGTCGAAAAATATATATATACTTGGGAAAATTATTAAGTTTTGACAAAAACAACAACATACTAGAAATAGAAAGAAGGGTAAAATCAACATGGAACAAAATATATTGGAACCAAAAAGAAATTTTCAAGAGTAATATGCCGACAGATATCAAAACAAAAGTCTTGAACTCAAGTCTCTTACCATGCCTGACGTATGGGTGCCAGACGTGGAAGTTCACCTCTAAAGCCACCAATAAAATTAGGACCTTTCAAAGGGGGCTAGGAGAATGCTCCTCCATTCTCAACATACGAAAGATAGACAAAGTGAGGCATAATAAGATAAGAAAAACCATCAAAGCGATTGACGCCCTAACGTATGCACTAAAACAAAACTGGAAATGGGCTGGTCATGTCGCGAGATGTACAGACCAGAGATGGACCACGAGAGTAACTTCGTGGAGCGGCCCAACAGGAAAGAGAAGCCGAGAAAGACCACTAACCAGATGGGAAGATGACCTCAGAAGGACAGCTGGTGCAAACTGGAGAGACTTAGCCCAAGATAGAGACGCATGGGCATCTTTGGAGGAGGCCTTTACCCAATCAGGGGTTCTTGCTGGCAAAACCCACTCGTAATAACCATTTTTTTTTTAAAATAAAAGTATAAAAAAATCTAGCTACATACTTACATACATTTATTATATATTTAGTTTTTTTTTAATGCTTTACAGGGTAAAAAACGAAACCTGGTAAAAGCAAGAAATAAATGGCTTATTTATTTATTTATTTCTTGTTATAACGAACGCCACCGGACCGTAAACCCAGTAGAAGGGTGTGGCATAAAAGCCTAAATGAAAAGCTCAATTAAGACCACCTCTATATACTATAGAAAGAAAGAAAGAAAGAAAAATATTTTATTTAAGTACCTCACGGTGTGCATTTCGCTAAAGCACACTTAGAGATGAGGCTAAAGAAGCTAGGTTTAAGGTGGAGCAGGTAAACGTCTATAATGAGTATAATGACAACAATCAGAAGCAAAGAAAAAAACAGCTTGGCAATTGACATGCGTATAAATAAAATAGTTGAAGATTTTACAAGTAACAAAATTGTATGATTTATCTTAATCGCCTATCCACTATAAGATTTTGTTAAGTGATAATTTTTTTAATTTTAGGTTGATAACGTAAATAATTTGAAAAAAAATATTTACTGTAAAACTTTATCCTGTAATTTACACTACTAGTGATTATAGGTACTATGATTCCGCGCAATTTTCTTCATTTTTTCTTTCATAAGAACCTTCTCCTAACAATAACGAACACAACAAAAAAAGAATAAGCGAACTCGGTCCAGCCGTTCAGGCGCTATCTCGTGAACAAGGGAAATAGGGGTTCATTTTTATATAGATTGGCTTTTATTTTATATTCTGACTGTACTCGACATGACGGTAATAGGAAGCGTAAAATATTAATACTTTGGAGAACAATAGACTCCCAGACTCGACATAACGGGACTCGACATAAAGGGAACAAACCTTCCAAGATAGGGTAGGCAGAGACACTTTGGTTTCTATGGCTATGACCCTGGCATCTAAATCATCTCGACGGTCAAAGTCCTGCACAATGGAGCTCAAATTTTGACATGATCTACCGCCTTCAGAGATGATTCTTAGCTAGGAGATGGCTCTGCAATCAGGGTTTAATATTTTATGAATGATGAATCCTATGTGGGGTAGCGGTAATGAACGTGATTGCTACGCAGGAGGCGCGGGTTCGATCCCCGCTCAGTGCAAATATTTGCATGCATGAATATGAATTGATCTGGGTGTATGTATTTACAAATAAAAAGTATTTAATTTAAGATTCCATAACACAAATATTAGCTAGTTAAGCTTACCATGGGTCTAGAGTCTAGACAGCGTTGTGTAGAATATTGTGGAATATTTATTTATTTATTAATGGTCTATTCACTATCTACGATGGTTGTGCATAATTTGAATTGGCATAGCTTTATTTATTCAGCGCTACATTTTTCGATTCTTTTATAGTACGCGTGTAATTGTGTCTCGTCACAAAGTATGAAACTAACTATTTTCATACTTTGTGACGAAACACAATTACACGCGTACGCACTTTACCAAAATTATTTCTATTTTTAGAATATCACAATATACTAATTGCTGATTGTAAAAAGTAAACGAAAATGAATAATTATGAGCAGACCTTGGAGGTCGTTAGACTCATGAATACGGATAATTGAAGGGCCGATTTTCTTCAATATTATTATTTCTGCTTCCATCAGTTATTTCCCAAATTATTCCGATTCATTTAATGAACCATTTCATGGATATTTTAAGATTTCAAAATTTGAATTTCTAAATCAATGATATTTTATACAAGATATGTTACGTTCATAGTAACTGACTTCTCAAATCTGATCCAGCAGTCTGTCAGTGCACAATAGTTGACAATTAGCGTTAAAGTAGTATGAAAGATGGGAAAAGCACGTGAGTAAAAAAGATAGCTATAATTCGGAATGATTCGGACGATTGCACTTGTAGGATCGTTTCGAAGCATAGATTATGATTTTGTTGAACAGAAGGGGTATTTCGTTGGTAGGCAAGAAATGAAATTCGATGAAAAAATAATACGTCATTATTTATTTCGGAAAATGATAATAATTCAAAAAGATAATTAGGAAACTTCTCGAAAATAATAAAACCATAGAGCCGTGATTATAACGTCAGTTATAATCAAAAATTAAACTCCTTCAAATAAATTTAATTTATTTCTTTTCTGCCTCTTAGGAAGTTTTTTATTTTGGGATTATTTTTATGAGCAGAATGAAGCCGAACAGTGGTATATTTGTCAGTTATTTATATTCTTCCTGAGCAATGTTCCTTTTTTCGAAGTATATCTCTCAGTGGCTTCAAAATTATTGCTACAAATTCTGCTGCTTTTTGAAGGTGTCCAGTCAAACTCATTTCGTTGTTCTTTAACAATTGCAATCCACTCTTGAAGTCGAACTTCATTAGTCGGAAAACTTGAAAAAAAAATTTAGGTTATTACAATTATTTAAAGGACAACAAATAAATAAAACAAAAATTAAGTTACTCAATTTTAAATTACATATAAAACTGAACAGCAGGTCAAAATTATTACTTTAGTAGGCAGTAAACTGAAAATTTCCCTATGTCGCATCTGTACTGATAATCTATGCAAGCAGTGTTGTTGTGTCCTTGTCGAGCTCATATCAAAAAGTATTTCTGTCCTTTTTCTTTGCCGCCATTATTTTAAAAATATTATTAAACTAATTTTAATGAAATACACTAAAAAATCGGTAATATTGTATGTACTTACATGTGATAGAAGGTCCTTCGTGTTTTATTGATTTTAGTGTCGTAATTTGTATATTTTTAAAAATACACGGTGGCATTTTTATTGCCATTTTATTATGCGCTTACATACGTGACAACTCGGCGTTTGCCAGACATATACTAAATGCGATACGTCCCAATTGGGACGTTTTCGCGTCTTCACCAGGCGCAGTCTAATAACATATCTGCCTCTTTTTTGTATGTAATATCATTGTTCTAAATATAAAAAGCTTACAGGGTAACCGTCACATTTCGAATGCCTCACTTGACTTTCATTTTTTTGTTTAAATTAGATAATTTCTCTAAAAAAATCTAATTGCATCTGTTTCTTTCACGATCAGATAAAAAAGGACAGATGATTTTATTTATGTTAAGACCTGTCGAATTAAGACAGCGCCTTGTTGGTGCGTAGTAAGTTAAGTCGCATGTTCGTAGATGTCGACTAAAATTGAAGGGTACCGTCAAGGCGCCGACTTAATTTGACAGGTGTTCACTAAAATACATTATCTGTCCTTTTCTATCTGATAATGAAAGAAACAGATGCAACTAGAAAATTTTAGAGAGTTTTAAGTTTAGAGATGTAACAACAGAATTAGCAGCAATATTTGAAAAAATATTTTTTTCATTGATGCAATCATGTTTTGCTGCAACCACCTGGATCCCAAGAGTCATGCCTTCTTGCTTCCGCCGGATCCTGGAGTACCTGCAAGTAGCTGTAGTATGCGGAAGTTCATATGAAATGGAGGAGAAAATGCAGGATGTAAAGCTTTGGATACAGCCAGGATTAACGCTAGATGATGATAATGAACACGAATTAGCTTAGAAGCTGTGAATGAACTCCTGCTGTGGTTTATCTAAGCGGATATAATATGGGGTTCTTCAAGCAAGGCAGCACAGTGTCAGCAGCATGAGTGTATTGCACTCGTTCAAAGGCCACGGTAACTTCTTTCCATCAGGTGGGCCGTGTGCTTGTCTGTCACCTAAGTGGTATAAAAAAATCTTGACAAGATTGGTTTTGAATAGAGTAGATGCGTCAGTAGATGAGAATAGATCTCATAGAAAGATGTGAGTAATTACCATAAGCAAGAGGCACATGCAATTAGTGATTTTCCATTGAACAGTTAATGAATGGTAGTTTAAATTGCTTCACCAGCGCGAGAGGTCGGGGACGCGCTCGTGGATCGTCAGCCATTGGGCAAGTCAGGTTGGCTACGGTCAAGTTCGTTCATGGGGAACTTTCCTACATTTGCTAATTGACGTGTATTTTTATACTACCTGATGTGATTACCTAGGCCTAAGGACGTGTGTAATACCAGGGACATCGAAGTGCTGCCAATCTTAAAATTTATTTTCTAACCTACCTCAAAAAAGGGGAGATCCTTAATTAGACTGAATGTTTTTTATTTCAGCTGTCAGATTAGAAGAGGTCTTGCTCGAAAAACCAGTAAAAGACATTTTTTTATAAAGATAGGGCATGTCAATATGCCTTCACCTTGGCTAATGGTAAGCTGATGACAAAGTCTCAGGCAATTATAGACATCAATAATGTTATACTGGTAGCTCTTAGCTTGATGGCCTCATCTGATGATTCTTACCCGACTGCCGAAGGAAGGAGGGTAATGTTTTTCGAGACTATGTATGTATGTCCATTTATTTGGCACGGCCTACAGCCTGAACGGCTTGACGGATTTGGACATGTGAGGTGTCGTTAGATTCGCCGTGATTGTGTGAGTGACACCACGTATATTAAAATTTCGAGAAAATCAAAATGGCGGATTTTTGGTACCAAAAGGTGTGTTGTCAAAAATATTTTTGACTCAACTTATCGAGTAGGGTATCAAAATGAAGGAAATTTGAAGGTGATGACAACAAATATACATGTCATATCATAACTAAAAAGTATAAAATAAAACAAATGATTAAAAAATAATAAAAACCCTACCACTGAAAAGATCGAAATAAGTTTGATAGCAGGCGGTACCCATTAATTTTCTTTCGGTTTAAGATTGGCAAATGGGTACCGCCTGCTACCAAACTTATTTCGATCTTTTTAGTGGTAGTCGGGATTTTTTATTTCTTTTTACGCCCTGCTAAAAGGAGCCGGGACTGTAGGAAGAAGGAAACACGTGAGCTGGTAAGTAAAGATTCCGAGACCTTATGGTGTGGGCTTCAACTGGAACAAACGCTATCTGGCATAATGACCACGATGAGAAGGTAATGTTGACAATAGCAAAGTAATGTTGTTAAAGCCATTTAAAGGTTTTACATAATACAAACATGTCTGAACGAATTTCCTAATGGTTTATGTGAAATGTGATTGAATAGACAATGAGCCATAAAATATTTATAATCTGAGCTGATATTTTGTCATTTTACATTCAATGAATAGGTACTATGTAGACTGTTTGGAACAAAAGGCCTAACATGACGACTGACGTTTTGTAGCAGTTAAAGAGATGGCACTGCGAAAAGGCGCAATCAGGTTTTAGGATTTTATGAATTCCCTGGCGCATCTATATAGGATGATAAATACATTGAACGCCGCGCTGTAGGTACATAATTATTAGGTGTATATGTAATGGCTACCTGTGTTCGCAAATAAACATTGATTATGATTATGATTATGATTAACCATTATAAAACGTATCTACGTATTAGAATCTCGAAATTTAAAATCAACATTGAGGGTTGAAATGCCGAATGTACGCAATACCGGCAATACTCACCAAAGGTTAACACTTAACAAATTTCAAAGTCGTAAAAATTAGATTTACTTTCGGTTTTTTTAAACTCCTGTATTTCTTATCCTCTTAAAAACAGCATGTGCATAAACCTTGGAGATTTAGATGGTATTTCATCAACACTACAATACAGAACACCGTCATCATCCAAAACGGTCCTTGTAGCTCAATTGGAGCATTCTCCTCTAAAGGTTATAGTTCCGTCTTGAACATCCACTATTTCGAACCCTGATCGAATACAACACAATTTCTTACATCACTTACAAAGAAGCAAATGCTCAGATAGTATCTCAAAGCCATTCATTCCGCTGTTGTGTCCACACTGAGAGAACGCGTGTGAACTCCGCCGAGATTGTTCATTTTACAGCGATCTATCACCATGACTGCATATGGCCGTTAAATCAAGTTGGACTAATCAATTTAGAATTCAATGGAAACGGTTTGCCTAGAAGCTCTGAGTGAATAAACTATGTGTAAGATTGGAACAACCGTGTCGTGCAACCGTTGCAAGTTTGCAGTCAGTTACAGTTACGGTTACAGTCGATAGTCGCTTGAATGCAGATGAAGACGAATGAAGGCCCGTGTTTTGGTTTGTTGTATAAGATTCGATTCTTCCATTTGCTGCTTTGATGCTTGAAAGTGTACTCCTTTTGAGGCGTAGGAGGAGGCGTACTTTGGTTTACAGACATATATACAAATTAACTATTGTTCCCAATAAAGAAATAATCTATGCTTTTTTATGTACTGAAGTAGCAAGTAGCCGTTGTGGTTAGGTTCTTTACTTTAAAACGTCAGATACTATTTTACAAAGAAGTTACATCACTATGAAAGTTAAATGAAAACGATCAGTCACTCATTAGAGCGCATTCACACAACGCATTTTAGTGCGCGACAATCGTAAGGTTGTCACGAAAGCATGACTGCGTGCTATACTTAGTACTGGTGTTAGACCAAAGTGTTGCGAGCGCATACGTGGTCAAATACAAGCATAAAGATTTCCAAGCGACTACAATATGAGGTTCCTTAAGAATGGCATCAGAAGGTCATCACTTTTAGGTGGGCCAGGAGCTTATCTGCACCTTGTCTGCCAAAAAAAATCTACAAATGAACAGAATTACAGCTAGCCACCTGTTATTTTTATACTATCGCCGCGTGTACTCATAGTTTATAATAGTTCAGGACTTCACACGAAAACCGCTTAATTTATCGCGGTAAGTCCCGAACAAGGTATTATAAGCTAGCCACCTCACGGCAAACGTGCGTCTGACACGCGACCGAACTGCTGTAAAGTTAGCGGTTCCGTTTAAAGCGTTGCTGTAGCGCGACTAAAACGCCCATATGTGCAAACTCCTTTATGAAAATGCTTATCACCGTGAAAACAATTGACCCGCAACAGCATACAAACACATTTCCCACAGCTGATATAACACGCTTTACTCGCCGGTAACACTCGTTGCACCACGTGTTGTGACGTCATTGGCGTGGTATACAACTGGTTAACATTACTGCAGTAATAGATTTTACGCACTTTGTTCAGGAGCAAGAGAATTGAAGTTGTGACATCGGAAATATAAGCGGTTATTGCGCCAGGGGAGGAGTTTGTGTCTTAATTAGACAGTAACAATGAGGGGTGCTGGGTAGGACAACCTCCGCGTGGTGCACCCTGGTAACGTGGGCGACGATGTGGGCTTTGCGCGAGGCGCACGTCGTCGCCCATGGCAAATAGTCC
The DNA here is from genome assembly GCA_914829495.1 of Eilema sororculum. NCBI lineage: Eukaryota > Metazoa > Arthropoda > Insecta > Lepidoptera > Erebidae > Eilema > Eilema sororculum. Next base: position 24,544,496 of record OU618545.1, on the reverse strand, counting down.
ACCAAGGAGGGGGGGCCTTTATGGCCGGTTTCGAGTTCTCCGCATGCGCTCTGCTAAGCAGAGCGTACCTAGCGGAGAACTGTCAGGGCGACGAGTACTTTGCCACTGAGCAATCAGTGGTGAAGTACACGGTCCCATGGGGACCATCGATCGGCCGAGCCGTACCCCCATCTGGCAACAGACGGGCATGGTGGCTCTTAGGAGTTGCGAGGAAGAAAACCTCTATAAAAAATCACCCCGAACCCCACGCTCTGACGCCTGGCAATGGGATGCATCACTGGGGGGAACTCAGTGCCTAGGGCGTCACTCACTCCCACCTACCCACCTTCCCATCCTCACATACACTCCCAACCTCTCTCCTTCCACCTCAACGTCGGCGGACATTAACCGTAAATACAAAATGGCTATGGAAACTACGAAGAATAAAACTACCCATGAGGGTACCCGGACTCTGTCCGGGGAATCCCTTGCTGTGACTGGTGGTCGAATGGACACCCATTCGGCGACCAGCCATGGCGACCCCCGCCCGGGTTCATCCCGGATGGTATATGGGAGGGGTCACCACAGTCCCACAGGCCCATGGGTGTGCCTCAAAACCACCCAAAACGGCGACGCGGAAGACGTGTCGACTCGTGCTGGCTCGGAGATGGAGTCGGCCGCCGGCGTGGGTGGCGGGACCGAGGATACCCTCGGTCTCGGTATCCATGCCGACGTAGGTAGGAAGAGACCCAGGTCGAGCGAACCAGGCAAGGGCCTGTTCCGTCGGCCTGGGTCTGTGTCATCTAACAGCGAGGAGGACCTTCCTAGCAAGAGGAAGATTGTGGCTACCACCGCGGGTAGAGGCCGGAAAGCCGACCTCTACAGAGCGAAAGGGAGGGTAGCAGAGCCGCTAGCGATTGTGCCCCCGCTACCAAGCGGGAAGGTCACGGAGGTGCCAGCGGCGCAGAACATCCTGGCGGCACTTTCCCGCATTTCTGGCGCCGTAAAAGGCCAGAAAAATATTGCGGGAAAGAAGAGGGTCGTGGCAGACGCGGTAACGGGTGCCGCCAAAGCGCTGGAGGAGCTCCTGGAAAGGAGCGTCTCCAGCGAGGAGGAGAAACTCCGGGCTCGGGTTGCGAGCCTGGAGACGGAGCTTGCCGACTCCCGCAAGCAACAACAGTTGATGCGGGAGGAGATCGATCAGCTGACGCAGCTGGTCCAGGGGGCCGGGGAGGCTCGGGGTGCGAAAACGCCCGCTCCCCGTGCCCCATCTAAGGTGACGCCTACGGTGGTCCAGCTGCTGGAGGCCATCGAGCGACGACTCGGTGTCCTCGAGAACCGGGCATACCGCCCGCCGCTGGCGGCACCCGTCGTCGCGTCATATGCGACGAAGGCTGCTGCACCCAGTGGGGCTCCTGGTCCCAAGCCGAGGGCCTCTGCCCCCTCCGCACCTAAGAAGACGGCACCTAGAAGAGGTGGCAACCCCGCCTCCCCAAGCAGTACAGCCAATGCTCCCGTTGCATCCCAGAATCTCTCCAGTGAGGGGGTCTGGGAGGTGGTGGGAGCAAAGAAGAAGGCGACTAATGCCACCAAAAAGGCGGCGAAGGCCGCCAAGAAGGCGGCAAAAACCGCCGCAAAAGCGGCAAAGGCCGCCGCGGTGAAGGCGCCAAAGAGGCTTCGCGTCCCCCGTTCCTCTGCCGTCGTCATTACGGTGACGACAGAGGGCAGGGCGAGGGGCGTGGGGTATACCGAGGTCCTGAGACAGGCGAGGGCCGCGGTGGACCTTAAAGCCCTCGAAATAGAGGAAGGTCTCCGGTCCAAGATGACGCGGACCGGAGCACGCCTCCTTGAGATCTCTGGCGCCACCAGTGGCTCCAAAGCAGATGCCCTAGCGGCAAAGCTAAGGGAGTCGCTGGACACGGGTGACGTCCGCATCACCAGACCCAACAAATGCGCGAGTCTGCGCATTTCGGGTCTGGATGACGCGGCCACGACGGAGGAGATAATCTCCGCCGTCGTGGAGGCGAGCGGCTGCCCTCGTGATCAGGTGAGGTCAAGCGAAATCCGCTTTGGCCTGTACGGTCACGGGTCGGCAGTCGTGAGCTGCCCCGTCGCGGCGGCCCAAAAAGTGGCGGACGGACGAAGCCTCCTTATCGGGGGCTTCCTGAGGGCACAGGCGCATCTCCTGCAGCCACGCGAAGCCAGGTGCTTTAGGTGCCTGGTCGTGGGGCATGTGGGAGTGCAGTGTACGGCGGAAGTCACCGTGGGAGACCGGTGCTTCCGCTGTAGTCAGCCCGGTCACGTGGCCCTTGCCTGTGACGCTCCGCCACGCTGCTTTAAATGCGTGGCGGAAGACAAGGAGGCCGACCACTGGGTGGGCAGTAAGGCCTGTACTGCCTCAAGGCCAAAGCCCCGTCCGTCCACACGGGGAGGTGACGGTGCACTCTCGCGGCAGGGTGCGGAAATGGACGTCCATTAATGGGCACCCATGTCCGCATCCTGCAGGTGAACCTGAACCACTGCGCTGGTGCTCAGGACCTTCTGTACCAGAGCATCAGGCAGTGGTCCGTTAACGTGGTGGTTGTCGCCGAGCCGTACTGGGTTCACCCGGGAAGCCCAGTGGATCTGCACGGCCTGGCGACTGTCTTTGGGGGGACCGCCGCGGACGACTCGCGCCTAGCGCTTATCGCTAGGGGCCCGGGTTGTGTCGCGGCGGAATATGAGGGGGTGGCTGTCGTGGCCGTTTACATCTCGCCAAACCTCGACCAGCATCAGTTTGAGCTATGGCTCCCTGAGCTGGACGTCGTTCTCGCTGCATGCCGGCCTCGCCCTGTCCTGATCCTGGGAGATTTCAATGCCTGGTCGCAGGCTTGGGGCTCCCGGGAAACCAGAGACAGGGGGAGGATACTTCAGGACTGGGTCGCTACACGTGGCCTAGTCATCCTGAACCGGGGGAATGTCGCAACCTGGACGCGGCGGGGGCTCAGCTCGGTCATAGACGTTTCGTTTGCGACCCCTGAGCTCGCCCGCCGTGTCCAGGGATGGCGTGTGGTGGAGGAGGAGGAGACGTCATCAGATCACCGATATATTCGGTTCGACGTCTCCCCTCCACCAAACCTGCCGCCAGCTATTGCGAATCCCCCGGGACCGCGTTGGGCACTCAATCGCCTGGATCCGGAGGCTCTCCTGGAGGCGGCCATAGTGCAGGCCTGGATCCCGATAGCGGACAGACCTGCCAATATTGATGCCGAGGTGGAGTGGTTCGGGAGAGCCATGTCGCATATCTGCGATGCGGCGATGCCCAGGGCTAGGCCCAGACCGGCGAGAAGACAGGTGTACTGGTGGACGCCGGAAATCGCGCAGTTGCGCGCGGAGTGCGTTGCCGCGCGCCGCCGGTACACCAGATTCCGCCGGAGGCGTCGCCGCCCAGACGATGCGGCAGCCCGTGAGACGGAGCTCTATGATGGGTACAAGGGTGCCAAGAGGGCCCTCCAGACGGCCATCAAGCGGTCCAAAAAGGTGGGCCGCGAGGAGCTGATGGAGACCTTGGAGCGGAACCCGTGGGGGCGTCCGTACCTTATGGTAAGGGGCAAATTACGCCCCAAGGCGCCCCCACTGACCCAGAGTCTCCAGCCGGAGCGGCTGGAGGGGGTCCTGGACTCCTTGTTCCCATCAAGAGCGGAGGAACACATTCCTCCGTGCATGGCTCCGTCTCAGGCGCCCAACGCGGAAGGCAGCGAGAACGACGTGCCCGTAGTCACAGAGGGTGAGCTAGGGGCGGCTCTACTGCGGCTTAAATCCCGCAGAAACACCGCCCCTGGACCCGACGGCATTCCGGGCCGAGCATGGGTCCTGGCTCTCGAAGAACTTGGGCCTCGACTTATAGGGCTCTTTAGCGCATGCCTCGAAAAAGGCCAGTTCCCCAAGGTCTGGAAGACAGGGAAACTGGTCTTAATCCGAAAGGCGGGGCGGCCGGCAAATTCCCCATCAGGGTACCGGCCGATCGTGTTGCTCGACGAGGTGTGCAAGCTCTTTGAGCGCATTATTGCACAACGCCTCGTCAAGCATCTCATACGCGTGGGGCCTGATCTGTCGGATAGCCAGTTTGGCTTCCGTCAGGGGCGCTCCACCGTAGACGCGATCATGCGCATTAGAGGCCTGACGGAGGAAGCAGTCTCACAGGGTGAGGTGGTGGTGGCGGTGTCTCTTGACATCGCCAACGCCTTCAACACCCTGCCCTGGAGTTGCATTAGGGAGGCGCTTATCTACCATGGAGTGCCTCCCTACCTCCGTCGAATTGTCGGGGCCTATCTCTCTGAGAGGGCCATTACTTACCCGAGTTGGCTAGGGCCGGGTCGGCGGGATGTGTCGTGCGGTGTTCCACAGGGATCGGTATTAGGGCCACTCCTGTGGAACATCGGCTACGATTGGGTGCTGCGTGGTCCGTTGCTCAGAGGGGTCACCGTAACGTGTTACGCCGATGACACCCTCGTTACGGCGCGGGGAGCAACGCACCGAGATGCAGCACTAAAGGCCACGGCAGGGGTTGCTCAAGTCGTGGGTCGGATACGGCGGCTGGGTCTCGAGGTCGCCCTTCACAAGTCCGAGGCTCTGTGCTTCCACGGACCTCGGATGGGGCCACCTGCGGGATCCAGCCTACAGGTAGGGGGCGTCAGCATCGGCATCGAGCCCTCGATGAAGTATCTGGGACTCGTGCTCGATGGCCGGTGGAACTTCGGACATCACTTCCGAAGTTTGGTCCCAAAACTGAGGGGGGCGTCAGCCGCACTCGCGCGGCTGATGCCCAATATCAGGGGACCCAACGCCCCCTGCAGGAGACTGTACCTGGGGATCGTGCGAAGTATGGCCCTATACGGGGCCCCCGTATGGGCGGAGAACCTGACGGCCAGTAATGTGGCTAGATTACTGAGCCCACAGAGGGCGATGGCCGTCAGGGTGATAAGGGGATACCGCACGATCTCTGGTGAGGCGGCATGCCTCCTAGCCGGGACCCCTCCATGGGACCTGGAAGCGAGAGCCCTTGCGTCTCTATTTATATGGCGCAAGGAGGCGCTGGAGCGGGGCCAATGGCCTGCGTCTCGAGAAATCGAGGCCCAGCGGTCCCAGCTCTACCAGGAAACCGTGGAGACATGGAAGATGCGACTTGAGCAACCAAAGGGGGGATTCGCCACAATTGCGGCCGTCAGACCGGTCATGGACGAGTGGCTGGAGAGGAGACACGGTGCTCTCTCCTACCGGTTGTCACAGATACTTACCGGGCATGGTAGCTTCGGTAGGTATCTGTGGCGAAGACACCGGGAAACCACGGCCGAGTGTCAGCACTGCGAGGACCGCAGCGATGACACAGCGCTCCACACGCTGGTGGATTGCACGGCGTGGGCGCAACAGCGCCAGGTCCTCGTGGTGGGTCTGGGCGTGGGCACCCTCTCGCTCGAGACCATGGTGCGAGCCATGGTCTCCAGCGGGAGTAAGTGGGACTGCGCCGCCTCTTTCTGTGAGCAGGTCATGCTCGTGAAAGAGGCGGCGGGGCGAGAGCGGGAGAAAACTCTCCCACCCGAGTTCCGCAGTCGGCGGCTTGGGCACCGCCGACGTGTCTTCGCCGAAGACCATCGGCCTCCATAACCGGGGGCCTGAGGACGGTGAGCTGGCTGCTCACCGTCTTTACAGAAGCAGGCCCATGACGGCAGCGTGACGTGAGGGATTCACGCACGCCCCCCCCCCCCCCTAAGAAGCGGGATAACACCCGAAAACCCCCCCATAGACGCGGGATAGCACCCGAACCACCCCCGAGACGAGGCCGCAATTGTAGCCGTAGGTCTGATGGGAGTCCTGGGACATCCTTCCGAGGGCTTACCCGGGGCTCCCATCCATAGGCTTCTGGGCGTTACCGTGGGGGTTTTTAGTCGGTAGGAGTCCGGCATAACATCCATGAAGGATTTTCCCACACGGTTAAAAAAAAAAAAAAAAAAAAAAGACAGTAACAATGATCTCACTATAAATTGATACCAATCACGGAGGACAGAATATATTCATATTCACCAATTCAATGTATTGGGGAAACAGAAATCAAGGGGTCGATATCTATAGGGATGCAAATAGAAATATCAATGGGGCATCTCCGTTACATAATCATATTCTGTCCTCCGTGGTATACCTACATAAAAATCTGCTATCAAACTTTAAGAAACCTTTCATGGAAGCTTGCGTGCCGGTCTCGAGTGCTTCCGACCTGCCCTTATTACAAAAGATACTATATTATTAATTTGGTCATTGCATGTTCTGCTAGGACAACCTCACTTACCTGTGCCTCACATACTTGGTTGTGTCATTCGACCCAAAAGGTGAAAACAAGCAAATGCAGCATCTATACCTCGTTCCAAATGTTTTGAGAATAAAGTATGTTGACCGAGTTGACCTTGCGACCAGTTTGAACCGGTTACTTAGGGGTTTTAAACATTTTTCACACTGTTGCGAAACCGACTGCAGCGCTACGTTTTTGTTACACAAAAATCATTGCTTTTATTATAATTTTATTGCAAAATTTATTCTTAATCTATCTTGCAGGCCTATAGTACTGTTCAACGAATCACTTTGTTAGCGTTGTCTGCTTTAGTCACAGCTTCAATTCAGTATGTAGCCAGTCTTAAGACTATGAGTGGTGTAAAATATATTGACAAGTATTGATTGATTTCCAGAAAAAAACCTTTTTGGTGAATGTAAGAATATTGATACGAGTAAAAACATAAATATTGCCATATTTAACAACTAATTACTGTCAGATTTTTTTACAATTTTTCTGTATAATGTGCAAAAAGCTGTTTATTTCCGTTTACTTGAAGGTAATTGGTGTTATATAGACGATATTTGAAAGGTGCCTAGGTGTTTTGTGCCCACCATTACACAATGGAGTGAAATGACGGAAATAACGAGACGAAGATGAAACGACAAATTTCACTGTACAGATACGTGTTAGGTGTCGTTTGACAGCTCGTGAAAGGTATGAAGAAGAATTAAAATACTAGTTAGCAGATTATACTGCTATTTAAACAGACATATTCACACCTTTTAAACCCCATAAGGAGTAGGCGGAGGTGGGTTAACTCCTGCATTGACAACTATTATTTTCGGTCACACGTAATAGGGAGTGAGCCTATTGCGATAAAGCGGGCACTTTTTCACGATGGTTGCTGTGTATGCTGCTATATGGTGAAAGATTTTAAAAAGGATTGTGGTATTACCGCAATTACTATGCTCGTATTTCTATTAAGCCCTCTAGGTAAGCTGGGTTGCTTGTATTTGGAGTGAGTTCGCATCGGTACGTAAGTAGTGTAATGGCCAGGATTCAAACCCGAGACATCTCGAAATTACCCAAAAAAATACTGATCGTGCACCAAATATTTAGGTTAGGTTAGGCTAATTTTTTATTCTAGTGTGCTGCAAATATTCCATTGTAACAATAATTATTTGATTCTTCCACGAAAAATACTGATGGTGCACCAAATATGTAAGTTGGGTTAGGTTAGTTGTTTTTAAAATTAGGTGTGTTACTATTTTTACAATAATTCATAAATATGTGCTCATTATGAAATATTTTAGTAAATATATATTTTGGTACACATTCAGTATATTTGGTGGAACAAAGGCGAAATTTGTTAAATGAAATGGGAATAAATTGAAGTGCTTTTAAATACTATCCTAGTTAGGCCCGTTCCTCGTAGTCCAGAGTTCCAAAATTATATACCTACCTAACATAATGCACTTAAAGAAATCGCATTTAAGATCTTTTCTTTTGACGTCTGTAAATTACTTAAATCTTAGAATATGAAGCGAACAAAGGAAACGGCTGTAGGCTAAACTTCATTCAGTATCGGACAAAGCCTCTCCTAGAGCGTTCCCATCATTATGAGGAGTTATATAAGTACTTGCAAATCCTCTCTAAATGTGCAATACTTTCGATTCAGTCTGACTGAGCTACCGGTACAGTTTTGGTGCTGAAATATGATTGGGACGAGATGATGGTGACTTTCTTACAGTTCTTGCTGTTAAGTCAAGTCAGTACCATTTATAAATGCAACCAAAGGAGTCTTAGCTCCTTAGAGACATATATAGTACACGTTTCTTGAGTGAGTTTTGAGTATAGCACGCGATGCTAACTGCGGTGGACGAGCTCAAATTCACCATTATTATAGATTATCACAAAATAACCTGCGCGTGTTAAGGCCTTTTATATCTCACGATTTAGGTCCTAGATATATGGCCCGAGTAATAACTAGAGTGTATGGCGCACATTGATAGAGGCTTATGTCCAGTAGTGGACTCCGGTGGGTTTATTGATTGATGGCAAAAAAGATCTTCGCACCTCGCCTTCAATTTGGTGCACCTAATTAATTAAAAAGACGAAGCTCTGGAAGAGATAGAGCTTTCCGCCAATGAACCAGAGGTCACGGGATCAATTTCCAGTCAGTGCAAACATCCGTCTTATGTTGGCCTTTTTTAGATTCAAAGTCAAAGTATTACCTACTACTAGAGCTTTTTAACGTCAAATTCTGCTAAGGCCCTCTATTCCTGCAAAAGTAGGCATTTATAGCGATCCCGGCCGCTCGTAAAATATTACGCGCGAACGCAGTGACGGTGAACTCGGCGATGACCCCTCCAGCGTCACAGTATAGAAATATGCAGTAGGAAAACTTGATTTGACTTAGAAAATTAAATGCAGTTTTTTTAACTTTATTTAGTTATATGTGTGCAGAACAGAATTTTAATTATAGTAAATAGGATAAGAAAACAGTGTAAATAGTATAGGTAATAGATTTAAGTAGTTTTTAAGAATATCAGATTAAACTTTTATAACAACAAATAGGTAGTAGGGAACAAATAATGTAAACAGAGCAGACTTATATTATTCTCCTTTACACATAAGAAAAAATAAGGGTATATCAAATAAAATCGATAGGCCGCATATGGGCCTATCGAGCAGTGTAACAGTATCAGAATTGTAGAAAAATACACAGAAAAAATGTAAACAAAGACGCGCGGCGCCGTTTCAAGGTCAAACGACACTATAAAAACAGGCGCCGCGACGGCTCGATACCTCAGTCGGCAAGCAACTCTCGTAGAGAACACTACTCTCTTGAGTTACCATCGAAACAGCAATAAATCTCTGCCTGGTTCAAGATCTTCTTTCTCTTCAAATCCACCGTCACCGCCCATCCTGTGACAACGTGACCTACCGTACCCTGGACGCTTCGCCACGATACACCTCCTGGTTCGCCGCGCCGTGTCTGCATCCGCAATCCCGGCACTGTTCCCCGGCCTTACCCAGCGCACCTACAGTTTCCGAATACAGATAATAGTCCGGCGCTGGGCCTAGGTCGGGGGCCTGTACATTTTTGGTCCTGTCGAGCCGGATTGAGGAGCAGCACGGAGGAGTTCTCGGGGTGTATCAGAGGTTTCTGGGGCGTGTTGGGTCACGTCACAGCCAGTCAGAAGATACAGCCAGTCAGAAGATACAGCCGTCAGAAGAATCGAGATGCCGACTACGAGGTCAGAAGTCAGCAAACAGACAGCGTCCGTCGTGGGAATAGCTGGACCTGGGGGGGCAGCGGAGACCGCAACAGAAACGTCCGCCTCAGACAGGACCCCGACGGACTCCACAGAAACGGTGACTACGATAGAGCCGCCGTCCGCTTCGGGACCACCGCCGCGTCCCGAAGTACTACAGCACTTGCGGAGCCGAAAACCGCAAGCACCTGGTCCTGCCACCAAGAATAGGGGGGGAGAGGGTGCATCATCAGCCTACTCCAAGGCGAAGTCCGTCAAGATCGCGAAAGCGAAAGCAGAACTACTCCAACTGCGCATCGAGCTAGCAGCCGCAAAGCTAGCAGCATTGGAAGACAGCGAGGAAGATGAAGACCTGGAAGACCACCAGGACGTCGAGCAGGTGTCTGCGGCAGCCCAAGAAAAGGTTGGCGAGTGGTTCAGCCGTCAAGAACCACCGCAACCCGCCGTCTTGGCCATCGCAGACACACCACACCAGGAGCCGAGTGGGACGCAGCCAGCGCCGCCACCGGTTCAACAGCAACAGCAACAGAACTTCTCTGACCTGGCCGCAGCCATTACACAGGCGGTCAGGGCAGCACAGCGACCGAAGATGATAGAATTGCCGAACTTCAGTGGAGCTCATCAAGAGTGGCTGCCGTTTAAAGCCGCATACATAGAAACCGAAGAAAGCTACACCGCCATAGAAAATCTAAACCGATTACGAAGAAATCTCCGTGGTAAAGCGAAAGAAGCCGTCGAGAGTCTTCTCATCACCAACTCACATCCTGCAGACATCATCAGAACTTTAGAATCAAGATTTGGGCGACCAGAAGCAATAGCAACTACAGAAATTGAAGCACTACGAAGCCTACCGAAGCTAACCGAGACTCCGAGGGACATCTGTATACACTCAACGAAAGTCACCAACGCCGTAGCCATATTGAAGAATCTCAACTGCATACATTACCTGTTCAACCCCGAAGTAACAAGAACCATGGTTGAGAAGCTCACTCCAGTCTTGAGGTACAGATACTACGACTACGCCGCTACTCAGAACAGAGAAATGCCAGACCTCGTGAAGTATGAAAAGTTTATGAAGAGAGAAGCCGACTTGTGTGGGCCGTACGCCCAACCTGAAAACTTCATAGTACCTCATCTCGCCGTGCAACAGAGGCGCCCTCAGCGCGTCAACACTACAACAGAAGCCCAGTTAAATAGAAAATGCCTCGTCTGCAGCGAGCAACAGCATCCAGTATACAAGTGTGAAAAGTTCAAGAAAGCCGATTCAGACGCAAGATGGGACATAGCCAAAGCAAAAGGGCTGTGTTTCAGGTGCCTGAAACATAGAGACAGGAACCACACGTGTGAAGAGCGGCGGTGCGGCATAGAAAACTGCAACAAGACTCATAACAGCTTGTTACACTACAAAAGAAAAACCACTGAAGACACAGAGAAACAGAACAGTACGTCCGAAGCTATCAACTCAGCTTGGACCGCAGCCAGGAAGGAAACCTTCTTGAAGATCCTGCCAGTCCAACTATCGGGGCCGGCAGGCATAGTGAACACGTTCGCTCTTATGGACGACGGTTCTACAGTTACGCTTCTCGACGACGCCGTGGCAGACAAGATCGGCGCGTCGGGACCTACAGATCCGCTTCGCGTCAAGACCATCAACAACACGAAAACAGCATACCAGCAGTCAAGACGCGTCACAGTCAGAATAAAAGGAATCCGTACAGAAGAAACAGAAGAGGTTCAAGCCAGAACAGTGAAGAACCTAGCAGTCTCGTCTCAACGCATCACCTACAGTCAGCTGAGAGGCTGTAGTCACCTCGAAGACATCCGAAACGACCTCACCTACGAAGAAGCCAAGCCGAAGATCCTCATCGGGCAGGACAACTGGCACCTCCTGCGCATCAGCCAAACAAGAACCGGCCAACGGGACCAACCAGTGGCATCTCACACGCCTCTAGGTTGGGTCCTACACGGCAGCGACGCGAGGACTTCGGGACGGCGCCACGAATATATCTCGCATATGTTCGAAGAAGCAGATGACAGCGCGATAGAACAGATGGTCAAGCAGCACTTCGAGGTGGACAACCTACTCCTCAACCCCAGAAAACCGCAGACAGATCCAGATGAGCAAGCTTCTCGTATCCTACAGCAACATACAGTCCACAAAGCCGACGGAAGATACGAGACAGCGTTGCTATGGAAACACGCTGAAACTACGTTGCCGAACAACTACGAAAATTCGTTGAGACGACTACAGAACATAGAAAAGAAGCTAGACAGAGATCCAGACTTCAAACAGAAATACACCGAGCAGATGGACGCCCTATTATCAAAAGGATATGCAGAGCTGGCGCCATCTACCAAGACCAAGAACAAGACTTGGTACTTACCTCATTTTGCAGTTTTCAACCCAATGAAGCCGGGTAAAATCCGAGTCGTACACGATGCCGCTGCCAAGACAAGAGGGGTATCACTCAACGATACTCTGCTGCGGGGCCCAGACCTACTCCAATCTCTACCGGGGGTGGTGATGCGCTTCAGACAGCATTCAGTAGCAGTTACAGCGGACATCGGTGAAATGTTTCTACAGGTGAAAATCAGAGAACAGGATCGAGACGCGCTACGTTATTTGTGGCGTGGCGACCGTCGCGACGAGCCGCCGGTCGAATACCGTATGACGTCATTGATCTTCGGGGCAGCGAGTTCGCCATCGACTGCAATCTACATCAAGAATTCAAACGCCGAACAGTACAGAGCCACGCATCCCGAAGCCGTCTCAGCTATAGTGAAGAAACATTACGTCGACGACTACTTAGACAGTTTCAAGACGTTAGAAGACGCTATCAAGATCGCCTCTGACGTCAGAATGATTCACCGAGAAGCAAAGTTCGAGTTGAAACAATGGAAATCAAACTCACCTCAGTTATTAGAAGCTCTCGGCGTGCATCACGAAGATACAGTTACAGAGTTATACAGAACAGAAGAACAGACCGAGCGAGTGCTGGGTCTGATCTGGAAGCCGGGCACCGATGAACTCACCTTTAATCTCAATCTCGCACGCATCCCGACGCCGCTGTGTGACAAGAAGACGCCTACCAAGCGAGAAGCACTTCGGATCGTTATGTCACTGTTCGATCCGCTGGGGTTCGCGTCACCAGTCACCATCCGAGCCAAGCAGCTGTTACAAGAGATATGGAGGCGTGGCACCGAGTGGGATCAAGAGGTCAGCGAGGACATAGCCGAGAAATGGAAGGACTGGATAGAGCATCTGAAAAACCTAGCCGACATCTCTATTCCGAGAAGATACCTGAGCTACAGTGATTGCAAGTCCCTCCAGCTGCACGTGTTCACAGACGCCAGTGAATCAGCCTACTCGACTGTGCTGTACTGGCGAACCGAAGACTCGAACGGGGAAGTGAACCTGTCACTCGTCGTCGCCAAAGCGAAGGTGGCGCCACTGAAGCTCACTTCAATACCTCGTCTCGAACTTCAAGCCGCGGTGATGGGTACAAGACTCGCCGAAGCCGTAATAGAAGAGCACGAACGCAAGCCCGACTCCAAGACCTTCTGGACAGACAGCCGTACAGTACTCACCTGGATCAAGACAGGTTCTCGCTCATACAAACCGTATGTAGCGCATCGTTTAGCCGCAATAGAAGACAGTACAACAGTGAACGAGTGGCGCTGGGTCCCGACGAAGTTGAACGTCGCCGACGACGCCACCCGAGATGTACCTACAGGATTCAGTAAGCAGCACCGCTGGTATAGAGGGCCGGACTTCCTATACCTACCGGAAGCATCTTGGCCGCAAGATACTTCAAAAATAGAAAAAATAGAAGATACAGAGGAAAAAGTACATCACGTAAGCAGTAAGAAGACAGAAAAATTATCAGAAGCTTTACCTGTGGTCTCCCGCTTCTCTAGCTGGGATAGACTACGGTACGCTACAGCCAGAGTCCTTCAGTTCGTACAGCTGTGCAGAAAGAAGACTGAAAACGTCAACTATCGTCGGACTCTGAAGAACAAGATAGCAGACCCAGACTGGCGTAAGACAAGTAAGAAAAACAGTAAACAGCCTCCCACGTACACAGGTACTCCGGTCATTGACCCGTACCTACCCGTCACCGCCGAGCTCCTGCGCGCCGCTGAAGACCTACTGATGCGAGCCGCGCAGCAAGACTCATTCACCGCCGAAATAGAAGATCTACAACAGGGGAGAGCCGTACATAGAGATAGTCGTCTACACCAGCTGAGCGTCATAACAGTAAACAGTGTTCTACGGGTGAGAAGCCGCATTCAAGCCGCCCGAGACGTGTCCGAAGACTTCAAGTCGCCGATCATAATAGATGGCGATCACCCAACCGTTAAGCTGTGGATCGAGTATACACACAGAAGATTGCATCACTCGGGAGTCGAAGCTACAGTCAACGAGTGCAGACAACACTACTGGGTCATCCGACTGCGCCCGGTAACTCGCTCACTACTACGGCGATGTTTACATTGTCGTATTCGAACTCAAGTACCGCCGTACCCGAGGACGGGTGATCTGCCGGAGTGTCGCTTAGCTCATCATAAGCGACCCTTCACACACACCGGGGTCGACTACTTCGGACCACTAACAGTGACAGTTGGACGTACCAATCAGAAGAGGTATGTCGCGATCTTCACCTGTCTTACAACGCGCGCCATACACTTAGAGATAGCAAGTTCGCTCAGCACCGACTCGGCCATCTCCGCTCTACGTCGAATGATGGCGAGAAGAGGATGTCCTGAAGAAATATGGTCCGACAATGGGACCAACCTGAAAGGCGCCGACCGTGAGCTACGACGGGCGATAGATCAAGCTACAGAACAGGAAGCGGCCAAGAAGAAGATTTCGTGGCGCTTCATCCCCCCCGGAGCCCCCTTCATGGGTGGGGCCTGGGAACGAATGGTGCGGTCAGTGAAGACAGCATTGACCGCCACACTGCATGAGCGACGGCCCTCCGAGGAAGTCTTGGCCACCTTACTAGCCGAGGTGGAGTATACAGTCAACAGCCGCCCACTGACGCACGTGTCAGTGACCCCGGAGGACCCCGAAGCATTGACCCCCAACCACTTCTTGTTGGGGGGACCTGGAGGAGTGCAGCAGCCGGGCGCATTCAACGAAAAAGATGGCGCCTCCAAGTCCAGCTGGCGAGCAGCTCAACGCCTGGCCGACCTCTTCTGGGCCAGGTGGCTCCGTGAGTACCTGCCGGAGCTTCAGAATCGTCGTGTGCCAGATGGACGCGGACCCACAATAGGCCAGAACGACCTGGTCTTGCTGGTGGATCCGAACGCGCCCCGCAACCTGTGGCTACGAGGACGAGTCATCGCGACGTTCCCCGGGCCAGACGGCGTGACGCGGACCGTCGACATCCAGACCAAAGGAGGAGTGCTGCGTCGACCGGTGAGAAAGCTGATCGTGCTGCTGTCCGGAGCTTCGAGTTCTGCACCGTAAGGAGTGCGACTGCGTCCCACGGGGGGAGAATGTGCAGAACAGAATTTTAATTATAGTAAATAGGATAAGAAAACAGTGTAAATAGTATAGGTAATAGATTTAAGTAGTTTTTAAGAATATCAGATTAAACTTTTATAACAACAAATAGGTAGTAGGGAACAAATAATGTAAACAGAGCAGACTTATATTATTCTCCTTTACACATAAGAAAAAATAAGGGTATATCAAATAAAATCGATAGGCCGCATATGGGCCTATCGAGCAGTGTAACAGTATCAGAATTGTAGTATAAGATTTATAAGGTTTATTCAGCATTCGTAAATAAAGCGTACCTATTCTCAAAATTTCCATAATCGCCTCAGGCTGGATTCAGTTCTTGTATTCTCTTTGATATAATAGTAACAGATTATCAATTGAAATCGAGGTCGAAGAAACGTATTTAGCATTTGAATAAGTTATAATCTTGGCTATTGTCAAAGGCATTTGTGGAATTGGTCGAGACTTTGGAATTATTGTGCACATTTAGAGTAGGGTAGGTAGTCTGAAACACGTTTTGGCTTGGCAGTTATACTGTGATTCATAAGCGACTGGTTGAAGCTGTATGGTCTAACACATATTTTATCAAGGGTATGTTAAGCGTTCTTAATTATCTTTAAACAAGCACATTTTATGATTTAAGTATTAATAAGACACAGCTCGGATCTGTTATAGTGAAACGTTCTGACGACCTGTGTGGTGTTTCGTTCGTTATAAGAACGCTAGTCGCGGGTTCGACCAGTTCAGTACAAATACGAGTATTTATGAGCATGATTATATCAGAATGTTATATGCATTGATTTAGGCATTTCTACGTACTTAAGTATAATTATCCATATTCCAACTATACTTTATTTGGGTGATGTAGATGCACTGTATGATATGCTAGAACAGCTTTGTGGCAGCCTTGTGGCCGCTACGCAGGAGGCGCGGGTTCGATCCCCGCTCAGTGCAAATATTTGTATGCATGATCGTGCCTCCGAGAGCACGTTAAGCCGTCGGTCCCGGTTGTCATACGAACATCTATGGCAGTCGTTGCCGGTAATTGGAGCCTTCAAATGCCAACAATTGGTTTAACTGCAGTGCCTCGATATCGCTTTTCGGTTCAGATGACAATCGTTTCACAGAATATCGAAGTTCAAGACTCCAAGCTGAAAACTTCGGATACAACACTGGGATAAACGTTAAGATGAAGAAGGTTACGTATGATATGCTCTACTATAAAGCCAATAATATTGATTATATCGAGCATTAGGCAATAAGCCAGTACTACCAACGAGGGCCAAACCACCGACCAAGGATGGCAATCGGGGCTAATAACAGGCTCTCGGGCTCTTAACAATGAGTGGTGCAATATAGCGCCGCACGTGATCTGCTACTGCTACTTAAAATAACTGTTATCAATAACATGCTCATAAAATATCGCATTTAGCGTTACGTTTAAAAACAATAAAACTTATAAGTTTGCGAAGTTATGAGTTAATGATCGCTGTTGGGAAATTTATGAGCTGATTAAGTATATGTATTATTTTTGATGGAGAATAACTCTAATTAATTTTATAATAGCTCTAAAAATTTTGAAGCGCCGGAATTTAAACAATATAATCGTACATCAATTATTCTTTGGAATAAAAGTACTTTTAACGGAATCTGTCGCGATTTATTTTGAATTAGGAAAACCCATAACATTTTGCCTAAACCGGGATTCGAACGCTCTTATAGTCTTACCATAAATGGATTATTCTGCGTTAATATTCAAATTCAAATTCAAAATTCAAATAATTTTATTTTGCTTAGACCATTAAATCGGCACTTACAAAACGTCAACATAAAGTAAATATTAAATACTAACTAATACTAGTAAATGGACCACCGGTTCGAAACGCGGCCCAGACCTGAGAAGACTCCGGCAAGAAACTCAGCGGGCTTTTTTTTTTATCTATTTACAAAACATTTACTTAGCCTAAATCTTATGGTCTAGATACAATGTTTTGCTTGAGTAGCATAGCAGAGCGAACAGCTCATTTCCAAGCTTGCTTAACATTTAAATATTCTTGGATTTTATTATAGCCTTTCTGGCACAGTTTACTCTTTACTGTATTTTTAAATGTATTAACAGGTAAATCTCTACAGCAGGGCAAAATGAAAGCCTGAGAAAAGATAAGTTGGAAATACAACACATACTATATAATATGTATGCTTTCATTTTTAATTACTTATGTAAAATTAATTTTAGTTACTTAAGCAGATTTTAGTAAATTAAAATCTCGTAAAAACAGTAAATCACGGTTAAGTAAACATCCAATATTTAATCAGAAGTGATTTATTGATGTTTTTGAATACATTGAAAGCAAATTCCTTGAAATACATAGTAGCAATATGTTGTAAATGATTATAAATCGTTAGTTATTTATTAAACTTTGCAGCACCCTAGTCGCTGATCCGCCAATACATGAGACATGATTACGGTACAATAATTATATATCCTATTAAAATCGTAATAATATTGATTGGAATGCACTAAATTCATATCAATGATTCCATGATCGATTTCTTATGTAAACATTTACATAACGGTTATTTACTATTTATTTCTTACTATCCTTTGATTTGGGGTTCTCAATTTTGAGGACCGTTTTAAAGAAAGTAGGTAATGAATTGGACTTTAACTTAGTTTGCAATTCAGTAACGCAACGATTTCAAAACGCGTGAATTCCAACCAATTCCAACCAGACAGCCTCTGTGGCGTGGCGGTAGTGAACGCAACTGCCACGTAGCAGGCGCGGGTTCGCTCTCCGATCAGTGCAAATATTTGTATGCATGAATATGGCTATTTGCATTGGTCTGGGTGTTTATATGTATAATAAAAGAATCTAAGTATGTATATCGGCATTCTAGATTCCATAACAGAAGCTAGTTAAGCTTAACGTGGGTCTAGATAGCAGAATGTTGTGGAATATTTATTAATTAATTACTTAATTTATTTATTTAATTAGAAAAAAAAAACATAATTACGCCTTTGGTATTCAGTATGATCTGTCAAAACCAAACATACCAACGCCAACGTTTCATGAGGTAATTGTAACTTAAGTTTTCTGTGTATACCTACGCTCTCCGATCAATATGGACTACTAGCTTTTGCCTGCGGCTCCGCCCGCGTGGATGTCAGTTATCGCGACAAAACATAGCCTATGTCCTTTCTCAAGGTCTAATCTACCCCTATTCCAAATTTCATCAAAATCCGTTCAGTGGTTTAGGCGTGAAAGCGTAACATACAGACAGACAGACAGACAGACAGACAGACGGACAGACAGAGTTACTTTCGCATTTATAATATTACTAGCTTTTGCCCGCGGCTCCGCCCGCGTGGATTTTGGTTATCGCGACAAAACGTAGCCTATGTCCTTTCTCAAGGTCTAATCTACCCCTATTCCAAATTTCATTAAAATCGGTTCAGTCGTAAAGCGTAGGGAACATACAGACAGACAGACAGAGTTACTTTCGCATTTATAATATTAGTATGGAAGTATGGATTACTTGGATACTGGTATCCTGTGAGGATATTTTTTTCTTCTTAAAACACTGGTTACATACGCGGCCGAAAGGAAATAAATATGTAGGTACCTACCTGATGCCATTAGGGTTATACCCCATACCCGTGCATACTCAATGACTCACTTTTCCATAGCTAGCTTGCGTTAACCATCTGTAGCAACCTGCAAAAGTAGGCATTTATAGCGATCCCGGCCGCTCGTAAAATATTACGCGCGAACGCAGTGACGGTGAACTCGGCGATGACCCCTCCAGCGTCACAGTATAGAAATATGCAGTAGGAAAACTTGATTTGACTTAGAAAATTAAATGCAGTTTTTTTAACTTTATTTAGTTATATGATTATATATATATATATATATAATCATATAACTAAATAAAGAAAAATATATATTATATATATATATATATATATATATATATATATATATATAAATAAATACGAAATTAAAAAAACTGTATGAGTTTGAGAACTGTTTGTTCTGTGTTTAGTTGCTTGGGCGAAAAAAACTTACATTATAATAATAATAATGCTTGTAATTTTACAAACATTTGTTTGAATTGATAGTAACGGTTACTTTATATAATCGCACCGTTCGTCGTCGACAGTGCAGTTAAATACCTAAAGTTAACGAGATTAACAACTTTTTTCGTGCGGGAATCCCTTCGGATACCCCCCTGCCGGAGCCGGAAGGGGAGGTTATGTCGGACTCGAACCGACTTAAGTCGGTTCGAGTCCGACTGTGGGCACGCCGACTGTGGGTCGTGGTGCTAGTTTTTATGAAGTATTTATATAAATTTACACTGTACCTTCTTTTTTTCGTGCGGAAATCCCCTCGAATACCTCCCCTGCCGGAGCCGGAAGGGGAGGTTATGTCGGACTCGAACCGACTTTTTAGTCGGTTCGAGTCCGACTGTGGGCACGCCGACTGTGGGTCGTGGTGCTAGTTTTTATGAAGTATTTATATAAATTTACACTGTACCTTCTTTTTTTCGTGCGGAAATCCCCTCGAATACCTCCCCTGCCGGAGCCGGAAGGGGAGGTTATGTCGGACTCGAACCGACTTTTTAGTCGGTTCGAGTCCGACTGTGGGCACGCCGACTGTGGGTCGTGGTGCTAGGCCTGAGGTGAGGTTGTCATCGAAATATCCTTCGCACCCCGGCTGACCCAAGGCCAGTAATTCTCCTGGGTCTGCTGGAGTGCGAGAGATATGCTTTCGGCAATCTCACCTCCGGCAACCAAGGACCCAAGACGGCGTGCGTTTTAGTCGGTTTGAGTCCGACATAACCGCCTCCACCGGCTCCGTGGGGGTGGTATCCACGAGGATTTTGCGCACGATAAAAAAAGGGCAATAATTAAACTAACCTACCTAAATATTAAAATTATTCTATCCTAAACTAAAACTAAATTTATATTTATTTACACACACACAAATTATATACAATGTACGAATATTGTAGGTACTAGGTACCCCTGTACTGATATAGATAAAATATGAATTATAGAAAATCGTAAGTAGCATCTTCAGTAGTAATACTGATATTCTTATACTATGGCGCTATGAGCGTAATATTTAGGTATGATAATTGTTTAAATTACCAATCGGAGTTAGAAATTTAGTTTATGGCTTTGCACGACTTCTTTAGCTTGCGTTGTTTATTGCCCATATTGAATGACCTGCAACAATTTATTATAAATACGTAAAACCGATTGATTGGTGCACGAAACTGTCGCGCAAAAACTGACACAGGTCCTACTTCGGTAAGCGCCAGCGCGCGACTGGCGCAACTTTTCGGGCCTCAGCGGCGCGAGCACTCGCGAATTTAGTAGGTATTTAAATATAACTTTAAAAATTATTTCATAATATAGTCAAAATCTGCGAAAATGTCTAGACATATGTAGTGGCTTTAGTTTAGTACAAAAATTTTATAGAAAGCATAAGTAATTTAGTCATAATATTAAAAAAAAAAATAACGAAAAGGGGTAACTTTGGGATTTTTTTCTATCGAGTGAAGTTCATCAGATCTGGTAACTGAATGCGAATTTGACTAGACTGGATCCTTAACTAATATATATCTTTTTTTCGAAATTTAAAACGCTTTTTCCTATGATTCAAATGCTTTTAAAAAACTCAAAATGCGGCCTACCTGGCCTTAAAACTAAGTTTCCTAGGCACCAGTGGAGAAGAAACGGCACAACAAACTCCATTGTAGCATTTTACAGACGTCAATTCACAAAAAAAGTAATTTCTTAAGACTAAATATGGACGAATGTACATTTGTCTCGTGTCCAGATAATTAAAGTATATAAAAAAACTTATAATAAAATAATTAACCTAAGTTAACAAAAAATAATTTGTTTTTTTCATTGGATTTTGCCTTGGATTTAGATATAGAAAACTGCAAAATTCTTAACTGCAGTTTAGCAATCAAATAAGCAGCCGCTCTCACCACTCCACAGAGGCAGTCAGCGTATGATATATTTGTATTGACCCACACACTCAGGTCGACCTCATCATGTCAGCATTTCCTAAACTTTAGATACAATCACGCAAACAAGTGCTTCACACTGTTTACCTATGTGCACAGAACACACTCGAGGCTCAAGGAGGGCAGTAGAGAAGCTATTATTAAGCAATTATGTGTGTTCTAATACTATTTCATATTTATTTATTTCGTGAATTGAAAAGTGGATAGGTTTGATTGAAGGAATTTTTACAGCATTAAGTATGCTTAACCTTCAATTGTTTGGGCGCAGTTATCAAAAACCAATGTTTAAAAATGATTGTAACATCATTCATTGATTCCGATAGTTCGAAAGAAAATCGGTAGATGACGCCACGTCGCCTTAAAGACATTTAAGATGGGAAATTTGAATCATATCGGGCGTGTCTCGGTAGCCGAATTGGTCAGGCATTCCCCCTGTAAGGGAAAGACTGCGGGTTCGAGTCCCGCCCGAGAAGATTCTTTTTCCCTATGTATTTAATTTGGATAGGTTTGATTTAATAAAATAGTTTACACACATAATTGGTTCCATAATCGATGTGTTGAATGAGAAATAATACAAGAATTACCACCCCATCTCTCCGTCCGTCAGGGTGTCGTAAGAGGCGAATCATGAAAAAATATGCAGTAGATATCACTGCGAGAGAAGGAAACCTCGAAATAAAACCCTGTACCAACCGTCTGGCCAGCGTGGAAGCAGTAGGCCAGAGCCTGCCAACATCGGGAAAGGCCTTCAGGCCTCTGTCTAGCAAGGGACTGTGGTGGGCTAATTGATTTATTGTCATACTTGGTTTTACAGGTAGTAACTATTATTTTTTATCTTTTTTTTTTACACACAATACCTTGTTCTTCTCATATGGGTGAACAAAATTATGCATAAATTTTAGTAACATAATCTTGTTCCTTCATAATTTACTGTTAAGTTAATTTAGGTTTAAGTTCGCGCAATTCTCCTGTGCACGCAGTGCTTTTCCATAAATGTTGTGGCACTTAGCTTTTTCAAATTGCATGTACTTAATTGTTAGTATAATAGTGTACTCAATGTTGAAAGCCAAATAAATAAATAAATAAATAAAAAAATACATGTGGTTTACAGATTATTGTACTCTGCCACCTAAGTGGTATAAAAATAAAACCTTTCTCAATATGTTTGTAATTCTTTGTGCTTATGGGCAAAAATTTATTAACGTTAACCCAGTTGATGGCAGTAGGCTCGCCCTCTATAAGAAACTTCAAAATATAGATAGCGCAATAGGGTTATTGTACATTGGTCATAAAGTTAATTCGTCACATTTTGATACTATAATTGTTATAAAAAAATCTCTGCCCACCCTCTCGTTGATGTACTAACATGCGTAAATGCACGTATCTCGTCCTCGGAGCATATAGGTAGCTCGCTGAGTCTCCGGGGGTCATTACCGGGTCGGGCACAGTGACCTCGACCGACATACCGAGCAAGGACGAACGACGTGAAAACATGCGTGGGGGTATTTAGATCACACGATACGCTGGGCGGAGCTAGGCTGGCTGATCTAGCCAGTGCTCTTCACGTACAATGGCCCAAGAAGAGAGGCTATGTGCGGAAAAAAAGAGTCCCCTATCCTAATCTATCACACGATACGATTGCAATCTTTATTCGTACGACGATTATGACTCGAATTTTATTGCTTTAAGGGTTCCTTTAAGAGAAAAAAATGCAGCACTTGTTGGATTATTTTCATGTGACTGCGATTGACATAGATTTTTTATTGCTAAGTGACCCAAATACAGACATTTAATGGAAAAGTAGGTACTTATTTTAATTATCCTAAAAGGCATAGTTTCAAAACGTAAAATAATTATTACTCAAAGTAACATAATATGCGTTAATTAGATTTTGTTACTGTTCAACTCACTCTAACGGAGTATATAAACCGTCTCAAAAGACGAAGAACCCTGGAGCTCAGCAGCATTGACTGAGCTAATATTATTATGGTAGATATTCCTAATGAGGAATTTCTCCACCCGCAAATCATCCTACAACTCATCTGCTCATAGAAGACTGATTGCACGATGCGCTCTTTGAAAAAAAAAACAAATTAGCTTTTGTTGTTGGCTGTACTTAATTAGTATACCCATATATGTTAACGAACAAATTGATTGATTAACCGTAAGTAATGTTTTAATTTTGAAGTAGATT
Source organism: Eilema sororculum (assembly GCA_914829495.1). Taxonomy (NCBI): domain Eukaryota; kingdom Metazoa; phylum Arthropoda; class Insecta; order Lepidoptera; family Erebidae; genus Eilema; species Eilema sororculum. The sequence goes on along the minus strand of OU618545.1, from coordinate 24,521,190 downwards.
GTCAGCCTAGGAAGTGCCTTAATATTAGTTTTGGCATATACGCCCACACATCGCGATCAATTTTGAACCTAATTTCACTGTACATAGAGTGGAATTAATAAAGCACGTCTCTTGTTAGAGTTATTGCTGACCTTTGACAGTGGTATAAGATTCACCTGTTATACAAGAATATTGTATAATTTGCACTTACTGTTACGTGTGAGTAATTTCAATCAAATTTTAATATTTCTGCATTATAGTATCAGGAAATGTTCCATATCCGGCTTTCGTCATCCCAATGAAGTACTTACTTATAATTTTATGTCAATTGTTAGCTATTGAATAGGAATCTATCAATTTGATTGGGAAAAAACCTGTTGCAATTGCTTTGATAACAGCAGAAGAGTGATAAAACTTATGTCTGAATGTAATTTTAAAGCATTTAGTATGTTAACTATACAGATTACTAAGACATGATAAATCAGACGAGAATAGAGCCCGCGATCCTTCTCTTTCAGGGAGAATGCTCTGACTACTGAACACCAGTAATAACCGGTCATAAAAAAATCTGTTCGTAATATATTACTTTTATTTATCATTTAATTGCACACGCAACCACCACAGAAAACATTTTGCCGTCATAAGTAGGTAATTCTTTGGTACAAGTTGCCACAAAACTTACCGTTCTGATGAGCGACAAAAATAAGTCGTTATGACTTAATTATATAAAAAATCGTGACGCATTCGTGTCGGACACTATAAGCAACCTAGGAACCCTAGGTTGTTTATAAAGTTACGTAGGTTCAATATGGAGCTCGCAAAGGTCGTGCACTATGACATGTGGAACTGGACTGTAGCCTACTTACCGTTGCCAACATCACTGTAGGTGAGACTATGGGAGTCCTGTAGTCCTGCAACCTAGCTAGAGTATTCTCACCTGCAGTGAAGAACGGACGGATAATAAATGATAAATAATAAAAAATAAATATTCCACAACATTCTACACAACGCTATCTAGACCCATGGTTAGCACAGCTTAACTAGCTTGTGTTATGGAAGCTAGAATACGGATTAACATCTTAGATTTTTTTAAATAAATACATACATAAATTATACATAGAAAACACCCAGACCAATGCAAATAGCCATATTCATGAATACAATTATTTGCACTGAGCGGGGATCGAACCCGCCCCAGAGGCGGTTTGAGGATAAAGGAGGGAGGTTTTCTTATCTGTGAGAGAGTGCTGGTGATCTTTGCACTGACTCCAATGTCTTTACCATCTGGCTAGACCATTGTCATTATCACAGTGTTAGTCCTACATCCAAGACTTGTACCTTGGACCTAGGGCCCGCTCTCCTAATCTTTTTTTTGATTTGATTCATCTGCACCAATGCAGGCAGGAGTGACTGCCATTTTATCTCCAAATCCCTGGAGGAAGGTCTTGTACGTTAATCAGCAGGTAAGGCTCTTTTACAATTTTAAAACCACTTAGATGGCAGACAATCACAGGGCCCACCTGATGAAAATTGATTACAGTCGCCTATTAACGTTTGCAAAACCAGGGGCGTTACACTTGTGACTAGTCTTACTACCCTTCACCAACATTGTCCCCACTGGGGCAAATGGTCCACCATTTGCCCCAGCGGGGGCAATGTTAGTGAAGTGTAGTGTAGGGAATGTGGAGTATTTACCCTGGTAACCGCACCTTTATGCTTCAAGAGTGAAAGTTTACTTACTGAAAAACTACACACTATCTTATGAACTTATCAATTAATCTTAAGATTGAACAAGAGATAGTTTTGTAATCTAATTGCGGTTTTTTAACCAATGTCCACACCATGGGAGACGTCTATGTTGACCTTTAGATCGTAGCACGTTTGCGACATGCGCATGGCATGTAGTTCACATGTTCATATGCATGGAACAATGAGGACCATTTCAATTAGAATTAGCGTCAGTAGCTTAGTGGTGAGTCAGTCTAAGGTCTAATGATCTCGGTCCCGGGTTCGAATCCTGGATTTTACACTAATGATGTTATTCCACTCATGCAACATGATGCATGTCGTGTTCATTTTAATTTATGTCAATTTTAGTTTATGTTATTTTTAATTAATTAATTGTTACAATAATTCAACTATAACTACTGGTTTAATGTTTGCATGTCACAAGTGGCAAAATGTGTCTTTAGCTCATAAATAATTTGTCACATTTATACTTACCACATTTTATGCAAATAAAATCTATTCTATAACAATTGCAAGGAAACATTTTACATGCTTTGCTGGAGGGGTTATCAGGAGTCGATATCGCTGATAATTCTACAGTGAAAAATTTTCCAGAGATTTTTTTTTGTTTTTTAGTAAAATGAAGTGTGCTGATTACGAAAATACCATGGGTTTCTTTCTAGCAGCTCTAGTTTTCACGTTACACATAAGGTAAAAATTATTACAAAGATATGATTTTTTAAAGATTTTTATTTAGAAAAGCTATTGTGGTTGAGGAAAAATTTTTTTTTTATAGGATTTTCTTGAATGCTGTGCCTGTGTAAGATCCCGACAAATATTCCAGCAGTAATCTGCCATCATATGTATGTCCCATCTGCCTTGGTAACGTTCTTCCATTGTACGAATATCCTGGTGAAACCTTTCACCTTGTTCTTCACTATAATCTCCAAGGTTATCAGGAAACCGATCCAAATGAGAATGTAAAGAATGCAGTTTAATGCTCATGTTACACCCTAAGTCTTTCAAATTAGACAACATGTCATTAATTAATTGGACATAGTTATCTGACTTATGATTCCCAAGAAAATTTTGAATAACTGCAACAAAACATTTCCAAGTCTGCTTTTCAAGTTCATTCATAGATTCAACAAAAGTTGTGTCTTTTATCAGTTGTCTAATCTGTGGTCCATCGAAAATGCCTGCTTTCAACTTTTCATAGCTCAATCCAGTAAATTTTTTCGACAGATAAGCAAAACATTCACCATCTTTGTTGAGGGCTTTTACAAACTGCTTCATAATACCAAGTTTTATATGGAGTGGTGGTAGTAAAATACGGTCTTGATGAACTAAAGGGGGGTTTATTACATTTTGCTTACCAACTGTTACTGAATCCCTCAGTGGCCACACATTTTCAGTCCAATGTTTGTTTTTGTCGCGGCTGTCCCATAAACATATGAAACACGGATACTTAGTATAACCTGCCTGTTGTCCCAAGAGAAAATTTACCATTTTCAAATCTACACAAATTTTCCAGCTATGTTCTTCATACTTCAGTTTTTTCAAAACAATAGAAATGTTTTCATACTGTTCTTTCATAGAAGTTGAATGTCCTATAGGCACAGAACCATATTTATTTCCATTGTGTAATAGCACACACTTTAAACTTCTTTTACTGCTATCAATAAAAAGACGCCATTCACTTGGTTTGTATTGTTTTAAACCCATCTTTTCCATAAGACCTTCAATATTATTACAGTAAACAAAATTCTCTTCAGAGGAAAAATATGGTAGTAGATCCTTTTCACGAGTACGATAAAATGTAACTTTCGTATCTGTCGTTATTAGGTATTTTTCTTTCAAACGAGATGCTAAAATTTCAGCAGATTCTTTTGATAGATTTAAATCTCTTACCAAGTCATTTAATTCTATTTGATTGAATGGTTGAGGATTTGTTTCTTGACTGGGTATAAAATCAGAGTCAGATTCAGGCTTTTCTTCTTCAATTTCCATGTTATCTCGTTCAAAACATGTTGATGATGTCGATGGTACTGGCACTGGTGACTGGTCGGTGTGTGTGACAGGCCTCTGAGCAGAAGATAACGTCGGATATGCCCACTTATCCCAGTTTGCAGAGTTGATGCCCGTAATGTTTACCATACAAAAATAGCAATCATCATGATGATTACGAGGTTCTCGCCAAATCATGGGTGTCTTGAACTTCAGGGCTGATCTTTTTCCACTTGACCATTGTCGCAAAGAGACAACACAATTTTGGCAAACGGTATTTGGTACCCATGACTTCTGTAGATTGCACATATTCACTCCAAAGTAAGAAAAGTACGCAGATTTTACGAAGGCCGTGATCGTTTTACGATATTTTGCGAAGGTATATAAGCCACAAATAAAACAAAAACTATTTGGATTGTTTAAACAACGTCTTCCCTTCGTAGACATGGTTTTAATTGTGATTTTATTTTAATCTACCCGTTTAAAATTGAGAAATAATGCACCGTCACCTTAAGTGCGGGTAGAATGAAAAATCTCATAAACTAGAGCTGCTACGCCAATACTAGTGTGATTTTTTCAATAATCACGCCATAGAACTTAAAATGTAATATTAATATTCTTGGAAAATTTTAAAAAGTTAACATTTGTTGGGCAGTATAGAGGAACATTAAATTGGGGCATCACAAACCAAAGAATATTTAGTTCTATTCAAGTAGTAGTACTTGAATCTTCCTTCATGTTCTTCCCTCCCTTCCCACCTTCCAACGCACGCGCAAGCAGTGGAATGAAGTGCCTGCTGTGGATTTACAAGTGATTACAATATGGAGTTCTTCAAGAAGGGCGTTAGAAGTTTCATACAGTGTCAGCAGCACATATACCACGGCAACGACTTTCCATCAGGTGGGATAGGATAGGATCTTTTATCCGCACTTAGCCTCTCTCTTGGGCCGTTGTGCGTAGAGAGTGCTGGCTAGAGCAGCCAGCCTAGCTCCAACCAGAAACGCAGCAGCTTACTGGGGGCTTCACAGGCTTCGCGGAGCGACCTCGATGTGGCGAGGATTTGGGATAGTTGGGTGGCCACTGCCTCGCATTCCAGTATTACGTGGGAAACCGTTTCCTCAAAACTGAAACACCCCCTGCAAAGAGGGCTATCCGTGACACCGATGGTATGTAGGTGCTTGTTGAGGGGACAGTGGCCCGTTATTGTCCTTAGACTTGTTCTGTCTAATCTTAGGAGACGTTTCGTTAACCGTTTACTTATCAACGGCATAGCCTAGCCATCAGGTAAGCTGAGTGCTTGTCTGCCACCTAAGTGGTATAACAAGAAAACGCAAGAGAGCAAAATTAGCTATTAAAAGTAAATGAGGGTCAAGACCTCGTGTTATTACTATAATCACTACGTTATTACCTAATTGTGAAGAATTCTGCTCATCTCACTAGTAATTACATTTTACGGTACATTTAACATTGTAAGACGTACATCACCTTGCATTTCACCACGCTTGCTACCCGCGGGGGCACTGGCAGAGTTCTGTGATTACATTACATAATGTATTGTGCTCTGTGAGTAGGTGTTAGAGGTTAGGAGGTCACCGGGTCGAATACTATACTTATATCGTGCTACTTTTGATAAAAAATTATAGATATTGTATTGAATGGCTGATGTGACTTTTATGATTTGATGTCATTGATGGTACAACAGCTTGGATGACGATTGTTGTGAGATAGGTACAGTCAGCGTGATAAATATCTTGACGACAAAGTCTTAAAAATGATTTTAAAACTCTCGTTAAAGCAAATCAAACTGTTTTATTGATTTATATGGTATTATTGTCCGAACTAAAGGTGTGTACTGTGTAATATCAGACCAATCAGTCAACTGGAAGGGGGTCAAAAAGCGAAATTAGGATCATTTTGAGTACTCTGTTCGTCAACATTTTCTGATGCTGACTGTACTCATGTCGGATAAAAATTTTGTTTTCTCTTTTCATGGCTAGTGGTCATACTAACTTTTAAACTCTCGCGTTCCAAGATAACACGTACGCACAAGGTACCTATACCATGATCGAATTTATGATTACCTTTAACATTATTGTGTAGTTATGGTTAAATTATTATTTCAATTAAATTATATTATCAGGGTGATGTATCTAAATATATGTATAAAATCTATACATATAATAAATCTGTAAACGATCGATGTCTGTACATGGAAAGGAAATGAGAAAAACTGTTATAGGGGGACTTTATAAACGTAATAGAAGCCAAAACAACGTTTTTTAGAATTTTTGTCTGTTTGTCTGTTTATCTGTTTATCTGTTTCTCTGTTTCTCTGTTTGTCTGTGAGTTTGTGCACGCTAATCTCAGAATCGGCTAAACGGATTTGGTTGCGGTTTTCACTAATATATTATATTTATTATATAGGCTTCACTTAACATTTCGAGTTTGTTTTATTGAAATCGGTTCATAAATAAAAAAGTTATGTCAATAATAGCAAATCACGGCTAACCATTTGTGATTGTGTGAATAGGTCGAACCAATAAAGAAGCAACAATGCCACTAAGAAGATTTTATTTCGGTCATAGGAATCTGAAGAACTTCGAGAGGCAAAAGTTACTACATCTCAGCCAAGTCAGGTCAGGTTACTGCAAAATCTTCGGTACAGCAAGGGTTTCGACAGAATTCACATTGTTATCGAAAGATGTTCTCTTGAATCCGACAGATTAGTGAGCAGCTGGTTCGGTAAAAAGACTCCTGCCTTCCATAATTAATATCATCACGCTATTTTAATAAGGAATGGGGCAGAATGTTTTTATGACATAATTATGTAAACGTCTATTTCACACTACGATTCCATGGTAACTGTGGCTCAATGTGTCTGCGGTGGACTTGCAACTTAGCTGAGTCGCGTTCGAATCCATCTGAAATGCAATTTTCTTTTTTTTATGGGTTTTTATTTACTTTCGTTTAACTTTTTTATTTTATAGTTTATTTGTTGTATTTTATTGTATTTACAGTTTTATTTAAAGTAAAAAATAGATTCTATGCTTATTATTCTATAGGTAGTACATAAAACTAGGCTGTGTGACAGTTGTAGTTATATTAACTTATTATATAATTTTCTTAGATCTTTACAAAATTCTTCATTTCGGAGAATGAAAAGGTGGCCTCACCAGCCTGAGAAGTCATAAAACTGAAACTGGTTTTCCACATTGATACCAATTCCACCACATCGGGGAAAGCGCAATATTGGAATCAAACCGATTAAAATTTAACAGAGGAGATGGGGCATTGGGGGTATTCTGAGGTAAATAGGCGGTCTCAACGTGAAGAGCAGGGACTGCTTCGGCAGGGGTGATGGGTAGCCCAAGCCATGACCATCAAAGCCGCGCTCATGGAGGAACTAAATCGTTGCATCTTCTCTGAAACACATTACGTATTCTGGGAGTTAGTTGTCCCTAACGTATTACCGTCTCTACCATGGAGAATGTTCTGATGAGCTCTTCCAATTAGTTGCGTGCAGGGCTCAGATTTCACCCGCATACGGATCAGAATATTCCATCAAGAACTAAGCGGTTTGGTGACCCATTCCTATGCCCTACCTTTAAGACTTGAAAATCCTTGCCAGCTCACGTATTTAGGTACTTCTTCCTACAGTCGCGGGTCCTTTAAGCGGGGCGTGAAAAATCTTTTGATGATGCCATCAAGCGGAGTGCCAACACTGCCACCATTGTAAGGATGGTACATGTTTATAATGGTGACCCTATTTCCGAGTTTTTGCCTTTAGCTTAATATCAGGCGAGGTGAAGT